>CP053465.1:26523115-26880365 GCA_022644695.1 Cenchrus purpureus
AAGTGTCTTCCATCTCAGCACGTGCATCATGGGAGAGTACATAAAGTGCCCTCCTTGCAGCTTCAGCTATCCCAGCATCTTTGGTGGTCCTTTGAGCAACATCTTTGTGCCTTGCCACCTCCTTGTCCCCATGGATAGGATCATCTTGATACAGGATAACGGTCACCACCCACTGGGGTTCGAACCATGGATGTGTCCACAACTCGCATTGGTAGGTTGGCACCACATTGTGCCCCAGACGGAACACTGTTGCTCTGAGCTTATCTGCCATGGGAACGCCTCTCCCATCCACGTGATGGATGCTTTCCCTCCAGGCTACTTCCTCGGCAGGCTGGGCTTGTTCCACTTCTACCTCCTCTGTGTCTTCAGGTTCCTCAGGCTGTTGCTCTCCTTCTGGAATGACCTCTTCTGGGTCTTCCTCTGGTTCTCCAGGATCTTCCTCTGGTCCTTCAGGCTCTGCAGCAGCCTCCTGAGCTGGTTCCTCCTCTGGCTCCTCATCATCTGACAGCTGGATGATTTCTGGAGCAGGTGTTGGAGACGGTGCTGCAGGTGGTGCTTCCATCAGTATCTCCTCGTCAGTATCCCCCTCATGCTCTTCATGCTCTCTACTCTCCATGGGATAGTAGTAGTAGTCCTGATCCTCCAGGTAGCGGGGAAACTGGAAAGTGCCTGTGCGAGAGGTCTGCAGCCGACGAACCATCTAGAGATAGAGAAGACAGTGCAAGAAAGAACATAAGCTATAGATATCAAATAGAGTTAAGACAGTGTATAGATAAACAAGGATGAGGTCAAAATTAAAAATAATCAGTTTAAAATAGATTTTTAATAAAGAAAGCATTAGTGTGGCTTCTAATAAAAATCCCTAATTTCGACCATTACTAACTAGGCTAACGTCCTACAGTCAACACAGCTCTAGTACCACTTTGTAACACCCAGTTTTGGAAGCAAAACCAGATCATAGCTTACATGTGTCCAGGATCATGTTCACACACGCAAGCGACATAGTGAAGTACCGAAAAGCACAGTGTCACAGCGTTATTATTATTATAGACCAAAAGTCCAATAATTTAACTCAACGTTCGAGTAGCTAACAGCGGAAAGTAAAATGGAGTCGTCCACCATAGGCAGTCGACTGGAGCAACGCGCCTAGAGGTCCTCGAAGTCATCGGAGAAGTCACAAACGGCGGCAGGTCCGAGTAGTGTAGTTGCAAGAAATAAACCAACAAGCGTGAGCACATGTCGTACTCAACAAGGGAATGTAACTATAACAACATGCAAGGCTTTCTGGGTGGATGGCTGACATGGTTAAAGCGGTAAGCAATTTTAGTTGGTCAAATTTTATTAAGCAACTTATTACTAGCAGTGTAAGTGTATACCAACCCAGAGATAATAAATGCAACAAAATCAGGATGCAATGCACAAGATTAATTTATGTTCCATAATTTACCCATGTGAGAGTCCAGGTCGCTTGTGACCGTGAGCATGGCTAATCGATTAGATTTACACTCTGCAGAGGTTGTACACTTTACCCACAAGTCATGTCTCCCATGTTGCCTGGGTTAGCTAGACCCTTAAACACTGCCTTTGGTGAGTGGCTAGGGATTCACTACGAGGCCTTTACAAAGATTCCCTAGTATGAGCTGCTCGCTAGGTTTCATGACAGCGCAATGCATAACCCTCTCTCAAGACTGCGAAGCTACCACAAAGCAGATCAGCTTGAGGGCCGGGCTATACACCAACCACCTAAGACCCCTAACCCTTATCGTCGGTAAAGCATACTACATACTAAGGTTTCTAATTAATTAGCCACGACAGAGCCATTTGTCTTGTGGTTGCACCTGGTTCCTGGGTGGTCGCTCCATGTTCCGATTAACAGGGGTAATCTTGCTTAATGAGGTAGAGCATAAAATAAATCAAGTTTACTTTTGTGTATAATTAAACCATCCTCAACTCGATGTTAGAAACTAAGCATGTGCTACCCAACATAATTTAAATCCCCAGGTTAACAAGGACATGGTAAACAATCACTAGTCACACCTTAAGCATAGGGTCCCATCAATTTAATGCAAGCAATAAAGTAAATAATGTAATTAAAATGCAGTTGTATAGGAAAAAGGGCATGCATCAAGGACTTGCCTTCCACAAACTCAGAGGGCTGCTCAAGATCTTGAAAGTCTTCAAGCTGCAGTAATCAAGTAGCGATCGCCTTCACGCATCACACCAACCACATACAAGCAAATAATAGAAACAAATAAGAAACATGCATCAAACAGTAACAATAGAGCAAAACAACTGCGTAAAGCTATTCTACTCTTCGATACGATTGTTTGGACATAAAGAACGCTAAAAACGGAGCTAAAACGCATAATCTATGACTAAAACAAGATACAGGGGTCTATCTGCGAGAAAACTAAAGCTCCAGGGGCTTAACTGCTAAAAACCGGGGCCTAAAACATAATTAAACATATAAACGTGAGGTCTAACATGTAAAACTTAAGCCATGGATCTCGGCCGCTAAAACCAGAGACTACAGGGTTTAAACCGTAAAGAAAAGGATCTAATTGTAAAGGTTTTCTTATGGTGGGAGGACCGGCATGCAAAACTTAAAAGGGCAGGGGTTCTTTTGCAAAACGATGCCGTCCACGCAGGGGGTTGACCGGTACGCCTCGGTTTGACTCGAGGCCGATCTAATCCAGGTCGTCGATCTGCGATCCGGCGGCTAAGATCTTGCGCGAGTGCTGGGCGGCGAGCGGCGGCAAGACGGCAGCGCGGCGCAACGCGAAACCGGAGTTGGGGTGCTCAATTTTGTTGCAGGGATTCCACCTAAACGTAGCACGTGACAAGGCGAACTAAACAGCGGTACAGGCTCGACCTGTGGCTCGACGGAGACGGCGTACAGCACGGCGGGGCGGAACTGCGGCAGTGAAGAACTCCGGCGAGCTCGTACAGGAGTTGTAGGTCACGGCGACGCGAACAAGTGGCACCGGCAGCTTCCTCGAGAGCTTGCGGATCTCCGGGTGCTCTTCTCAATGATGGGGAGGCGACGACGGCGGCGGACAGCAAACGGCGGCGCTAGGGTTCAAGGCGGCGGCGCTGCGAACCTCTAGGGTTTGGGCTCCGGGGTTCGTGGGGGGCCAGGGGGTTGCGGCGGCGGCTTATATAGCCTTGGGCCCACACGTCTTGGCGTGCGGGTCAAGAAGGAGGCGGCACGGACGCGGAGATGCGCACCGGCGTACGGACTCGGGCGAGAGTCCGTCCCAGGTCGGGAGGTCGGGGATGATCCCCGGGACCCACTCGTCAGCGGCAGGAAAATTCAATTATTCCTTATAATCTTTAAACAAATTCATAAGTTGCTAGCAAAATTTTAGTAAATTCATAAATTCAAAATTAGGGTGTTACACATCTCCATCAATTTCTCGGGAATGGGGTGACGAGTGGAATTGATCGCCGAGAAAAGTCTCGCTCTCAGACTTAAAAAGATGAGTCCTTTTTGCCAAAAGGTAAAATTTGTATTTATCTCATATTTCCCTTCCAAAAATTTATTTGATTTTTCCAAATGCATATTTGAATTTTCCAACCTTGCATCTACAGGCTAGATTTTTTCTAGCAAATTTCCCTTTTCAAATAAAATTCTGAAAATAAATTCTTGAGTGGAAAATCATAGAAAAATTTTTCGAGCAACATTTTGGGCGAATCTGGACCTAGACATCTGGGCAGGACATCAGGTAGCCGTTAGAGAGCCATTGCAAAAAGCTGGAAGAGGCGGGGGGGCGGCCGACCCAAGGGGCCTACCGACCAGGCCAACGGTCAAGTGGGCCCCGCCTCTTCCAACGGCTCCTAGTGTCAAGTGCGCCGGTTTGGCGAGAACGCGACCTGAATGGCCGGAGCGTGGGTGCCCGGCGATCCAGAGCCGCGGCGCGGCGCAGCAAGGACAGCGCCCACGGCCATCGCGCGGCGGCATACGGCTCGATGGCCGGATTACACGCAAGACACCAAGGCGAAGAACGGAGCGAGACGGTGCGTTACAGTGCAAGGGAGGCAGCGTCGACCGGCGCGGCACTAGGGTGTACCATGGCGGCGAGCGCGCGGAATGTACTCGGCGCGAAGGCCAACGTAGCATCACAGGCAGATCAAGGTGGGGGAGAAAGAGAGCATGGCCGGGTGTTCGCTCACGATGGGCATAGGTGAAGACGTTGTAGTGGCGACCGCGTCGGTGAAGCGACGGTAGAGTTCACGGCGGCGTGGTGAGTCGAAGCGACGGCGTCCTCCTCTGCTCCGGCTCCTGCTCGATGCGGACGGCTTGTTCCTCGGCGCGATCAGCTCCGGCGACGACGACGTGGCGCGGCGGTGAAGCGCGTCCCTCCTTCCCTTCTTCTCCCTTCTCCTCCTCCCCCGCTCTCTTCTTTTCTCGGTGGTGCAACAGGGGAACCAAAAGGGGAGAGACCCTAATTGCGAGTTGCCTTGCATCAGAGGCCTCACCCGGGGGTTTAGCAGCTCGAGCACGTCGAGGTGAGGGTAGATTGGTCACGGCGGGGCTCCTAGTGGCTGCTACGGGTGGATGCGCGATGGCGGATCGGGCAGCTGGTCAAGCGGGCTCCCGCACGCATCATGGTGCAAGGGTGGGAAAATCCCGTGGTGCGCGCGCCGGTCCGCCGCTCGGCGTCCGTAAGCCGCAGCGCGTTGGGGCCCGTCCCTTGGCCAAGCGCGAGCGCTGGCAAGACGGCGTACAAGAAAGGGCCCGCCAAGGCGAGCGACGACCGGTTGTGCCGGGACGAAGATCGAGTGACGGGTCCACCTTGCTAGTGTCCCAAAGGAAGGGGTATGGCGCTGAGTGTTGGGCAAGCTATCGGGCTGGGGGCTCCGGAAGCGAGGAGAAGGTGAGGGTGACTAGATGAACATGGGCTGAAAGATGAAGGTGATCAGGCGGACTTGAACTGAAATTAGCAGGCCCAACCGTTAGATAGATAGGTTTTGAATTTATGTTTTGAATATAGGGGTTTAAACTATATATATATATATATATATATATATATATATATATATATATATATATATATATATATATATATATATATATATATATATATATATATATATATATATATATGAATTTGATTTGAATCAAATTCAAAACTCACTCAATTAAATCCAATTAAAATCCAAGAACTCCAAATCACATACTTTACCATAATTTCAATTTATATTTTTATAATTAGGTTTTATTTATATAGAATTTAGGTGAGAGGCTAGAAAAGGGTTTAAATTAAGGGAACACTTCACCAAATAAATAAAAGTTCAAATTTTCACGCATTTTCATACTTTCAAATTTCCGGGATGTTACATAAGGCTTGAAAATGAACCTCCATTCTAGTCTTCCAATAGTCATAATCTGTTCCATCAAAGACCGAAGGTTTTCCCACATGAAACTTTATCTTCTCATCAGCCATTATCCTACTCCGGGATGGTTAAATCCTTCAAATACGGAGTCCTCTGCTCTCATACCACTTGTAGGATCTAGGATACCGACTAGAGGGGGGTGAATAGGTGGTTTAAAATCTAAAAGCACAACACTAGAGAAATTTAATTAGAACCACAAGGAGGATTAAATTTCTAGTTATACTAAGCCTATGTTGAAGATTTGCAACCTAGGATGACAAGAATACATTTCAATCTCTATGAAGATAATTGCTTAAAGTAAATGCTTGAAAGTAAATTGAGCAAGGGAATCAACAAACACAAGAGACAAATTTTATCCCGTGGTATCGATGACTTGCAGGTCACCCCTAATTCACGTTGAGATGGATTCAATGTTCAACCGCTCCTCTATCAAGTCACCACTTGATCTTTGAGCCGGTTAGAACCAAAGAACCGCTCCAAATCTCTTTTGCACTAGAGTTGCTCTTCACCACTCCGGCGAGGTGAGCACAAGACCTCTCACACCAAGAGATCCGGAGCAACCCACAATCTTCTTGCGAGCTTCAACAGATTCACCACCACCAAGCCGTCTAGGAGGCAGCAACCTCCAAGAGTAACAAATTAACCACTTGCTTGATGATTCCCTAGTGCCACAAAGATCAAAACCTTGATGCAATGCACTAGATGCTCTCAATCTCACCAAAGATGCAACCTCTAAGCCAAGTGAGTGAGAGAGAGGAGGGAGAGAGCTCAACAATGGAGTATAAGCCTTTCAAAGTGCCAAGAGAGCCTCTCCCATGTCGGGCATCGAGTATAAATACCCCCTTCCCACGAAACTAGCTGTTATGTTCAAAATAGTTCAAAACGCGTATCTCACAGACTGTCTGCGACCTCACCACGGACTGTCCGTGTTTGAATTTCAACGGTAAAAATGCAAAGTCAAACGATGTCATAAATGACCGTTGGACCAGCGGACTGTCTGCCAGAGCCCGACGGACTGTCCACACACGGCCACGTGGACTGTCGTGTGGGCCTCGGACCGTCACTTGCCCCCACGAAGCCAACAACGTTTGTTAGAAACTTGACTAATTTCTGTCGTCGCAAGCCCTGCGATGTCGTCAAGAAGAAATTTTCTCGAAAAATTTCCTTCAAAAACTCATAGATTTTCAATAAAATTTATATCCCACGGACCGTCCGCCCAAAGGGCCCGGACTATCCGCCCTCACTGCAGAAAACTAATGTCCTCAAGATTTTCAACAAAGCCTCTTTCAACATTTAAAAATGCCACTCATCTAAATGCAAACCATGCAAGTTCTTGATCAAAGTGGCACTATGGAAAGTCAAGCCAATGAAATTGACCCCTCTTGATAGTACGACTATCTAGCCTATCAATCCGGTCATTTATCATCCTCTAATCACCTGATGACCGGTAAAATTAAAATTCCTATCTTTATACCTTTGCCTTGAGCTCCTTTTCATTCAAAGCACACATGCCTTCCTTTTTGCATATCCCATGAGCTCAACGCTTCGCCAGACTAACCTATTCTTATATCTCAATAGAAATGTTAGTCCATGATGATTGTCATTAATTACCAAAACACAATTTAGGGGCCTAGATGCCTTAAGATAATTCCTTTCTCCTGCATGGTTAGCGTTCACAAGATACCCAAGGGATAATTCTTCTTAGGTCAGACAAATGAAACCCCAAGAGTACTCAGAATGCGGGTGTCTCATGAGCAATCTCCTATCTCAACCCAAAATCGTCTCTCTTGCAGATAATGCGATATGATGATAAGCTCTGATCTGCAAGGTTAGTTCAGATATACAAACACGAGTCCAAAAGGTAACAAAGCTGAAAACAAGCATGATCATCCCAGGGGGTTGAGGCAACTCTGGGGTGGTCACGGGACTCGGGAAGCTATAACACTAGGGTGTTGGAACTCGGAGATAAAAAGATTGAGCACTGAGGCTAGTGCTCTCACAACAGGAACGGATCTCCGAATGAACTCAAGCCTAGAAAAACACTCGGCCTCCAAAAGAGGATAAAGCAAAGACTCCAATGGCCGGTGTACGTTCAGGAGCTAGAGTTCGGGTGAAAGGTGAGGTTCAACTCACTGTTGCCTTAGACAGAGGGTCTGATGTTCTCATCAAAAACGATGAAACATCCCGAGGTCTAGCCTAAGCTTCCAATGGGAGGTTATGGATAAATTGGAAAGATCAACTCCCATTGGGCATTGATCAAGTCAAGAATATGATACGAAGTAAAGCTTCTCTTGACTAATCGACATCGATCGATGGGCTTAAGATAAGAAGTGAATGCACTCGACTCGATCGGTAAGTGGTCATGCTTCTTCGGTCAGATAGGTCAATCCCATGGATTATAAAGCAGAGATCGATGCCTCAGTTCATATGTTACTTTGGTGCAAGGCACCTCAGCTCAAACCGAGACGTAGGAACATGATAGGCCTATTGTACCCTCCTTAGGAGATTATGATCAGGATTGGACAAGCCATCCTGGCCGGGAATGATTCGTTCTTTCCTAATTACTCTCTCCATCCTCCCATGAGACAAAGTCTCGGGGAGATGGTCTAAGAAGATGCACGAGAGGGGAACCCAAGACTAGACTCTACACAAAGCAATCTTTCCCTTAGATTCCTGCTATTAAGGAATGGTATCTTTAGCCAGAGCTTAGAGAGAGTGGATATGAAGTCTCGAGCTCAGCTGATGATAGATCTAGGTAGCTCAAAATTTCCTCTAATGGGTACCTCATTGACCGGGATGCAAGGGGAGCTGAAATCCCAGAAATTTTCCATGATCTCTTTTTCCTCAACAGCATCCAAGTGCACAAAGGAGCCTCTAGAGAGAGCATTAAGCCGCATGCCATCGTTCTTCTGCAATCCAAACCAGAAGTGCTGAAGCAGCATCCAATCGAGAACGTGGAGGACTGGGCAATCTTCCACCGCAGAGGTGAAAGGATTCCATGCCATCCCTAGTGATTCCTCCTCACATTGCTTGAAACTGAGAATTTTGGACCTTAACGAGATGACACGTCGTATCGGGAAGAATCGGGACCAGAAAGCTTCTCTCAAGCTCTCCCAAGTAAGGTAGTCTCTACCAGAACAACGGTGCCAATCCCGTGCTTTCCCAAAGAGGGATAGCGGGAAAATTCCATTTTTCGAGCAACTGGTGATTCTCTGATTTTACCCTGAGTTTCAATCAGATGCCCGTAGTCTCTCACATGATCAAAGGGGTTCTCATGAATTAACCCCGAGAAGGAAAGGTCCTGAATTAGCCTCATGAGAGAGGGCGAATCCGACAGTCAGATGTGAGAATGGGTTTTGACAAAGATGGCTCTGAGGGTTCACTCCTCGATAGTGAAAGGTGTTTATAAGGATAACCTTCCATGGATAATAGGGTCCGAGAGGTAGAAACAAAAAAGGTAAAAGATAAAAGATACAAGGATAGACGGGTCCGAAAGGTTAACAACAGCCATCCCTGGCACCAGCGCCAGAAATGCTTGTTGGCGTTTCTTAACGTCACCACTATGGCACCAGGTAGCGTGAGCGTGTAAGGAACACTCGGGTACACTAACGAGTACGAACGAATCCGCAAGCACACGGATACACCGTTGTAGCACTTCACTAAGGAAGGAGTATTCCAAGGGTTATCGAATCCAAGGACGGTGAGGTAACCGAACGGGTGACACCAAGCTACTACTAAGATAGGTTGGAGCTGAGAAGCACTTTCAAGGGGGCTTAACTCTCGAGATGGATCCGATCGCTATTAGTCCTCTCTGCGGGGCACCAACATACCCTAGCTTTTAAAGGTCTAAGTGTATCTCGGCCTGGGGGCCCTACTCGGTACCCGGGCGCGGAGGATTTCAAAGGGTCCAACAACTGTCACCACTGCAGCCTACAACTATCATTACGCGAAGGCATGTGGTATCCGTAGGATAACCAGAGTCCAGACACCACGTCTACACTACCGATTAATACTATAGCGGTTCGTCAGCAGGTAATTACACTATAGCACCCCGTATGAATACGGAACTACGAACTTAGAGAGAGAACTATTCAGATCATGCTCGTCATCGAGTTACGGAGTAGCAGAAAGGTTTGGATGCGAACTGGGTACAACATTCTTACTCAGCTAAACAAGATCTAAACATGCAAATAGATACTTGAACTAGTGTACTAGATCTAAAGGATCGAAGCCCTGTGTTACAAAGAACACAAGCCTCTAAACTATGAACGTGTCAAGAACACAAGAACATATCATTAATGCATGAAGTACACTATAGTCTAATTAAGAAATGTCGAATACTCACTTTGATCTAAATGAAGAACAAGACATCCACGAGGACTTCAACTCACTCCTCACTCCTACTCTATCTATCAACTAAACCTAATCTAGATCTCACCTCATCCCTACTCCACCACATAGAGGTGAGAATCACCTCACATAGGCAGAATTAGAGAGAGGGAGAGAGCTACACAAGAGAGAAAGTGAAGGCTTGAGAGCTTGGAAGTGTGTTGGAAATGAGGCCCCTCCCCTTCTATTTATAGGCAAGGGGGTGGCTTGCTTCGAGGCTCAAATGTCACCAAAACACCTCGGAACGCAGCAAGTGACCAATGAGGAAGCACCACGTGAAAGACCAGGATGAGAGGAGGCAAGGTCAGTTCGGCCGACCATCCCGACCCTCCTCTTGTGTTGTGTTTCTTCCAGGTGGCTGACTGGTGGGTCCTCTGATCACTCCCCCGTGCATGCCAAGTTTCCTGGTAGTTTAGGTAGCAAGTGGGCCCATGGATCCATGTGATGCTGATGTGGTAGCGTATGATTCGTCAAAAGTGTTTCACATGGATTGGTGACGTCATCGATCCAGGGGAATCCATGTGGCAGCCCCTCATTGACCAGAACTTGAGTGGCATGGATTGGAGTGGATCACATGTGCATGGATTCCTCCCATTTCCTATGCTAAATACCTGCATTTGAATAGACATCGACACTGGTGGAAAGTATTAGTTTAAGCTCCTATTCTAGTGTGGATGTGCCTTTCATGTTCCAAAATGCAGGAGTTGATGGCCATAGAAATGGTACTTAATAGCCGTCAACAGTCAACTCGCTCTCCATCAATACTACTACATAAGGATTTGCTGCACATTCTTTTGTCTTTCGTTGCCTCTGTTTTAACTTGTTCGGGAAAAAAGTATCATTGACTTGGTAGCTTCCATCTAGCAACAGTGGATCCCAATTAGATTAGGATCTTGTAATTGATTCGAACTAAGGAAACAAAGAAGGTGTTAAGTTTGTTACCTTGGAGCAGGTCTAAACAGGAGTGACTACATATGTTGACCCTTTGGCCCACTGAAACAAGTACAAGAACAAGAGGTAAGGGTTGAGATCATTCACAATCGGAAGCAATTTCA
Source organism: Cenchrus purpureus (assembly GCA_022644695.1). Classification (NCBI taxonomy): domain Eukaryota; kingdom Viridiplantae; phylum Streptophyta; class Magnoliopsida; order Poales; family Poaceae; genus Cenchrus; species Cenchrus purpureus. Next base: position 26,533,957 of record CP053465.1, read on the forward strand.
TGTATTAAGTTCAATGCGGTACATGAACGATCATAGCAGATCCATAATAACCCATGCATGCAACAAAATATGGAAAGCCAAAGAGCATGGGTAAGCAATCTAATAATTTCATCTTTTTAATTTCTACAAATCTCAAATAAGTCAACTTAGAACAATCTCTTGCAATAGGGAACAACAGATCCATAATCACGCAAGCTTGCGACAACAATATTCGAAGCCAAAGAGCATGGGGAAGCAATCTAATAATTTCATCTTCAAATTTCTACGAACCTCAACGAAAATGACTTCGGACAAACTCTTGCAATAGGGTACAGTATGTCCACAATCACCCAAACATGATAGAACAATATTGAATATGAAAGAGCATGGGGAAGTAATCTAATTGAATTTAGCAATATAGGGAGGAGACCACAGACTTGAGAAACATGAAGGGAAGGAGTTACGCCAAATGCCGTCTCAATTTAGCAGGTCGAACCTGTGCCTTGAACACGATATTCTTGGCACATGTTGCAGATTTGTGGCTGCCACCAAAATTACCAAAAGGGACCTCTTTTCAGATCTCGCCTTTCTACTCTGGAGAGAGAAACGAAAGACTATGGAAACCGCCGCTAGAACTTTGTTCACTGACACGTTGGACCACTTGGGTGTCGGACCCAAACGTCAGTGACCATACGTAGACAGGCAAGTTGTTGACAGGGTTGTCCATGCCACCATGGATCATGGAATTGATCAGCACACACATGAGTATCCTCTATTTCATATTCATGTTCGACAGATGATCCGATTATTGTATTACAAATGTACTTCACTACAACAAATTAACATATTGTTTCGACTATTTATTACATGACTAAACACGCTTTAATACAACATAAAAACTACAGACTACTGGGACCCTGGTATGCTCCATCTAATCTTCTACGGAGATTGTGCATAAATTCGCTATGCTCAATGCATACGAACGCCTAATCATATGTTAGTGTTTTGTGCGGAAAGATTCACACTAAGAGAGACATGCACTTCTCCAGTAATTGGGCGCACTTAGCCTCAATTGCCCATCACAAAAATTTGGTCATAGTTTGCTCGCTTGCCATGTCCCGCATCCTTGACGCACAGTGCAACGACCTTTTGACTTGGTACATGTCGACAACTAAAAGTAACAAAGGACATGCGTTGGCCGGGGTGTCCCATAAATCAGCCTCCTCCAGGAGTAATCCATCAATGACATATTTGATCAGAAATGAGAAGCCATCAGGGTGTGTGTTTCGAAATGTAGCTATTTCTGAGTTTGACTCCACTTCTGGGCCGTAGAGCATTGCCTCAATCACACAAGATATTGTCGCCACATCAGCACGTATCGCTCGTATCACCCGGCTGACTTCAGCTTCTTTGTGGAAGACAACGCTCACAGAGGCTTGGGCTGCAACACTTTCGCATATGCTTCTGCATGATGGTGGGAGAACTTGGGCGCGTCCTCGATCGTAACAGAACACGATATGTTTATGCGACCACCGAAGCACATATGCTCAATGTCATGATCCTCCACCAGGCATTCAAAGCCTTGTTTTCATAGAGACAGATTGAAGAAATAAAGTTCAATTGTAGTTTGAACTCGAAATGTATCATCTTCAAAGGTTGGGTCTCCAGCCACCGCACGCAACAGTACTCACACCTACATGGAACATGCACTCACAGGATTGACAATAATATATATGCAAGCATATATGCATGTGCGAATCTGTGTATTCATAGCATGCAGCAACGAGACATGTACCATTTAGGCACTATTCATAGGAACGAGGAGGACGACAATGCCGGCTGGTACAGACATCCACTTATGATCCTTCATACCTGTAGGATAGCAACGTAGCCTCCATTGTCGGCCTCCCACCATGAATGTACTGAATTCCTTGTACTGCCCCGTGGTTCCTTCTGATTTTGCTTCCTCGATTGAGACTGAGAAGTCGACTTGCATGGAAGGAAACATTTTAGCGTCTAAAGCCATGAACGCAAATGGCAATGATTGACTCGTGCATATACTATCTCTTATTATAGGTGGCACCGGGTGACTGTGTCGTTTCGAAACGTTCGTTCGTGGACATCAGTTACCACCCAGAACGGACGCGTCCCTTCAGTGCGGGTGTGTGTTGATGGTGGAAATTCACCATTTCCAACCCTCAATAAACTCACATAAATGGAGGCATATGCACTGTTTACTAGCATTTAGGTTTGAATAATGTAGTTCCACTTGTCCTTGGAGATTATTTGTATGTAGGTGATTTACCCCTTAAAAGAGATGGAAACTCAACTTCTATGAAGAAACCATGCCAACTCAGCTGAGGAGGTGGCTGCCACCAAGGGAAACATGGCAATCCACGCCATCGATCCAAGTGGAGGCACTCACCGACGAATCAGAGGACGCCACATGGACTTCACATGGATCAAAGGGCCCACCTCGGATACCAAATCAAGCCATGCACCGGGGAGGATCAGGGCCTGAGGCAGCCACCAAGAGGAAGGCCACCAGGTGGGGCCACCCTAACGGGCTGGCCGATCCTAGGATCGGCCAAACCGCTAGTGGCGCCCATCCGTCCTCACGTGGTGCTCATTGGTCCATTGCCTCACTCTCGGGTGTTTAGGGGCCATTTGGGCATCCGAGCAAGCCTTGCCTTTGCTTATAAATAGAAGGGGAGGGGCTCCCATTTCTCACACACCACTCTCATTCTCCTCACTTTAGTTTCCAAGGCTAGGGGTAGGCTAGAGTAGCTCTTATTCAGGTTCCAAGTTCTCTTGGAAGTCTAGGTATGAGTTCTCTTTTATCTTTATTTCTTTATATGACTTTGATCTACTTCAGTTATTCAGCTATTTCATATAAAGTCATGGTAGATCATATTCTTGATATGTTCTTGAGTTCATCCTCTGTTCATCATTTAGAGGCTCGTGTTCTTCGTGAACACTACCTTTTGATCCACTTGAAGGGTGATAAACTCCTTCCTTATGTGTTTGTTCATAAGTTAGAGGCTCGTGTTCTTCATGAACACGACCCTTTGATCTTGTTGATTAGACATAAGAGAGTTCATATCTGTTTGTATGTCTAGCCGTAGTTGATCTTGTTAGATGGCATGAGAGTGTTGCATGAGGTCTGTGTTCAAGCTACGGTACTCGGTCTAGTTGACCAGTCTTTTGGTGGCTCTCACCCTGGGTCACAATAGCCCGGGCCGGGTGGAGTCTAGCAGCAACGTAGGCATGGTGCCCGGGGTTGTCCGGCTACGATAGTTATGAGCATACCCCCGTAAAGAGGTAGGTCCTCGGTGGTGACAGCTGTTGGATCCTAGGGCAACCTCCGCGTTGGGTACCTAGGAGTCTAAAGTCTAGTTTCGCATAGTGCCGGGTCGTGCGCTATCTCCCCATTTGTACCGGGTGCTGAACCTTATCCCTCTCATGCAATGCTCATGCCCATCTCTTGTATCTTCTAGCTTTGTATGTTTAGTACATTAGAACCTAGAGCTAACTCGTATGTTCCCCGTAAGTCCGTAGTGTGCTAGAGTAGAGGTAGATTTGAGTGTGTGTCACACTACCTTTATATCTTTTATCTTACCCCGCCTTTGAGTGTGTTGTTCCTATATCTATCTCTTGGTTTACATTCAGAGCAAAAGCATAAGTCTAAGATATCCGCCATTGCCTTCCACGGATTCGATACCCTTGGAATACTCTCCTTCCTTGGGGAAATGCTACAATGGTTTATCCGCAGCGCTATGGATTCGCTCATGATCGCTTAGATTAACCTATGGCAAGTCTCGATGTTCACGCTAACCGCGCCATTAGTTGTGATATTGAGAAATGCCAACAAACATTTCTAGCGCTGATGCTAAGGATGGATTCTAAATCTGTTCTTAAGTGATCGACGTTAAGAAATGTCAACAAGTATTTCTAGCGCCATTGCCGGGAAAGGCACAGGATTATCATGACTATGCTTTGCATCTGTTTATAAACTCTGAGTAGGTTAGGACAACTCTCAATGCAGACTAACCTTGATTGTCTTCTTTTATCTTTGGATGATGAAGACAGGTAGTGTATGACTGGTTTCGACCTACCGGGAAATTTTACTGAAGATCCCGAGTCACTTGTGAGGAAAGCTCGAATTCATTTCGGCTCAGCTCATCGTACTCGTTCAGAGGGTGAACCAGCTTCCTTTGTACCATCCACGTCCAACGCTATGGCCCAGAAGACACTTCGTGAGTACTCAGCTCCTTCCGCTGACCAGGTGCTGCAAGGCCCTAAGGTGGCAATGGGGACTGAAAATTTTGAGATCAAGACGGGTCTAATTACGATGGTACAGGCTAGCCCATTTTGTGGCAAACCAAATGAGGATGCCAATGCTCATCTGCAGAATTCCTAGAGCTATGCAAATATGGAAACATGGATTGTTCTTTACGGCTATTTCCATTCTCCCTCCTGGGGAAAGCTAAGCAATGGTTCTATGCGAATCGTGAAGCTATTGACACTTGGAGTAAGTGTTCAGAGGCATTTCTCAAGAAGTTCTTCCCATTGGGTAAAACCAATGCTCACGCAAGTGAATCTATTCGAGGGCTTGGGAAAGGCTTCAGAGTATGTCCAGCTCGTCTCACCATGGGATGGAGGATTGGCTTATTCTTCAAAGCTTCTATAATGGGTTGACTCCGACAGCCCGAGGCCATATTGATGCTGCTGCTGCTCAAGGAGCATTCTTCTCACTCACTGTTGATAATGCTAAATTACTTATGGAGAAGATGGTCTCCAGCCAAGGGTGGAGTGATGAAAGACTCCAGCCATGACCGAGGGGTACTCATACTGTCAAGGAAGCAGACATGATTACTGCCAAGATGGATCTTCTCATGAAGAGATTGGATGATTACACCAGCGAGAAGGCTGCCATGGCCACCACTACTCTGCCTATGGACTCTCACATGACCTGTGAGGTCTGTGGCAACACTGGGCACTCAGGAAACTATTGTCCGGAGACTCAAGAGGAAGTGGTGTACATGAATGGCAACAACAATGGTTATCGTCCACCTCAACAGGGAGGCCAATCGTGGAATCAACAACTCCCTTATTATCAAGGAGGTAACCAAGGTAATTCGTACAATCCTAACCAACCCTCCTTGAGAGATCTCATTTTTGGGCAAGCTAAGATTAATGAAGGTATTAACAAAAAGTTAGCTACCCTTGATAAAACTATGGAAAGCCTTAACGTTAAGCTTGATAGTTTTTCTTCTGCTCAGAAGAGTCAACTAAGTTTCAACAAAATGTTAGAAACCCAGCTGGCTCAGCTGGCTGCTTTGGTTCCATCTCCTGATAACGGGAGGACCCCGGGGCAACCCGTATCCTCTTGTGATAATGTTAGTGTAGTATCAACCAGGTGGGGTAAGCCACCTAGGAAGACGCATGCTTCTAACTATGCAGGAAAGCCCATACAACAAATTCTTGATCCATGCGAGGAATTAATAGTAGTGCACAAGAAAGATCCAGGCTACCCGACTATCACTTGCACAATCTATTACAAGCAGATCAGGCATGCTCTTTGTGACCTTGGTGCAAGTGTTAATCTCATGTCCAAGGCCATGTTCGAGCAACTTGGATATCCAGCTCTCTCTCCAACAGCACGGACTATCCAACTCGCAGATTCAACGATACGATATCCAGAAGGAATTGTTGAGAGTATATTGGTCAAAATCAAGAGCTCTTATGTCTTCGCGGACTTCGTAGTCCTTGATATGGATGACGAGGGAAGAATGCCGCTCATCCTTGGGCGACCATTTCTCAGTGATGTCCGAGCTAGGATCAATGTGGGGTCCGGAATCATCCGTTTCCGCATTGGGAAGAGGAACTTGAAGTTCAAGTTTCAGGACAAAGAAGAACAATGCTATTTGGTGCGAGATAGTGTTGAGCAGCTTGGGGGAAGGACGGAGCCTTCACCCCCGAGGAAGAAATCTCCGTCGAAGAGGCTAAAGAAAATTCGGAAAGAATGGCGGAAGATTGAGATGGCACCACCCTCTACTTCTCAGGAGTGGGGCGCTTAATGGAATTGATCACTGAGAAGAGTCCAACTCGTCGGACTAAAAATGATGAGTCCTTTCTACCAAAAACGTTAAAGCTGGTACTTATCTCATATTTCCCTTTCCAAAATTTTATTTTCAAAATTGCATATTTGATTTCCCAAAAACCTTGCATCTGCATGCTAGATTTATCTAGCCCTTTTCCTTTTCCAAATAAAATTTTGAAAACAATTTCGAGTTTGAAAATTCAAGAAAAATCGAAGAACTTCATTCCATTTCACTAACCCATCACCGAGTTGCTTTTGTTGTCCCTTGTTGTTGTGCTAGCATGACTAGCATTTAGGTTTGAATAATGATCCTTGGAGATTATTTGTATGTAGGTGATTTACCCTTAAAAGAGATGGAAACTCCACTTCTATGAAGAAACCATGCACGCCACATGGACTTCACATGGATCAACCCCCGATCCTAGCCTCCACGTGTTGGTCATTGGTCCATTGCTTCACTCCCAAAGTGTTTAGGGCCATTTGGGCGTCCGAGCAAGCCTTGTCCTCCTCTATAAATAGGAGGAGGCTCCCATTTCTCACACACCACTCTCTCATTCTCCTCTCACTTAGTTTCCAAGGAGGGTAGGCTAGAGTAGCTCTTCTTGAGTGTTCCAAGTCCTCTTGGAAGTTTAGGTATGAGTTCTCTTTATCTTTATTTCTTTGTATGACTTTGATCTACTTGATTTATTGACTATTTCATATAAAGTCATGGTAGATCATATTCTTGATATGTTCTTGAGTTCATCCCATGTTCATCATTTAGAGGCTCGTGTTCTTCGTGAACACTACCTTTTGATCCTGGAAGGGTGATAAACTCCTTCCTTATGTGTTTGTTCATAAGTTAGAGGCTCTTGTTCTTCATGAACACGACCCTTTGATCTTGTTGATTAGACATAAGAGAGTTCATATCTCACATTCATATGTCTAGCCTTAGTTGATCTTGTTAGATGGCATGAGAGTGTTGCATGGGTCCGTGTTCAAGCTACTGCTCGGTCTAGTTGACCAGTCTTGTGGTGGCTCTCACCGGTCACAATAGCTGGGCCGTGAAGTCTAGGAGCGTAGCATGGTGCCGGGCTGTCCGCTCACGATAGTTATGAGCATACCCAGAACGAGAGGTCGGTCCTCGTGGTGACAGCCTGTTGGATCCTAGGGCAACCTCCGCGTTGGGACAGTCGGAGTCTAAAGTCTAGTTCGCAGTCTTGGTCAGGTCGGGCTAGCTCCCGCTTTGTACCGGGTGCTGAACCATGTTTCCCTCATGCAATACTCATGCCCATCTCTTGTAACTTCTAGCTTTGTATGTTTAGTACATTAGAACCTAGAGCTAACTCAGTTGTTCGTAGTGTGCTAGAGTAGAGGTAGATTTGAGGTGTGTGTCACACTACCCTATTATCTTTTATCTTACCCACGCCTTTGAGTGTGTTGTTCTATATCTATCTCTTGGTTTACATTAGCAAAAGCATAAGTCTAAGATATCCGCCATTGCCTTCCTTGGATTCGATACCTTGGAATACTCTCCTCCTTAGGGAAATGCTACAATGGTTTCTCACTTGCGGCGATTCGTTCATGAACGTTTAGATTAACCTATGGCAAGTCTCAATGTTCACGCTAACTGCGCCATTAGTTGTGATATTGGGAAATGCCAACAAGCATTTCTAGCCCGACACTAAGGATGGATTCCAAATCGCTTAAGTGATCGACGTTTAGAAATGTCAACAAGCATTTCTGCGGGAAGCACATTATCTTGACTATGCTTTGCATCGTTTATAAACTACGAGTAGGTTAGGACAACTCTCAATGCAGCTAACCTTGATTGTCTTCTTTTATCTTTGGATGATGAAGAGGTAGTGTATGAGGTTTCGACCCTCATCGGGAATTTTAAGATCCCGAGTCACTTGTGAGGAAAGCTCGAATTCATTTGGCTCACCTCGTGTACTCGTCGGGAGGGCTTAACCATCTTCCTTTGTACCATCCACGTCCCAACGCTATGGCCCAAAAGACACTGTGAGTACTCGCTCCTACGACGGTGTGCAAGGCCCGAGGTGGCAATGGGGACCTAAAATTTTGAGATCAAGGCGGTCTAATTATGATGGTATGGAGGCTAGCCCATTCCGTGGCAATCCAAATGAGGATGCCAATGCTCATCTGCACAATTCGCTATGCAAGCACTTTCGTCATCAGGTGCAAATATGGATGTTGTTCGTTTACGGCTATTTTTCATTCTCCCTCCGGGAAAGCTAAGAAATGGTTCTCTAATCGTAAAGCTATTAACACTTGGAGTAAGTGTTCGAGGCATTTCTCAAGAAGTTCTTCCCATTGGGTAAAACCAATGCTCTTCGTGGAAGGATTGGTTTTCAAGCAGCAAGTGAATCTATTCTAGAGGCTTGGGAGGCTTCAGAGTATGTCCTGCCTGTCCTCATCATGGGATGGAAGATTGGCTCATACTTCAAAGTTTCTATAATGGGTTGACTCTGAGGCCATATTGGCCATATTGATCTTTCTGCTCAAGGAGCATTCTTCTCACTCACTATTGATAATGCTAAATTACTCATGGAGAAGATGGTCTCCAACCAAGGGTGGAGTGATGAAAGACTCAACCACGACCGAGGGTACTCATCGTCAAGGAAGGATTGATTCTGTGCCAAGATGGATCTTCTTATGAAGAGATTGGATGACTACACCTGAGAAGGCTGCCTTGGCCACTACTTCCTGCGCCTATGGACTCTCACATGACTTGTGAAGTCTGTGGCAACACTGGGCACTCAGCAACTATTGGAGACTGGGAGGAAGTGATGTACATGAATGGCAATAACAATGATTATCGTCCATCTCAACATGGAGGCCAATCGTGGAATCAACAACGCCTTATTATTATCAAGGAGGTAACCAAGGTATCGTGACAATCCTAACCAACCTTCCTTGAGAGATCTTGTTTTTGGGCAAGCTAAGATTAATGAAGGTATTAACAAGAAGTTAGCTGCCCTTGATAAAAAGCGGAAAGCCTCAACGTTAATCTTGATAGCCTTCTTCGCTCGGAAGAGTCGGTGAGTTTCAACAAAATGTTGGAAACCCGAGTTGGCTAGCTGAATTTGTTCTCTTTGTTGAAAATGCAAATGCGGTGACTACGAGGAGGTAAATTCACTCGAGATCCAAGTATCCCAACCATGCGAGACGGATAAAGAAAGGTATAGCAGGTTGGGAATATCCATGAGGATTCATCCGACTAGGAAGAATCCCCTCGTAAGGAGGGTGCCACCAGCGGATAAAGCACCAGAGGAGGCGGCATATCCGGGTTTTAGGCCAAGAAAATGTGATGCCATTCCCTCAAAAGAGGGAAGGCAACAATAGATGACAGTTCAATCGCTGTGGATATGATATGAGAAAGTTTATATCAACGTCCCATTGCTTGAGGCACACGGCGTTCCCCACTGCTGGCGTTATCACAAGGACATTCTAACCAAGAAGCGAGCTCTTCCCACAATCAAGTAGTACGACTCACGGAGGAGCCGGTCGCTATTCTCAACCGCCTTCACGAGAAGAAGAAGGATCCAGGTATCCCACAATCACTTGTATGATTGGGACCCAATACGACCATGCTCTGTGACTTAGGGGCAGTGTCGTCATGCCTAAGGTAGTCTTTGATCAACTTAACTACACAAGTTTATCTCCAACCACTTTGCACTTTGCTGGCCGATTCTTCATGCCGATACCTGATATTTGAGGACATTCAATGAAAGTCCGAGATTGCTTCATTCCCTTGACTTTGTGGTCTTGGACATGGAGATCACCAAGGAGGTGCCGCTCATACTTGGGTGACCATTTTTGAGTACGGCTAATGCACAATTGATGTGATGTGTGATCCGTCTCTACATCAATGGCAAAGGAGAGGTTCGAGGTTCGTCAAGAAAAGAACAATGCTCGATGATCAAGGGTTCACCAACTGACACCCCAAAGACGAGAGGTCAAGTGCCACCACTGCAAGTGGACAACCTCATTGCATTCATGAAGAATTTTTGGAAGGAAGAACGCATGACTCATGGGCACGGAAGGAAGATTGGAAATCTCTCTTCAAGAAATCACCTCTACGCACAACCTACACAACACTCGGAAGATGTGGCGAGAGGGTGAATAGGAACCGACTTCTCTTCCGAAGGAAACGGCTGCCCGCCTGTAAGAACTTGAACCAAGTCTAGCTCTAAAGACTCAAAATAATGAGCTCGCATCGGCTGTGCAAGTTCGTAAGTTATCCTTATTTTCTATACAATAAATCGTTAAGGAAAAGCAATCTACTCGCTTTGTGTCAGATTCTCACTGGGATACCAGAGTGATGTCCACCTGACATTCCTTGAGCTTGTTCCATGGTACTAACTTGTCACAAGACACCACCACACTGCTAACACCACCGTGGCAGGGGGCCCCTGGGGTACATGTCCGGTTACCCCGGTTAAGCACCTGGTTGGGACCAGCCCACCTACCACCGAAAAGTAGTGGCACGCTTGGGCAGCGCGAGCAGAGCCTGGGCACACACCGCTAGTTCCAGCCCGTGGTCCACTGCTCGCCCTTCCCATGACACTCTTCAGCCTTTGCACACGATGCTCACCGCACAAGAATGGGAGAGCTCACCGAGTCTGTGTCACGGGATTGGAGGAGACGCTGAACACCCATCGAGTCTACCTTAGCGCAAGGGCAGCCAGTCGGGTGAGAGGATAGCAGCCATGCAGCAAGATCGGCAGCATGGATGGTACGCAGAGGGCTTACCACGCGAGTCGTGGTTTCTTCACCCTCCTCCGCAAAGGAGCCTCTAAGCTAGCTTGGGGAGGACCCCCATTCTCGAGGTAACTTGTATCTTTCTTTTTTTCAGAATTCCTTATAAATGAAAATCCAAAAAAAATCTGCAAAATAAAAAGACCAAAAATATTCATTTGCTTTCATCATCATTGTTTGATAAGTTTGCTTTGATATGTGTTGGCAGATTTTATCTATAAATATTTCCCCTCACATTTATCGGAAAAAGGACTAAAATATAATTAGATCACCTTATTAGGTTTATATTGACAATTTCCACGAGTTTTGGTGAATCTATGAATTTACAGGACTATTCGTAAAATATGCAAAGAAACCACTCTAGAAGACTAAGGCTCCGAACTCAACGTGACTTAGCACCTAAGAAAGAAGCATCTAGAAGGATCAAGGACCCACTGGCCGAAGTGGACCCCGAGGGGCCCACCCCACTGATCGGCTGGTGGGGTGGCGTCCCCGGCGCCAAATGGGCCCAGCTTCCGGAATGTTCTTCCACCGCCTATGAGGATCAATCTAAACCACAAGTTAAGGTCGGTTTGATCCACGCCGTCATCTCCTCCGGGCTATATAAGGCACCCCCTCACCCTGTGGCGGATAACAATTCATTCTATCGGATCCTCCATGCCTATCTCGAGTTAGAGCTCTAGATTAGAATTAGAGTTGGAGAGTTAGTATCAAGTTGAGAGATTAGAGCCACGATCTATTTAGATCTAGCTAATCTTGTTCGAGAGGATTAGAGAGCGGTAGAGGCGAGGCTGAAGGAAGGCCCGGACCTGCTGTCTCCTCTTCATCTTCTACCGGGATCAACTCCATTGGAGCTGATCCCGAGACCTTGTGGAAAGATCGACTTCTTATTCAAGTGAGTAACATTGTTTTTATTGTTCTTACGGTTCATAACTCTGAGTACTTTAATTCTGTCCGCTCTTGAGTTAAAGTTGCATGTTTAGTGTAAGCGTGGTGCTTAGACTAGCTAGCTTATGAATGCCTTCTATATTCCGGATCGTGTGGTAGAAGCGGAAGTGACCTTGTTCCTGTCTCTCTTTGCGCCCACCTCCGCCTATAGAAACCGTAGGACTCCCCATAGATTCTGGGAGGTTCCTTTCCTAAGTGTGCCTTGACAATCACCCCATAAGAACAATATAGACATAGCTTGTGAGAATAAGAACCAGACATCCTTAAGTTTTCCTTATCTCTCTTCTCAAGTCCTTGATAGCTACTGCTGATTAGTTATATACCTCGATACTCTCTTACCATTCTCCTTGTGGATTCGATATTTAAAACCCTCTCCGTGGAATGCTCACGATCCGTAAGCGCTTGATTATCCATCATAATATTTTGTAGGCTTAACAAATACCAACAAGCATTTCGGCGCCGTTCTTGGGAGAGAACGGTTAAGAGAAACTCTTGAGTATAACTAATCTTGTATCTTTCTTTTTCTTTTAGTTTTAGATTACCCTCGTCCTTATGGACACTACCCTCATTAAAGACTTTTTGGCACCCTCATAGCTCAGCCTTAGGCCTATGCCATCATCGAAACCAATCCTATCTGATGCCTATGAGCTGCGCCTCCAGTTAATAGAGATGGTCCAAACCAACACTTTCTTAGGAATAGAAGACGAAGACCCTTATCATCATCTCCAGCAGTTTGAGCAAACTTGTGATCCGCACATTGAGGGTATGTCGACGAGACTATCCGTTGGAAGCTTTTTCCATTCACATTGAAAGGAAAAGCTCGCCAATGGTATGACCGGACCAAAGAGAAGATGAAAGGCGATTGGGGAACTCTCCGTGCAGATTTTTGCATGGATTTTTATCCCTTATCTAAAGTAGTCGACCTTTAATCAAGATCATATCCTTCAAACAGGGGATAATGAGTCTATGAGTTCATGCTGGAACGCTTTGAACTCCTTTGCAAATCCGGACCAGATCTAAGCCTTCAAGACCATATTCTCCTTCAACATTTCTATATTGGTCTTAATAAGGAATCTAGAGCCTATTTGAATACCTCCTCTCATGGATCATTCATACACCTTACATCTAGTGAAGCTAGAACTATCCTAGACAACATTCTAGCCAACACTAATGATGGTCCTTTAGAAGAGAAAACTTTAGAAGAAGAGATTCCAGATAGCTACACCGTAACCTATGCCAAAACATCTCAACCTATAGCTATCCAACATATAGAATCACCACAGAAGAAATTCCTCTACCTGATTTTATAAATGATATCGAGGATGATTTATTTTCCGATTATGGAAACACCTCGAAATATCATAAAGAGAAGAGGCCTCAAGCACACATCTTCTTCACATGAGAAGATAGACCCTTTGAGCAAACCTTCTCAAGAGAACACACCGTGGAGCTTGCATCCATCATGAGTGGGGAATGGTTAGAAGAGTCGAGCTTTCTCCGATGTAGTCCATTTGGATTCACCTTCTATACCAATTCAATGTACAATCAATGGAACCCCTTTGATGCCCTTTATAATCCAGGGAATCAATATAATGGCCTTATCCTTTTCCATTAGTTTATTAAAAACAAGCCATTATCTCCCACAACGAAATTATTAAAGTGCTCCTCAGACAAATTATTCAAAGTTCGAATTCTCATGTCTTACATTTTTACGACATGTCAATTCACCGAGCCACATTTGTGATATTAAGGAGTTTGATCTTTAATAGGCTATCCTTTAGAAAACTCCTTAAAGAAGGACACAGGAAACTTGATGTTTGCCTAGGCAAAACCATTAAAGTTCCCTTACACTTCTCACATTCGATCCATACTAAGACCGAACCCGCCTGAACTGACCCAATGGAAGAGGTGAATGAAGCATCTCTAGAACATTTCAGAATCCAATCAAGAAGATGTCACCGAATTCTTCATCGAGGAGGAAGAAGAAAATCCTACAGAATGAGCCCTCGATGAAACCGAGGAACCCTCGAGACCTCCCATTGAGCTTAAACCTTTACCACCTGGTCTTAGATATGCCTTTTGCACAATGATTACGAGTCTCTTGTGATCATTAATGACCAACTCACCTGTGAAGAGACTCATAGGCTGATAACCATCTTAGAACAACATCGCTCACCTTTGGCTACTCGCTCCAAGACCTTAAGGGCATCGGGCCCCGCCTTTGCACTCATCGCATTCCTCTGCACCGATGTTCTACCATCTAGAGAGCCACAACGAAGACTCAACAATGCGATGAGAGAGGTAGTGAAGAAAGAAGTTCAAACTCTTACATGCCGGGATTATATATCATGTGCCACATAGTGAGTGGGTGAGCCTGCAAGTTGTGCCTAAAAGGGAGGCATGACAGTTGTGAAAATGAGAGGAATGAATTAATTCCATAGAGAACGCCACCGGTTGGCGTATGTGCATAGATTATAGAAAACTCAACAAAGCCACAAGGAAAGATCACTTTCCACTGCCCTTCATTGATGAAATGTTAGAGCGGTTGGCAAATCACTCTTTCTTTGCTTTCTTGATGGATATTCCGGATATCACCAAATCCCAATCCATCCCAAAGGACGAGCAAAACCACTTTTACATGTCCTTATGGAACTTATGCTTATCGTAGAATGTCTTTTGGGCTATGTAATGCTCCAACTTCTTTTCAAAGATGTATGATGTCTATATTCTCTGATATGATTGAAGAGATCATGGAAGTTTTCATGGATGATTTTTCTGTTTATGGAAAAACTTTTGATGATTGTCTAGAAAACTTGGATAAGGTTTTGCAAAGATGTGAAGAAAAGCACTTAGTCCTTAATTGGGAAAATGTCATTTCATGGTTAGAGAAGGAATAGTGCTAGGCCATCTAATTTCTGAAAGAGGAATTGAGGTAGATAGAGCTAAAATAGAAGTAATTGAACAACTACCTCCACCGTTAATGTCAAAGGAATCAAGTTTTCTTGGCCATGCCGGTTTCTATAGAAGGTTTATAAAGAATTTTTCTCATATTGCTAGACCTCTTACAAACTTGCTTGCCAAAGATGTTCCTTTGACTTTGATGATGCTTGTCTTAAATCTTTGAAACTCTAAAATGCTCTTATTTCGCACCCATTATACAACCCCGATTGGTCTTTACCTTTTGAAATTATGTGTGATGCAAGTGATTATGCGTGGGGGCTGTTTTGGGGCAAACAAAGGACAAGAAACATCATGCCATTGCTTATGCTAGTAAAACTTTGACAGGACCTCAACTCAATTATGCCACAACTGAAAAAGAACTGCTAGTTGTTTATGCCATCGACAAGTTTAGATCTTACTTAGTAGGAGCAAAAGTTATTGTTTACACCGATCATGCTGCTTTAAAATATTTGCTCACTAAGAAAGATGCTAAACCTAGATTAATAAGATGGATTCGCTTCTCCAAGAATTTAACTTAGAAATAAAAGATAAGAAGGGAGTAGAAAATCATTTGTCTAGAATGTATTTTGAGAAACCACAAGAATTACCCATCAATGACGAATGAGGGACGACATGCTCTATCGGATCCCCCGTATGCGTAGATATTGTTAATTTTATGGTTGCAGGGTATGTACGACTGTGAGCCGACAAGAAGAAAGCTTATTTACGAGTCGCCATCACTGTGGATGAACCATACCTTTTTCGAGTATGCTGGCGGTTTACTCGTGAGGTGTGTACCAAGAAGGAATGAAGATCATTAAAGTGCCACTCATCACCATATGGAGGTCATTATGGAGCTCCGCACACATGCAAAGATCCGGCAAAGCGGATTTTCCGCCAACCATGTATCAAGACACAAAAGATTTCGTGACGAAGGTGCAACTCTGTCGAGGCACGGAAACATCAATTCCAAAATGCCATGCCACCGATAACCAACCTTCAGAGGATCTCTTTGATGTCCGGGGAATTGACTACATGGGACCATTCCCAAAATCCGGAAAATTGAGTACATCTTAGTGGCAGTTGACTATGTCTCCAAATGGGTTGAAGCCCCGCCATGTAGATCTCACCACAAAAGCTCAATAAGAATGTTTGAAGAGACAATATTTAGATTCTACGCCAAGGTTAGTGATAAGTGATGGAGGATCCCATTTCATCGGCGGCGCGAGAAATACCTCATGAACCATGGGATCCACAATGTACTCCTTACCACCCGCAAAACAAGTGGTCAAGCAGACGTCCAATAAGGCATCAAGAACATTCTATGTAAGATGGTGGACCAAATGGGGATAAAATGGAAAGACAAGCTACCAAGCACTTTGGGCTTATGACTTATAAAACCCCATTGGAATGTCTCCTACCAACGGTCTACGGGAAGACATGTCACTAGGTTGAGCTAGAATTCAAGGCTCATTGGGCAATAAAGAGATGGAACATGGACTTTGAAGCTTTGGAAACAAAATGGAAAATGCAACCAAGCTAGAAGAATGGAGAGAGAGGCGTATCACAGTGCCAAGATCTACAAGGAAAGAACCAAGAGATGGCACAAGAGAATCATAAAGAAAGAATTCAACCCAAAGCGATCGTGTATTACTTTTTAATGGTATGACTCTTTGGGCAGGGAAGCTACGAAGTGGACGGACCATACAAGGTGGTGAATTCATCACACGGAGTCACTCTTCAAGACGACGAAGGTACGTTATTCAAGGTAAATGGTCAACGCCTTAAAATATTTTTAGAGCCCAATAAAGAGTTTGAGGATTTAGATGAAATAGATTTCTTTTGTTTTCCCACGAATATTAATTTTAGGCCGGCCGTCTTAGGGTTTTAAAGATCACACTTAGAGCACCCGCCGAAGATCGTCCGCGAGACGACGTGGGGCCGACCGCCTCCTCACCGGGCCGATCGCCCACCACCGCGTCGCCACTTTCACCCACGCTATCTCTAAGGTGCCCAGTTTTGGAAAAACTTGTTGGGGATCTTTACGAGATATCCCGAGCCTTTCCAAGCTAGGTCAACCCCTTTGCAAGTCCGACCGATATATAAGCAGGCGCTCCCTCCCTTTCTTATCCCAAAGCCTCCAAGTAGCAGAATGGCCGACAAGCGCTTGTCCCTTTAGCTTTGAAGCCAAGGCGGTTGTTCCTTTCGAAGGAAGCAAAGCCGCTAGCCTCCTTGCCTGATCATCCCTCTCTCTCTCCCGCCTAGTCGCCCACGTTTGCCGCCACCAGCAAGCGACGGCGTGTACGCCACCGATCGCTGAAGCGCCTCAAGAAGTCGATCCATGTTCCTAGCTACATGGATCAAGAAACCAAGGGATGGTGAGCGACTCAGACGTGCATGGAAAAGCATGGCAACACAAGGGTGCATAAGTACACCACCTCCTCAAGCCGTGTCACCATCGACGGAGTTCGTACCAAAGAACCTCAAATCAAGAGAATTCGATCATCGAAGCCACCAATGGATGCCGCAGAATGAAGACCAGGGCCGTGTGAGCTAAGCGCAGAAGTAGCAAGCCTGGCAAAAACTTGCAAAGAGATCCACGCGTCAACACTTCCCTCACCAAGACCGCCTCAAACTGTTAGAATCAAAGAAGCGAAGGGACGATGAGGAAGACCATAACGCGACCTTAAGAAGGGCAAGCACCCTTTGTAAACACCTTAGTTAGAGAGCACATTTGTGATAGTTAGTTCGAGTTAGTTAGTTTGCTTTAGTTGTTAGAGTTGTTTAATAAAGTGCTCTCTCTTTAATAAAGAAGTATTCCACAAGTTGAGCTATTTTGCCTATATATTTTTCGGATATGTTTTGTCTCCACCATACTGCATGCATGCAAGATAATGAAAACAAGTGTGGGGGAGAAGAACGACAACCAAACGGCATCTTCCACGACCAAAATCAAGAAAAAAACGGAAAGAAAACCACGACTCAAGACGACGAATGCACTGACGCAACTAACTGTGGGCACTCTCCACTCCACCACTTGTTTGCTTTCCGAACTTTTTAAATTTTTGCAATTTGCTTTCCGTTTGAATTTAAATAAGATGATGCTCTGCTAAAATGTCCGATAACCTAAAAGATAAAGTTTCACATGTTTATGCTCTTAGAAATATTTATTGCTTTTGGGATGATCAGATGAGGTTAGAATAATGAGAACCATCTTTCTTTTATCTTGTCTATGGAGAGTGCTTTATTTCAAAATCATTAGCTAAGTTTCTCCTTTGTGATCAATAATATATCCCAATGAGCTTTCATTGAAAATAAATTTGATTAAATGTTGCTTACTTGTATTGAGCTTTGTCAAATCTAGAGCTATGTTGAAGTTTTGTCTAAGTCTATGATCAAGATCATCGCTTTCACTAAAGTATCTATGCTCTAAGATTTTGATCTCTCTCCCATATCATGAAAAAGGTACAATTAAAAAAAGAAGAGAAAAGCCAAAGAAAGAAAAGAAAAAATTTATTATGAGTGAGAGAGAAAAGTGAGAGAGAGAAAATGGACAAGTGTTCTATGGGTCAAGAACCCCTCTCGTAAAAAAAAAGGCATAAAAAGAGAAGAATAATGGACATGTGGTGAGTAGGGCCCACTTCTCTAAAATAATAAGTGAGAGAGTAATAATGGACGCGTCCGAGGGTGAGTAGACCCAACTCTCACAAAATAGCTGAATACCTTGTTCTAAAAAATGGGAAAAGATAGAAGATTCTAAAGTCGAGCGGTGATTTTAAAATTTGACACACGCACATATCTTGATCTACGACCTATGACAGCCTCTTCATGGATACAGATTTTGACCCACAATAATATATGCAAAGTAAGTCTGCTACATCTTTACATTCTAAAAACTTCACATATATTTGAGAGTATCACAAAGGAGTAAGCAAGGCTGCATTTCTTTTAAAAAACTTATTCAAACTCTCCATTGACTTGATTTGAGAAATAAAGGTGATCTTTTCTAACTATGCTCGGATATCCCTAAGTACGAGATATGACTAAGGAGTATAATTATGTTGATTCTTGTCTCTACGGTTGTAAACCATCCTTTTATCGAGGACGAGTAAAAGCCTAAGTGTGGGGAGTTTGTTGGCACATTTTATCTATAAATATTTCCTCACATTTCTGGAAAAAGACTAAAATATAATTAGATCACCTTATTAGGGTTTATATTGACAATTTCCACGAGTTTTGGTGAATCTATGAATTTACAGGACTATTCGTAAAATATGCAAAGAAACCACTCTAGAAGACTCTGTAAGGCTCAAACTCAACGTGACTTAGCACCTAAGAAAGAAGCATCTAGAAGGATCAAGGACCCACCGTCAAAGTGGACCCCGAGGGGCCCACCCCAGCCGATCGGCACGGTGGTGGGGGTCGGCCCCAGGCGCCAAATGGGCCCAGCTTGAATGTTCTTCCACGCCTATGAGGATCAATCTAAACCACAAGTTAAGGTCGGTTTGATCGTACGGTGCACGTCATCTCCTCCGGGCTAGATAAGCAGACCCCACGACCCGGAGGGACAACAATTCATTCTATCGGATCCTCCATGCCTATCTCGAGATTAGAGCTCTAGATTAGAATTAGAGTTGGAGAGTTAGTATCAAGTTGAGAGATTAGAGCCATGATCTATTTAGATCTAGCTAATCTTGTTCGAGAGGATTAGAGAGCGGTAGAGGCGAAGAAGGAAGGCCCGGACACATGGTTGTCTCCTCTTCATCTTCTACCTCGGGATCAACTCCATTGGAGCTGATCACGAGACCTTGTGGAAAGATCGACTTCTTATTCAAGTGAGTAACATTGTTTTTATTGTTCTTACGGTTCATAACTCTGAGTACTTTAATTCCTCGCTCTTGAGTTAAAGTTGCATGTTTAGTGTAAGCGTGGTGCTTAGACTAGCTAGCTTATGAATGCCTTCATTCCATCACTGGTAGAAGTGGAAGTGACCTTGTTCCCGTCTCACTGCCCTTTGCACCACCTCCCGCCTATAGAAACCAGGACTCCCCTATAGATTCCTGGAGGTTCCTTTCCTAAGTGTGGCTTGACAATCACCCCATAAGAACAATATAGATATAGCTAGAGAATAAGAACCAGACATCCTAAGTTTTCCTTATCTCTTTCTACAAGTCCTCGATAGCTACTCGGATTAGTTATATACACCGATACTCTTTTACCATTCTCCTTGTGGATTCGATATTTAAACCCTCCCGGTGGAATGCTCATCGGTATCCGCGGCGCTATGGATTATCCATCATAATATTTCTGTAGGCTTAACAAATACCAACAATGTGCTTAGTAAGAATGCTTTGCCTCTATGGTTGAAATGATGAATAGTTGCTCTGTTTGTTCTTCTCTTATGGCTTGCTTACAACTTTGTATCCTACCTAAGTTTTGAGTTTGTTGGCTTGTATGTTCAAACCTTAGCTAGAAAACTGTGGGTAGCAAAAAGCATGATCCTTGCCTAAGTTGTTGTGAGACATGATATGGTAGAATAGAGTGCTATGATCTTGTGCTTAGTGATGCTTGACATCCGGAGTTTTCCCTTTTGAAAAATCAAAACATGATGAGTTCCTCAATGATGTGAATTTCGCATCCAAGCCCATATGTAGATTCTAGTTCTTAGCCTCCACATATGCAGCTTGTTCTCTCATTGAGCTTTGTCAAATTGTTGTGACCCTTGTTAGAACTCATACTCCCCGATCAAGATCACGTGACACGCTCATGCTAAACTTCTACACTGGAAGTTAAGCATTCATCATTTACTCCATACTGCTTATGCATTCTTCCATAAATAAAACTCTATGCATCTTTGCATTATTCATCCCTCTCCAAATATCTCCAATAGAGACAAAGGGATAGCTAAAAAAAGCATGCTCAAAAGCATGGCAAAAATAATTAAAGAGAGCTAGCCCAAGTCTCGAAAAAATTTCAAAGGAGAAAAAGGGATTGATATGTGCAAGAGAAAGAGTTCCACCATATAGATGGTAATAACTAGTACCTACTCCAGGGATAGTGTCCACCTTACCATCAATCCCTCATTCCCTCATATAAAACATGGCAATATCTAGCACCTATTTCCGGGCCTAGTATCCACCTTGCCATGCTCATATCCATCACACACATATGCACATCTTGATCAGGATGTATGTTTGTTTCTTCCAAGGATCCGGTTTTTGACTTAGCAAAGTATGAGAGACAAGTATGCCACATCTTCCCTACCTACAGCTCCACATAAAGCCTATTAGGAGTAGGATGTGAAGAAAGGCAACATTGATGCCTTGGTGAGGAACCATACACTTTTGAGCGATCCGAGAGTATCATTTGATGAACTCTGATTTTCTTTTGAAAAATTTGCAAAACCTCCGGATTGATAGCTGATCAAGGTATGAGTGATTATGCATGCTATATAACCATTCTGTCTCTCAACCGCCCAAGGCAGGTGAAGCTATATGCCCCACGTGATCGTAAAGGTAAGAACATTGCCCACTTGTTCAACTCTTGGTAGAGTACTTTGCTATATGTTTGCCATAAGTTGAGAATACAACATTGTAGCAACTCCTGATCAACCAACCTAAGTCTCTAATGTCTTGCTTCGAGACGAGCAAGAGGTTAGCTTGGGGGAGTTTGTTGACGGTGGAAATTCACCATTTCCAACCCTCAATATTCTCACATAAATGGAGGCATATGCATAATTTACTAGCATTTCGGTTTGAATAATGTAGTTCCAATTGTCCTTAGAGATTATTTGTATGTAGGTGATTTACCCTTAAAAGAGATGGAAACTCCACTTCTATGAAGAAACCATGCCAACTCAGCTGAGGAGGTGGCTGTCACCAAGGGAAACATGGCAATCCATGTCATCGATCCAGGGGAGGCACTCACCGACGAATCAGAGGACGCCACATGGACTTCAAATGGATCAAAGGGTCCACCTCAGATAAAAAATCAAGCCGTGCACCGGGGATGGATCAGAGAGCCCACAGGGCAGCCACTCAGAGGAAGCACAGGCCAGGGGGCCACCCTAGGGGGCCGGCCGATCCTAGGATCGGCCAAACTACCTTAGGGCCCCCTGATCCTAGCCCTCCACGTGTTGGCTCCTCATTGGTCCATTGCTTCACTCCCGGGTGTTTAGGGGCCTTTTGGGCGTCCGAGAAAGCCTTGTCCTCCTCTATAAATAGGAGGGGAGGGGCTCCCATTTCTCACACACCACTCTCTCATTCTCCTCTCACTTTTAGTTTCCAAGGCTAGGGGTAGGCTAGAGTAGCTCTTCTTCAGGTTCCAAGTCCTCTTGGAAGTTTAGGTATGAGTTCTCTTTTATCTTTATTTCTTTGTATGACTTTGATCTACTTCCTTATTCACTATTTCATATAAAGTCATGGTAGATCATATTCTTGATATGTTCTTGAGTTCATCCCCTATTCATCATTTAGAGGCTCGTGTTCTTCGTGAACACTACCTTTTGATCCACTTGAAGGGTGATAAACTCCTTCCTTATGTGTTTGTTCATAAGTTAGAGGCTCGTGTTCTCTTAACACGACCCTTTGATCTTGTTGATTAGACATAAGAGAGTTCATATCTGTATATCTAGCCTTAGTTGATCTTGTTAGATGGCATGAGAGTGTTGCATGGGGTCCGTGTTCAAGCTACGTGCTCGGTCTAGTTGACCATCTGGTGGCTCTCACCTGGTCACAATAGCTTGGCCGGGTGAAGTCTAGCAGCAATGTAGGCATGGTGCCCGGGTTGTCAGCTACGATAGTTATGAGCATACCCCCCATAACGAGAGGTCGGTCCTCGTGTGGTGACAGCCCTGTTGGATCCTAGGGCAACCTCCGCTGGGGTACCGAGGAGTCTAAAGTCTAGTTTCAGAGTGCGGTCGTCATGCGGCTAGCTCCCTGCTTGTACCTAGGTGCTGAACCATGTTTCCTCATGCAATACTCATGCCCATCTCTTTTATCTTCTAGCTTTGTATGTTTAGTACATTAGAACCTAGAGCTAACTCGTATGTTCCCCTGTCGTAGTGTGCTAGAGTAGAGGTAGATTTGAGGTGTGTGTCACACTACTCCTATTATCTTTTATCTTACCCCGCCTTTGAGTGTGTTGTTCCCTATATCTATCTCTTGGTTTACATTCAGAGCAAAAGCATAAGTCTAAGATATCCGCCATTGCCTTCCTTGGATTCGATACCCTTGGAATACTCTCCTTCCTTGGGGAAATGCTACAATGGTTTATCCGTCATGCGCTATGGATTCGTTCATGATCGTTTAGATTAACCTATGGCAAGTCTCAATGTTCACGCTAACCTGCGCCATTAGTTGTAACATTGGGAAATGCCAACAAGCATTTCTAGCACTGACACTAAGGATGGATTCCAAATCTACTCTTAAGTGATCCACGTTTAGAAATGTCAACAGTGATCGAGAGGAGCAAGCCTATGCTCTTCTGGAGGACCGAGTCTTCACCCACACCAGGGACTTCGACTCGGCTCTCATGGAGAAAACAGGTATGAATCTCGAGTTTGTTTCCATTTGGAATGCTCTTGGTTGGGAGGAGTTTGCGCCGGTCACAGATCTTGGCTCTCGGCCCCTCACCATCCAGTCTCTTTGCTCTCTTACCGAGACCTCGGATGGCATTGAGTTTCGTCTCTTTGGGACCGATTATCGTCTTTCATGGAAGGATCTTAGTCGTCTTCTTGGGTTTAGTCCTCGTTGTGCTATTTCTCTGAAGAAGTCTTGTGAGGGTTATGTTCGAGAATCTTTCTGGGCAGATATCTCTGGTCTTGTTTACGTGGCAAGTTTGTACCTGGCAACGATATTGTGCATCCCACTCTCCGCCTGTGGCACAAGTGGCTCGCCATTACTCTCTTTCCACGAGAGGATGTTCAGCCCGTGCGCAGCAATGAGATGATGCTATTATACGCCGCTGTCAACCGGATCAAGGTCTCTCCCGTTAAAGCTATGATTCGGCAGTGGATGATGAATTTCAAGATGATAGGTCCTATTGAGTGTACGTCTTTGGTGACTCGTATTGCTCTCAGACTCGGGGTTCTTAGCGGAAATTCTGTACCCTTCATTGGGAAGCCCCGAGTTCTCATTGATGAGGCATACTTGATCCAAGGGCATATACTCAAGAGGGGCCCAAATGATTCTTTGACTTTCTTCTTTCCGGGCTATGCAAACCAAATCCCGTTACCTAACCCAGGGTTTGGATTGTATAACTCGGAGTCACTAACCATTCCCCATGTTACACAAGAGAAAAGCCGTCGTGCTAGTGTTTCGGGCAGGTCTACCAGGAGCGCGGCGAAGAGAGTGCACATGCAGCAGCAGCAGTCACAGCCGACATCACCACCACCACCTCAGCCACAGCCTGCTATGCCACTGGTGGCAGGAGGGGCCCCTGCAGGGTATATGTTCGTGGTTACCCCTGGGTATATACCTGGCTGGGATCAGCCCACCTACCAACCGAGTGCGAGTGGCACAGCTTGGGCAAGTGCGAGCGGTGCTCAATGGGCCACACCCGCTAGTTCCAGCTCCGGTGGTCCACCTCCGTCTTCGTCCTTCGGCACTCCTCGGCCTCGCACGTGATGCTGCTCACTGCGGCAGGATGGGAGAGCTCACCTGTGTCAAGGGATTGGAGGAGATGAATACCCACGCCGAGTCTACCTCGATGGCGCCAGTCGGTGAGAGGATAGCACATGCAGCAAGATCGGCAATACATGGAGGCGCAGAGGGCTTACTACGTGAGTCGGGGTTTCTTCTACCTCCTCAGTGAGCCTAAAGCTAGCTTGGGGGAGGACCCCCATCCTGAGGTAACTTGTATCTTCCTTTGTTTTCGAAATATCTTATAAATGAAATCTAAAAAATCTGGAAAATAAAAAGACCAAAAATATTCATTTGCTTTCATCATCATCGTTTGCTTAGTTTGCTTTGATATGCTTAGTAAGAATGCTTTGCCTCTATGGTTGAAATGATGAATAGTTGCTCGCTTATTCTCCTCGTATGTCTTGCTTACAACTTTGTATCCTACCTAAGTTTTGAGTTTGTTGGCTTGTATGTTCAAACCTTAGCTTAAAAACTGTGGGTAGCAAAAAAGCATGATCCTTGCCTAAGTTGTTGTGAGACATGATATGGTATAATAGAGTGCTATGATCTTGTGCTTAGTGATGCTTGACATCCGAGTTTTCCTTTTGAAAAATCAAAACATGATGAGTTCCTCAATGATGAGAATTTCCCATCCAAGGCTATATGTAGATTCTAGTTCTTAGCCTCCACATATGCAGCTTGTTCTCTCATTGAGCTTTGTCAAATTGTTGTGACCCTTGTTAGAACTCATACTCCCCTGATCAAGATCACGTACAAGTTCATGCTAAAACTTCTACACTGGAAGTTAGCCTTCATCATTTGTTCCATATGCCTATGCATTCTTTCTCAAATAAAACTCTATGTATCTTTGCATTATTCATCCCTCTCCAAATATCTCCAATAGAGACAAAGGGCTAGCTAAAAAAAGAGAGAGAGAGAAAAGCATGCTCAAAAGCATGGCAAAAATAAATAAAGAGAGCTAGCCCAAGTCTCAAAAAAATTTCAAAGGAGAAAAAGGGATTGATATGTGCAAGAGAAAGAGTTCCACCGTATAGATGGTAATAACTAGTACCTACTCCGGGGCTAGTGTCCACCTTACCATCAATCCATCAATCCCTCATAAAAAACATGGCAATATCTAGCACCCATTTCCGAGCCTAGTATCCACCTTGCCATGCTCATATCCATCACACACATATGCACATCTTGATCAGGATGTATGTTTGTTTCTTCCAAGGATCCGGTCTTTGACTTAGCGAAACATGAGAGGCAAGTATGCCACATCTTCCCTACCTACAGCTCAACATACAGCCTATTAGGAGTAGGATGTGAAGAAAGGCAATAATGATGCCTTGGTGAGGAACCATACACCTTTGAGCGATCCGAGAGTATCATTTGAGGAACTCTGATTTTCTTTTAAAAAACTTGCAAAACCTCCGGATTGATAGCTGATCAAGGTATGAGTGATTATGCACATGCTATATAACATTCTGTCTCTCAACCACCCAAGGCAGGTAAAGCTATATGCCCCACATATCAGGTGAAAGGTAAGAATATTGCCGACTTGTTCAACTCTTTGGTAGAGTACTTTGCTGTATGTTTGCCATAAGCTGAGAATACAACATTGTAGCAACTCCTGATCAACCAACCTAAGTCTCTAATGTCTTGCTTCGAGACGAACAAGAGGTTAGCTTGGGGGAGTTTGTTGACGGTGGAAATTCACCATTTCCAACCCTCAATAAACTCACATAAATGGAGGCATATGCACTATTTACTAGCATTTTGGTTTGAATAATGTAGTTCCACTTGTCCTTGGAGATTATTTGTATGTAGGTGATTTACCCCTTAAAAGAGATGGAAACTCAACTTCTATGAAGAAACCATGCCAACTCAGCTGAGGAGGTGGCTGCCACCAAGGGAAACATGGCAATCCACGTCATCGATCCAGGGGAGGCACTCACCGACGAATCAGAGGACGCCACATGGACTTCACATGGATCAAAGGGCCCACCTCGGATACCAAATGAAGCCATGCACCGGGGGAGGATCAGAGGGCCCAGAGGGCAGCCACCCAGAGGAAGGCCACCAGGTGGGGCCACCCTAAGGGGCCGGCCGATCCTAGGATCGGCCGAACCGCCTTAGTGGCGCCCATCCGTCCCTACACGTGGCAGCTGCTCATTGGTCCATTGCCTCACTCTCGGGTGTTTAGGGGCCATTTGGGCATCCGAGCAAGCCTTGCCTTTGCCTATAAATAGAAGGGGAGGGGCTCCCATTTCTCACACACCACTCTCTCATTCTCCTCTCACTTTTAGTTTCCAAGGCTAGGGGGTAGGCTAGAGTAGCTCTTATTCAGGTTCCAAGTCCTCTTGGAAGTCTAGGTATGAGTTCTCTTTTATCTTTATTTCTTTGTATGACTTTGATCTACTTCAGTTATTCAGCTATTTCATATAAAGTCATGGTAGATCATATTCTTGATATGTTCTTGAGTTCATCCTCTGTTCATCATTTAGAGGCTCGTGTTCTTTGTGAACACTACCTTTGATCCACTTGAAGGGTGATAAACTCCTTCCTTATGTGTTTGTTCATAGGAGGCTCGTGTTCTTCATGAACACGACCCTTTGATCTTGTTGATTAGACATAAGAGAGTTCATATCTGTTTGTATGTCTAGCCGTAGTTGATCTTGTTAGATGGCATGAGATTGTTGCATGACGTCGTGTTCAAGCTACACGGATCGGTCTAGTTGACCGCCTTGGTGGCTCTCAGGGTCACAATAGCCCGGGGGTGGAGTCTAGCAGCAACGTAGGCATGGTGCCTGGGTTGTCTGGCTACGATAGTTATAAGCATACCCCCCGTAACGAGAGGTCGGTCCTCGTGTGGTGACAGTGTTGGATCCTAGGGCAACCTCCGCTGGGGTACCCAGAGGAGTCTAAAGTCTAGTTTCGCAGAGTCTTTGGTCGTCATGCCTAGCTCCCTGCTTGTACCGGTGCGAACCTTATCCTCTCATGCAATGCTCATGCCCATCTCTTGTATCTTCTAGCTTTGTATGTTTAGTACATTAGAACCTAGAGCTAACTCGTATGTTCCCCTAAGCCGTAGTGTGCTAGAGAGGTAGATTTGGTGTGTGTGTCACACTACCCTTATATCTTTTAACTTACCCTGCCTTTGAGTGTGTTGTTCCCTATATCTATCTCTTGGTTTACATTCAGAGCAAAAGCATAAGTCTAAGATATCCGCTATTGCCTTCCACGGATTCGATACCCTTGGAATACTCTCCTTCCTTGGGGAATTGCTACAATGGTTTATCTGTGCGCTTGCGGATTCGTTCATGATCGTTTAGATTAACATATGGCAAGTCTCGATGTTCACGCTAACCGCGCCATTAGTTGTGATTTTGAGAAATTCCAACAAACATTTCTAGCGCTGATGCTAAGGATGGATTCCAAATCTGTTCTTAAGTGATCGACATTAAGAAATGTCAACAGTGTGCCCACGTTCGGGTCACCAACTCCCGATTCTAGTAGTCCTTAACTGCGATTCGTAATGATCGACACATGGATGAACTTGTGGGAGCACGTGTCATCCCCCAAACACCCATTAGAGATGCCCTTTTGTGCTTCTATGCATGTTAATTTTACACAGACGCACACAAACAGACACACAAATGTATTTGTATACATATATATTGCTTCTTCCATTTTGGCCTTGTCACATCAACTAGTTCATCCTGTTTCTCAGTCTCTGAGTCCTACGAGAATAATCAAGTGTGAATCCAGACCATTCGCATACCCTTTTAGTCACGACTCATGCAGCATACCTGATCGAGGAGGACTTGTCATTTCATCCTGCACCATACGTGGGACAACACAGGGACCATCTGATCGATCTTATCATGTTGTGCAACCTTTCAGCAACTAATCTCTTTCTCCAGATGCAGTTGATGCCTAAAACTATCAAAACTCAATGGTGGTAACATCTACTTTGCATCAAACTCACCATCTAAAGGGAATCTACATCCCTTCAGATGCAGCTGATGCGGCATGAGTTGTTTCGCAGGACTTCCATGTCTTGTTCACCAGACAGTCCTGGAATGAACACATATATGCACATGTCAGGCTCATCCCATCGGATCGACTAGTTCATCACATTTCTCAGTCTCCGGGGCCTGCAGGAATAATCAAGTGCAAATTCAGACTATTCATCGACTTTTTTAGTCACGACTCACGCATCATACCTGATCGAGGAGGACTTGACATGTCATCCTGCACTGTACGTGGGACAACACAAGGACTATCCAGTCGATCTTATTGCGTTGTGCAACCTTTCAACAACTAATCTCCTTCTCCAGATGCAGTTGGCGCCTAAAAATATCAAAACTTAACGGTGGTAACATCTACTTTGCATCAAACTCTTAGATGCAGCTCATGCGGTGTGAGTTGTTTCGCAGGACTTCCTTGTGTTGTACACCAGACAGTCCTGGAATGAACACATATATGCACACATCGGGCTCATCCCGTGACACACACAGTGCACACATGTAACCGATGTGCACTACTGAAGATTCCGACCTAGCTAGATTCGTATAAGGCTTAGACCTGACTATATTTCGAGCATCTCACGTTTTCCATAGCAACTTTAGCAATGCCACACTGATTGAGCTCGCGTTCCCGACGTAGTGCTCAATAAATAGGCGAGTGCGGCACAACATTCTTGAAAGGCAAGGCCAACACTCATTGGTTCCCCGTCTTGCATTTCTTAATTTTTATTCGGGGGTACTCGAGAGGTCATTTTCATGGCTAATCTTGTTTACTTTATATATGCATTGTATTGAGATGGTCACATTGTTATCTTATGTAGGATTTGTTCTTCGCTTGTGTATGCAGTACGTGGAGAATGGCCGGGCAAGGAAGGGACGGAGCATGGAACTTGGAGGAGCCAGGGAAGCAGGAGCAATCGGCCGCAATGGCACCTCACCAGCACCTGGTTTAGCCGTTGGCATCGGTATCGCAGCAGCACCCAACACCAATGGCACATCCACTTCCGCTGGCATCGGTACCTCAGCAACACCCAGGGGTGATGGCCCCTCCACTTCAGCCGCTTGCAACGGCAGCTCAAGATCAGCTGAACCTCATGGCACCGCCTTTTCGCCCACGGCCCAAGCCGCCACCTCTGCTGTTGCCTATTGAAATGCCACCCCGCAGCCGGTGCTCATTGAACAAGATGAATCGCATGAGCTGAAATGGTCTACTCCCTCTGTCCCAAAAAGAATGTCATTCCAGAAATTTTAGGACAGATTATTAAGGACGTGAAATGACCTTGATTGCCCCTATTTATTTGCCATATTTGGTGCTAATTGATTGTTGCATGCCCACATGCACATGCACACATGCCAAATTAAGTAAAACGTCATTCTTTTTGGGACAAATTTTGAATCCTAAAACGTCATTCTTTTTGGGACGGAGGGAGTATGTTGCTTTGGTTTCAGTAGGACGGTCCCGCCATGTTTGTCACGAAGGTACGTGGGTGTGCCCTTTCTGCCAGAGGGGTCACAGGCTCGATTCGCTTGCAGGGAAAGCCTTCTCGACGACGTCAATCAAGTTGTGCTTGGTTGATAACCAGCGGAGCAGTGGTGTAGCGGTTGCAGGGTTTGAATCGTGTTAATTTGAAGCCGGATCTTGAACATTGAGATCTCCACCAATCGAGTTTACCCTCTACCTCTCAGAAGATCGGGCCAACGCCTGTCAATAAGGCTCTAGATCAACACGAACACCAGAAAGAGAAGAGGTGTGCTATGGAATTTTCTCATCATATAGACACAATTGAAGTGCAGGGACCAGAACTAGAAATAGTTCATCATCCTTTTTCCTCCTTCTCTAACATAAATCTCATAAAGTCATCCTCCCAAGAGTCAATTATCTAATATACAGATATTATATATTAGAAATTATCAAGCAACCAAAATCTCATAGCTCACAGATTCTGTGAAAAGAAACGTAAACGAGAAGGCTAGAACCAGAATATATCTATCGTACCAAGCTAGAAGAAACAGTTGCACCAATGTAACAACATCTTAGACCAATAAAAAATTTAGACAGCCTCCGACTACTTGGCTCATAAAAAAAGTATGAAGTAGAAGTGCAGAACCAAGATGAACAGAACAACCATCAAACTTTGAGGTAACCAATTCATAATATATTTGATAGAAAAACTCTTGTTCAGCAGCATAGCAATCTATAACTGAATTACTCCCTCCGTTCGCATATATTTGACGTTTCCAACTGGTTCGATTAAATTAAGGAAACAATGAATTGTCGTTTTTACCCTTATGCGACTGCTCCTCTGAAACGCGCCGCCCCACCTCCGAAGCCCGATGGCACCACCCCGCTCCGCAACCCCGGTCTCCTCCCCCGTCTCCCATTCAACACCCCTCCTCGACGCCGCTCCCTCTACCGCCACGCCGACGCTTCTCCTTGTCGGGGCGACGAGATCGCCGCCGTACTCCTCTTCTAAGCCCAAGATCCATCCTCCGAGACCCAGCTCCATCTCCCTGGATCCATCCTTCACGACCCAGTTCGAGCCTCCCTCCACGGCAGCCCCAATGCTGCACGAGGACAGAGCAACAGGAACGCCTACTGCGTTGTTTGCGGATTTGGCCTTGCTGTCCCCAATGTCCACATCACCTACATCGAATCGGCGTCATCATGAGGATTCGTCTTCTCCATTCCTCAGGTACGACATCAGATTATTAGCCTTGCTTATTCTTTCCAAATTCTGTTGATTCTGTAGTTGCCATCCATCCACCCACCCCTGATCTCCCATCGTTAAAAATTGGAGTATCTTTGTGAAGGAATGAAATATATGTTGTTCCGCTGACACGCTGTGGTGGTGGATTCAGTGGACATTGACCAATCATGCATGTTGTAATATGTCGATTTTAGTTTTGGTAGTTCCAGTTAACCTATAACCGCAACTGCTCATCCATCCGGGCCAATTTTATCACAAACGATTAGTTCTGAAATTGTTGTTGCTCCAAATTAGTTCTGCAAAGTCCTGCTGGGTTTCCTGCACCAAATAGTTGTGTATGTATAGCATGTTTCTTGTTGGAGTTAGCTATTGTACGATTCTATTGCTGTTGCTATTGTACGATTGAATGTTAGCATATTTCATCAACATTTTTTTGGAAAAAAAATCTTCTCAGCTCATAATTCATTTTACGCACTTGCAGGGTTGCAAAAGGTGGACTCAATATTCCAGGAGGAGGACAAAGGGGCAAGAAGAGGAAGTCTCCTTGTGCAAGCATGATAGTTTTAAGATCACCATTGAGCAGAATTTTGTTGTCTCC
This sequence comes from Cenchrus purpureus, assembly GCA_022644695.1. Lineage (NCBI taxonomy): Eukaryota > Viridiplantae > Streptophyta > Magnoliopsida > Poales > Poaceae > Cenchrus > Cenchrus purpureus. Next base: position 26,565,651 of record CP053465.1, read on the forward strand.
AAGAATGCATTCACCTGGATTGCGGCTCAGATCACCTAGAGTGGGACATGGGACATCGCCAATTTGTCGTGGTCAAAGGTCAACAACTAACATTGATTTAAATGTGGAACCAGAAGACATTGAGAATGATCCAATTGCTCAAGAGAATGATGTAGAGGATGATCCAATCGCTCAAGAGGATGGTGTCAGGCATGATACACTTGCTCAAGAGAATAATGCTCACAGGAATGTAGTAGTGTCCAGTGAGACACGAAGATCAATATTTGAAGCTCTGCTAGCAAAGGCCAGGAAAGGAAGTTTGAAGGGTCATGAGACCACAAAAGTTTCAATGCAATTTTCAGTACCTATCCGGACAGTTCAACGTATTTGGAAAAAAGGAAAAATTGTCGAGATCAAGGTCTTCCAGTCGATGTTTCAAGTGGAAAGTCCAGATGTGGCCGCAAGAAGATGGAAGTGGATGTGTCAACACTTTGTGATCTTCCTGTGTCCAGCCGCACAACAATACATGATGTGGCCAAGCACTTGGGAATCAGTAAAAGCAAATTGCACTCAATGAAACGCGAAGGAATCATAAAGCGCGTCTCAAATAGCATAAAACCCTATTTGTCAGAAAAAAAACAAGAAGGACAGGCTAAAGTGGTGTCTATCTATGCTTGATCCAAGTAGTTTACCTCAAGATCCTGTGTTCCAAGGGCTGTTTGATTATGTATTCATCGATGAAAAATGGTACTACATCACCAGAAAGACCGTGAGATACTATATAGTTCCAGGTGAAGTCCAGCCGACACGAACATGCAAGAATAAGAATTATATTCCGAAGATCATGATTCTGACAGTTGTTGCTCGGCTAAGGTTTGACTGTGATGGGGATTGCACATTTGATGGAAAAATTGGTTGTTTCCCCTTTGTAACATATGAACCAGCTAAGAGGTCAAGTGTAGGGCTGGACGAAATGCTCGTAGCTTGTTAGCTCGCTCGGCTCGATGTCAGTTCGGCTCGGCTCGGCTCGTTACGCTAACGAGCGAGCTCGAGCTGGTGTTTGAGCTCGTTAGTATAACGAGCGAGCTTGAGCTGGCTTGTGAGCCGCTCGCGAGCTAACGAGCCAGGCAACATCAACAACTCGGCGGGCCAGAAACATAGCAGCAGAGCAGCCCAACAAAGGCCATGAAGCCAACCCTAACCCCGACCGCGGTCGGTCGTCCCTGCACTAAATCGCTGCCGCCCGCCAGCCCGTCCGCTTCACTTCACCACTCCCCTTCCCTTCTCGGCCATAACAGCACGGAGGCACCGTTGTATCCTGCTGCTCTTCCTCTACCCCGAAGCAGTAGAACCACTCCGTCCCCTTCCCTAGCTGCTTTCCCTCTCCCCTGCTCTGAGCCACGCAGCCCCTGCCGGCGCCGCCTCTACGCAGATCTCGCGGTCGAGCAAGAATTGGAGAGTTGGCACGCAGATCGACGCTAACCAGAAGTGGAAGTCATGCCGCTGCTCTAGGCGTGTGGCTCCTGAAGGATGGCTTTATCTGTTTGATTTCTGGGAGTGAGATCTAGTATGCAGATGCACCTGCGTTTTGAGTTTCACTCAATCTATTGTTGCGTGCGTGTGATGTGCATGATTCTTTTTTTTTGAAATATGTGATGTGTAGTATGATTCTTGGCAATTGCTTGTGTTTGTTTGATGTGTACGGGGCAAGATTTGCACTTTAAATCGATCTGCCCGAGCTGTTTGATGTTCTGCAGGGTTCTTATGCCTAGTTCTTCTTTGCGAAGCTCATGAGCTGCCCGAGCTAGCTCGCAAGCCGGACCGAGCCGAGCCGAGCTGGCATTTTTGCTCGTCAGGATAACGAGCCGAGCCGAGATAGCTCGTTATCTAAACGAGCTGGACCGAGCCGAGCCGAGCCGAGCCGAGCCGGCTTGTTATCCAGCCCTAGTCAAGTGCGAACCAGCCTGCAGGAACAATAGAGATGAAGACTATTGACTCTGTAACAAAGGAAGTCATTCGAGATTTCATGATTCAAAAGGTTTTACCAGCGATCCGTGCCAAGTGGCCACCTGAAGATGCCAACAAGCCAATATTTATACAGCAGGACAATGCTAGACCTCATCTTGCGCCTAACGATAAACTGTTTTGTGAGGCTGCTAAGTAAGATGGGTTCGACATGAGGCTTGTATGTCGGCCAGCCAATTCACCTCATTTCAATGTATTGGATTTAGGTTTCTTTAACTCTATCCAGTCAATTCAATATAAAACAACATCGAAGACAACAGAAGAACTGGTAGCCGCAGTGGACAAGGTGAGAGGTCCAAACTTTTAGCTTTTCAGTTTTTTTGGGGGTAACAACTTTTAGTATAATAACATATCGATATTTTGGATCAGGCTTTTGAGGGTTATTCGGTGCGCCAAATGAATAGAATTTTCTTAACTCTCCACGGATGTATGAAAGAAGTAATGAAACTTGGTGGCGGCAATGGGTATGATGTTCCTCACATAAGAAAAGGTATGCTTGAAAGGCAATGGTGTCTCCCTTTGCAATTGAAGTGTGAAGCGCAACTGGTGCAAGATGCTATGGCACAGATCAACGAATAACTCATACTCCTGGGAATTCATCTATTTGTACAATGAGAAGTCATCTATGGCATATGGTGTAAATTATTCTTCATCAATTTTGGCTTATCTAGTTTACATAATTTATAAATAATTGATGCAAAATTGATAGCATGTGATGAATGTGTTCAGTTGCAAAACTGATAGCCTGTGATGAATGTGTTTAGTTGATTTATTTATGAAATTGTCATCATGTTTTGTCTCATATGCTTGCACCACTGCATATACAGATTTTTTTTTAAGTTTGGTAATGGGTGATTCCATGTTGCGTTCAAGCTATGCGACGTGAGATTTGGAAGGCTCTGGATCGCTAATGTACTCTATTGTAAAAGAATTGGAAAGTTGCTCTGTTTTTGCATCAAAGCCACAGGACAAATCGACGGCTGCAGAGTCGAAGCTCTGCTAGTTCATCCGCCCTGGGACAAAACGATAGGAGCTGAGCGTGGGATCTAGAGACGGTGACGTGTGTGGGTCGTAGAAACGGGGCCGGCACGACGTGTGCAGCAGATGTGAGGCAAGGACGGAAGGACAGGAACGGCGGCACATGGGAATATGGGATGATGGGAATTGGGGAGCGAGGAAAGAGCGGGGCAAAATCGGAAGATCAAATAAATTAGCTGAACGAACGTCAAATATTAAAACACATTCCATCAACCTGAACGTACGTCAAATATATGCGAACGGAGGGAGTACAACATAGCAGCCTTTCTACCGGCTTAAAACAAACATCAGGACTAGTTGTAGACATCATTCTCAATTTTTTTATTTGCACTACTGGAAAGCGCAAGTTCCCTACAACTGGAAAATAGTAAGGCGCGTTCCCTTTCTCGTCAAAATGGCCTCTAGAAAGCATTTCCTACAAAAATTGTAAGGGAACTTGGGTTACAAAAATTGTAACGAAAACGTTTTCCCTAGGAATTTTTGTAAGAAATGCTTTTCAAGGGCCATTTTGACAGGAAAGGGAACATGCTCTACGATTTTTGATAAAAACGCTAGGGACAGAAGATTTTCCTACAAAATTAGAGTTGTAGGGAAACATGCTGACATAGGAGTATAACATACGTGGAAAGATGCTTTCCCTTTGGTTCCGTATTCCGAGGGAAACTGATTGCAACAGTTTCATTGAAGGAGTCTGATTATTCAAATATAATATTTTTATTGTTCAGTGGTAAAACTATTTTTATTTTTCATGTATTGATAAAATTATTCTTATTTTTTATTGGTATTGTTCAGTGGAAACTTGCAATGGCATCGATAAAATGATTCATTGGAGCTACCAAGATTTTTATTTACAACAGAAACTCATTTCTTTAGATGGAAATTAAACGCAAGATTCATTTGTTACAATACAATCATGAAAAGGAGACCACCGTTCCGCTGCAATCTCCCCCTTCCTGCTATGTCATTTAAGAAGAGAGATTTGCTCCGGTAGTCCTCTTTGACAAATTAGCACGAAAATTAAAGCAGCCACGTCATTAGTCAACCATTAATCCGGAATGGGTAATTTTTGGGCCCGACCCTACCCGCGCCCTAATAGAGCCCACTGTCCTGGGTCCAGTCCAAAACCCGTCCGTATGACTCATCTACACCGCACAACTCGGAACGGCGTTGACTCGTGATTCCCCTGTTATCCGACGCGGCCGCAGAGGCTCTGGTGGTGGCCGGCGGCGGCGAGCGCAGGTGGTGGCCGGCGGCGGCGAGCGTAGGTGGAGGCCAGCGCTTCTTTTTTGTCCTTGTGGCATTGGTCTAATCTTCCGTCCTTACCTCAATTATCTCGTTCCTATTAATATATGCATGCCCTTGGCTAGTTGGACTGATTTTGATTCATACTCGTTCCTATTAATATATCCATGCCCTTGGCTAGCTGGACTGATTTTGATTCGTACACATTGGCAATTGAAACGTTGTCTTTTATTGATACAAAATTGTTGGCTGCTTACTGATTCATAAGCATGATGCACTTGATTAAGGAATATAGAAGAGACAACCACGTCGGCGACCCTCCGCTGATCCGATCCGTGGACCTGCGACAATCAATCAACTCTCCATAATCCGTTACCTGCGACGCCACAAGGCCGACGAGAGCAAGGGCGGCAGCACATTTCCACTGCAGCGGTGCCATCCGGGCATGTATCATGTCCCCTTCCTCATTCATTTTAAAGATTTCGTCATTTCTTCTTCATATGAATTACTGCTATAAAATTTTAGAGTACTCTGTCGCTTTATTGAACCGTATTGAAATTGAGACATTAAAATTTCTCATATGTTCGAGTGAAACAAATGATAATTTTCATATGGTTGCAAACATAAAAGAGCACATAAAGATGTTGCAGTTTGTTGTTTACAGAAATGTTGTGTTAATCATTGGCATTGCAATCAAAGAGTTGAGTAGGCCTTTGGTTCACCCTCATCTTTTGTAAATTTTTTTAGTCCAGAAGACATGGCAAAGATGAGATACATTTTTTGGATTGAGCATTTAAATTTTGGTTTGTATGAAATATGTATATTACAATTTTAGTTTCCATTCAAATTTATCATTGTACTAGAAGTAGCCTTGAAAAATCTCCTCTCTGTAGCTCAAGTGTGATAAGGTTAAATTATTTTTTGTCTTCAGGAGTGTGGTTATAGTTGCTGCCCCATGATGGATAGCAATATAGAAGTTGAACATGAAGAGCAATTGGACTTCCATCTGGAGGTCGATGAGGATGTCAGTTCAGAAGATGATAACATGCCATCGAATCAAAACCCCCCATTAGAGGTAAACATTATTGTGGTTGGTAAACATTTCACTTATATGATTCCTTAATTTTTTGTGACCAGACTTAATCGAATTTAATGTGTAGGATCAAAGCTGATTTAATGTTATGCGAACAGCAGCTTGCGTTTATTTATAACTAAGGTTATGACCCAATACTTATCACATTGTTTCCTACATTCTTGAATAATTTGACATCTCACATTTTTTTTGCAGTCCAAGACACGCTGGTGGGACATTGGTCGAGGGTGTTTAGGACTTGGCTAAATTTATTTAATCAGAGATGTGAACTTCAGTTATTTCTATCTGTAGAATTGCACTGGATCATCTGCTTGTTTGCTGTCCAAGATAGCATTTGTGTGAATTCATTTGTGGTGTTATTGTTATGTCAATTGTCAACTGTCCATCTGGTTTTTTCCAGTACTTTGTTCCTGCATGAATAGCCATAGCGATGTGCAGGCATTTTAGTCTGTGACTATAAACTAGAAATCGGTGGTCCTCTGTTGTCGTGGCAGGAGGTTTCTTAGTTGTTTGGTAAAACTGCCAATATCGTGGCAAAGAAAAAACAGAAACGTGTCCAAGGTGTGAATTTTCAGCTGTCTGAAAACAACATCATTTAGCTGTTCTTGGAGATGATTTCAGAGCAATTTTGCTTTTAAACTCTGGACAACAGGTGGCAAAACATGATCTACTAACTTTGGATAACAATTGACCACAGTTCTTGATCAAAGAAGAGGAGATTTACATATTATAATGGAGGCTCGAACTTTGACTCCAATGCTGATTTGGTTGCTGACAGGCTGAAATATTACAAGTCTGAAAATAGTAATGGATAGCTGTCCTTGGAATCAATTTAATAGAAATTTCTCTTAAGAACTATAGTTCCACAGTAGCAAAATGGGTTGTTTGTACATTGATGAACATATACTCTCATTTGTTGAGCTAGATATTAGAGATAACTAATTTTTGTGAAGGTTACAGGACGTGAACTCAAGTCTGTTAAACCTGGGCGCTAGATTTAGAAATATTCTAAGTCTGGGATGCCTGACAACAGTAATACTAATGGGAGATTGCAAATATTTTGTGAGTGATTTACTATGAAAGACAGCAACTTTTTTGTTGATGGTAAATAAATTTTTGAGGTGAAGGTTTAACATGGTTTAATTGTTTGGAAGAATCAAGGAAAGTTACTATTTTTAATCAAGGTTGGAAAATGGAACTTTGTCACTGGTTCACTGGCTATCTGACGAAACTGAATGACCTCAGCCATTCAGTTCTCAGGAGCAGATCGCAGGCAGGATTTTGCAGGTTCGAATCGTGAGTTGTGTTGCTCTAATGAGAAAAGTTCGAATCGTGAGTTGTGTTGTCCGCCTGAACCGCCCTTTCGGCGCTGGACTCCACCTGCGCTCGCCGCCGCCGGCCTCCGCCAGAGCCGCCGCCGCGTCTGCGAATACATGGCGAGAGGGAAGGAAAATCAGGAGGTCAACCCCGTCCCTCCCCTGGGGTGCGGTGTAGATGAGCCGACGGTGGACTGGTTTGGATTGGACCGGGCCTGTGGGTTGGATTAGGGCGCGGGTAGGGTCGGGTCCAAAAATTACCCATTCCGGATTAATTGTTAACTAATGACGTGACTGCTTTAATTTTCGTGCTAATTTGTCAAAGAGGACCACTGGAGCAAAACTCTTAAGAAGAAGTAGCAATTGGTACATAACACGCCGAAGCGAACACCACCACACAAACAAACTCCCGAACAAGAACAGACAGACACGGCACAACACACCACCACCTCCGACCACTTGGGAGAGGAACACAAAGCAAGTCGTCGAGATGTGTCACATGTGAACCCGCGACCCAGTGCAGAAGCCCAAACGCCCTCCCGAGCTCCTCCTCTATGGGACCGTCACCCTCAAGCTGCACACCCGTGACGCCGATCTCTCGCATCCAGAGACACGCAGAACACCCATCTCTGCACCAAGAAAACCACCCGATCCCGCCACTCAGTGCCAGAGAGGGCCTCTACTCACCCACCGCCTCACCTCCTCTGCCAAAAGTCTCAGATATCTGAGGCTGCAATGTTAGCAGCTCCACTCACCGATGGCCACGCCGATGAAGAGTCCAGGTCACCCAAGGCCGCGAGCTGTGGAAGCCTAACAAGAATGTATGCGGCCCACAATGGGGCAAGTGATGTATTTATCCTAGTGAGGGGCGAGGAAACAGGGCATGCATTGTATCACAAACAATCTGAACTTCTAATCTATCCTCCGCCTCCTCCTCCTCCCCTTTCTCCCTTCGTCTCCCCTGCTCCTCCTCCCCTTCTCGATTTACCTGCGCCGCCACCACTACTCCACTGATAACACCTGGTATCAGAGACTCGATCTTGTACCTGCTGGAGCCCCACCCACCAAATCCCCACTTCACCCGCCTCCAAAAGCAGCGAGGCGCCATGGATCCCAACACCAAGTTACTCCTCGACGAGATGAAGAAGCTCGGCGACCGTTTGTCTTCCCTCGAGTCGTCCGTGGGCGGCCTGAGTGGAAGCTTCAAGACCATCGAGGACAAGGCGGAGGAGGTCTCGGTGTGGAAGTCTGAGATCAACGCGTCTGTGGCCGATCTCGTCCACAAGGTTGATGCGGTTGAAGATCTCGCCGGCAAGGTTGAAGCAGTCGGTGACCTCGTGCACAGGGCCGGCGCGGTCGACGACCTCAAGTTGCAGATCACGGACCTCTCCAACCGCGTCGATCGTGTGGTTCACGATCGTGGGGATCCTGCTTCGGGCATCTTGCCCAAGCCAGAGATGGCCGCGGCGACTCCACTGTGCAACCGGCCATCGGCCCTCAAGGGCACCGCTACGACAAGCAGCTCCGGGAGCATGGGTTTGGGTCAGTCATGGCCTACTCTCATCTCCCGGTCAAGGGTAAGCCCCCAAATCTACCCCCTGGACCCTCTACTGGTGGTGAATTTCGTCAATTCAGTTCCTATCAGTTCCAGAGCTCTAAGGGCCCTGCGATGCACAATTCATCGGGTCACTGGCCCAAGATTCCTTTTCCTAAATTTGACGGCGAGAACCCCAAATTGTGGCAATCCCGCTGTGAGAATTATTTTGACATGTGTGGTGTCGATAAAGCTGCCTGGGTTCGTATTGCTTCCATGTACTTTGACGGCCCAGCAGCTAGATGGCTGCAATCTGTGATGAGAGCCAATTTTGTTAGTTGGGATATTTTCTGCAAAATGGTGCATGATAGGTTTGGTAGGGACCAACATGAACTTCTGATTAGACAACTGTTCCACATTAGACAAACAGGATCAGTTTCTGAGTATGTTGAACAATTTGCTCAATTAGTAGACCAACTCTCAGCTTACACTTCCAGTACAGATCCCCTTTACTATACCATGAGGTTTATAGATGGTCTTAGGGAAGATATTAAGTCCATTGTTCTTGTTCAACGCCCACAAGATTTGGATACTGCTTGTGTACTCGCTTCGTTGCAGGAAGAAGTGGGAGATTATTCCAGACGTCGTGATTACAGAAGGCTGGAATCAGGTTTTCATTCCAGGCCGCTGTCCAAGAATCCACTTCCTCTTCCTGCTCCTCCTCGCGACAAGCACAGTCCTCCCTCCGGAGCAGATGACTCCAGAAGTGTGGAAGCAGCCAGAGCAAGTTCCAGTGATGAGTCTAAAGCTGCCGCTCTTCGTACTTACAGGAGGGCCATGGGTCTCTGCTTTAGATGCAATGAGAAATGGAGTAAAGACCACCGGTGTGCCCCCACAGTTCAGTTGCACACGGTACAGGAGCTATGGGATTTGTTTTCAGCTGACGATGACTCAATTCCGTCGCCTGGTTCTTCTGAAGGGAATTCGGAGCAGCTGTTCCTTGCTCTTTCAAAAGCTGCTGTCACAGGTTGTGAAGCACCAAGAACTGTCAAGTTTGCGGGTTCCATTCAACACTTGTCAGTTTCTATGCTTGTGGATTCGGGAAGCTCATCATCCTTCATCAGTGCTTCTGTGGCAGCTAAGCTCTCGGGAGTTATCCCTCTTCACAACTCTCTGCAAGTTCAGGTGGCAGGGGGAGGTAAATTGTCTTGTGCTTCTGTTCTTCCACAGGCCATATGGTTTATTGGAGAGGTGCCATTCCAGTCAGACCTCAGAGTGCTCCCTCTCACTGCTTATGATATCATTATCGGAATGGACTGGCTCGAGGCCTTCAGCCCCATGAAAGTGCACTGGAAGCGGAAGTGGCTGGAGATTCCTTATGGCGACCAGCTGATTACTCTGCAAGGGGTGCTTGCTGCATTTCCAGATGAAGTGGTGGTGCAATTATGTGTGCTTTCTCCTACTGGTGAACATTTTCCTCGGTTACTCTGCCTTCAGAGGGTATTCAACTATTGCTGGATCAATTTTCAGTGGTTTTTGAGGAACCAGCAAGCCTACCGCCATCACGAGCTTGTGACCATGAAATTCGTTCTTGCCGGAGCTCGCCCTGTTAACATTCAGCCATATCGGTATCCGCCAGCCCTGAAAACTGAAATCGAGAAGCAAGTCGCTGATATGCTGGATAAGGGACTTATCCAACCAAGTGCCTGTTTGTTTTCTTCTCCAGTTTTGCTTGTCAAGAAGAAGGATGGCACTTATAGGTTCTGTGTGGATTTTCGTCACCTCAACGCCATGACTGCTAAGTCCAAATTCCCAGTGCCTGTCTTTGATCAGTTAATGGATGAGCTAGGCAAAGCATCGTGGTTTTCTAAGCTCGACTTGCGGTCCGGATTTCACCAGATATTGTTGAAACCCGGAGAAGAATACAAGACAGCGTTTCAGACGCACTTTGGCCAGTATGAATTCAGAGTGTTGGCCTTCGGTCTCACAGGTGCCCCAGGCACGTTCCAAGGCGCCATGAATGATACTTTGGCCCCTGGCCTTCGCAAGTTCGTCGTGGTGTTTTTCGACGACATTCTGGTTTATAGTGTGACATATGAAGAACATTTGGACCACCTCCGTCAAGTGTTTGAATGGTTGAACAGAGACCAATGGAAGCTCAAGAAGTCTAAGTGCTACTTCGCCCAGCGGTCCATGGCGTACCTCGGCCACATCATCAGCGGTGAAGGTGTTGCCACTGATCCCATCAAAGTCCAAGTAATAGTGGAATGGCCAGTCCCTATCTCAGTGAAGGAGCTTCGGAGTTTCTTGGGTCTCGCAGGTTACTACCGCAAATTCGTCAAGCACTTCGGAATTATTGCTAGGCCGCTCATAGATCTTTTGAAAAAAAACGCTTTGTGGGTTTGGACTTCGGCTCATGATTCAGCTTTCTCGACACTGAAGTGTGCTCTGTCTTCAGCCCCGGTTTTAGCCCTTCCAGACTTCTCCCAGCCGTTTACTATCGAAACTGACGCATGTGCAACGGGAGTGGGGGCCGTACTGATGCAGTAGGGACACCCGCTCGCCTACATCAGCAAGGCATTAGGTCCAAAGAACAGGGGCTTGTCGACATACGAGAAAGAATACTTGGCAATTCTAGTTGCAGTTGACCAATGGCGACATTACCTGCAGACCGGTGAATTCATTATTTGTACCGATCAGAAGAGTCTCATACACCTCAATGAACAACGCCTCCACACCCCCTGGCAGCAGAAGGTGTTCACGAAGCTCCTTGGGCTCGACTACAAGATCGTCTACAAGAAAGGGGCAGACAATCGAGTGGCGGACGCCCTGTCTCGCAGGTCTTCTTCTGAGCAAGCATTGGCAATCTCTTCTGCCACACCTCAATGGCTGGAGGCTGTTGTGGCTTCTTATACTGCAGATCCTCGGGCCCAAGAATTGGTTACCAAGCTGTCCCTACAAGCATATGCCGTTCCTCATTTCACTCTGGTTAACGGTGTCCTCAGGTTCCAGAATAGGATCTGGGTGGGCAATGACCCCGGTCTGCAAAAACAACTCCTTGCGGAGATGCACAACAGTCCTTTGGGTGGACATTCTGGAGTGCCAGTGACTTACAGCCGGCTGAAACACTACTTTCACTAGTCGGGAATGAAAGCTGCGGTCAAACACTTCGTTCAGACCTGCTCCATTTGCCAACAAGCCAAGCCTGAACGTGTACGCTACCCTGGTTTACTTCAGCCGCTACCCGTGCCAGATTCAGCTTGGGCAATGGTGTCCCTTGACTTCGTGGAGGGCCTCCCGCGCTCTGGACGGTTCAATTGTATACTGGTAGTCGTGGATAAGTTCTCTAAGCTGGCTCACTTCATACCCCTCCGTCATCCATTCACGGCGCTGACTGTCGCCAAGGCTTATATGGAGAATGTCTACAAGCTCCATTGTATGCCGGCTTCTCTGGTGTCAGACAGAGATCGTATATTCATCAGTAGTGTTTGGAAGGAATTATTCAGTCTTGCCGGAGTTACTCTTCGCATGAGCTCGTCCTACCACCCTCAGACGGACGGTCAAACGGAACGTGTTAATCAATGTATGGAGACTTACCTTCGTTGTTTCGTCCATGCGGTTCCTTCCAAATGGTCATCCTGGTTATCACTTGCCGAATTCTGGTACAACACCAGCGAGCACTCGGCTTTGGGCCGCTCTCCGTTCGAGGTGATGTATGGACATCCTCCCCGTCATTTTGGCTTAACATCTGCTGCAGCATGTACATCTTCAGATTTATCTTCCTGGCTTCAAGAGAGGGAGATGATGACCACACTGGTCAAGCAGCATCTGTACAGAGCCCGGGACAGAATGAAACGCCAAGCCGACAAAGGACGTTCTGAACGTCAGTTCCAAGTGGGAGATCAAGTGTACTTGAAGCTTCAACCGTATGTCCAATCCTCCTTAGCGCCGCGCTCCAATCAGAAGCTGGCCTTCAAGTTTTTCGGCCCCTATCCAGTGGTGTAGCGAATTGGGTCGGTGGCATACAAGCTCAAACTTCTAGATGGCTCTTCAATCCATCCTGTATTTCACGTGTCCCAGCTCAAGAAAGCCAAAGGTGATCAAGTGGTGTCTCCTTCTTTGCCAGCAGAAGCTACTGAGTACCAGATTCCTGAGTGCATTTTGCAGCACCGCATGTCTCCAGGTGATCGTCTAGTGCTCCAAGTTCTGGTGAAATGGTCGGGTATGTCTGAAGCTTTAGCTACTTGGGAGGACTTGGAAGCTTTGCGTCGTCGGTTTCCTTCGGTGTCGACTTGGGGACAAGTCGTTTCTCAAGAGGGAGGGAATGTTAGCAGCTCCACTACTGATGGCCACGCCGATGAAGAGTCCAGTGCCGGCCCAAGGCCCAGGCGAGCTGTGAAGCCTAACAAGAATGTATGCGGCCCACAATGGGGCAAGTGATGTATTTATCCTAGTGAGGGGCGAGGAAACAGGGCATGCATTGTATCACAAACAATCTGAACTTCTAATCTATCCTCTGCCGTCTCCCTCCTCTTGCTGTTCTCCCTTTCGTCTCCCTGTTCGTCTCCCTCCTCCTCCTCCCCTTCTCGATTTACCTGCGCCGCCACCACTACTCCACTGATAACATGCAACAAGAGCATCTCCTCCGCCCACCCTTCACCAAGATTACCACAAAACCTTGCGCGACAGCTCAAATCTTCTAGCACCATGGACCCTCAGCACCTCTTTGGTAACACGAACCAAGCGCACTTCCCATGGCACCACTAGACGGATCTCCACCGGGGCGGGACTCCCAAAACACGACGCCTCCAAGAAAGGCACGACGCCAAGGCGCTGCCGTCGCACGTTCATAGGAGGACAAAGTCTTCACCTTGAGAGTCCCCCGTGGCTGGGAGCATGGTGCCTCGCCATGTTACCCCCAGCGGGGATACCGACGCCATGAGAGTAGTTTGCTGTCTCCGGCCATAGAAATAGAGACCACTGCTTCACTGCCCAGCACGCTGCTGCGGCTTGAGATTTGTTTGCCGGATGTGCCTTTGGGTTTGAAGAATGAACACAGACAAAAGGTAACAAATCAGTGACATCCAAGCTAGGAAAAAATAAATGAACCTGCTGCTGGGATGCGTTACCCCAATCCTCCGCCCCGCTCACCCATAGGAGTTGCAGCTGTTGCCCTGCGTCCGCTTGGCATCCAGCCTCCGCGTAAGCTCGCCGCCACCGCCACCAGAGTGCACAACGCCCTCGTGCCCCGCAACTTACTGTCACTAAGCAAGCTCGGCGAAGAGTTGCACCAGGCGTCGCGCCGCTCGCTGCAGAACACTACTGGTCGCTGCTCCGCCTTCTCACACTTCGCCGGGGTCGAGTGAGAGGATGAGAATGAGAGGAGATGATGTTTGCATATAATAGAGGCCAGGGAAAATTTTTGAACCAACCCCGCGGCAAGATTTCTTCCCTCCTGGCTTTCCCTACGACAATAGTAAAATTTCGTAAGGATACATGCCACCAGGACAACCACGTGGCACCTGAAGCAGAGTTCCTCCTAGAAACACGTGTAACACCCTAAATTTACTACTTTGCAATTTAATAAAATTTATTAGAATTTGTAGAATTTAATTTGAGCTTGTTTACAGATTTAAGATTTGATGTGATTTATAGACATTTAAATGTTTTTTATTTTTACACGTGTATCATAGGAGTTTCTTTACTACATTCACCCCTAGGTCACCCGAGGTTCCTATAAGACCCCGCCGCCACCTCTGCTCGCCCTTTCGCCCCTATCGCAAGCACCAAAGCCGCTGCCCAAGCTCAAACCCTAGCTCGAGGCCGCCGCCGCTGATCTCCGCCTGTGCCGCCTCCTTGGCAAAGTTTAGCACCTCCGGAGTTTCTCGCTAAGGTAAGAAAGTTTCGGGTGAAGCCCTTTCTCCTTCCCGTGGCCGGACGTGAGAATTCTTGCTCGCCAGTCGTGCCACCCGCCGTCGTCCACCCCGCCAAGCAGTGTGCGCCCGTCATCGCCTATCCGCCCTCAAGGACCCCCTAGTGGAGTTCTCCGTGTTCTCTTTCAGTCAGGAGCAAATCCTCGTCCCAATCATGCCGGGAACCCGTTTTGGGTGTTTTCAGCAATCGCCTTGTGTATCGTTCCGCCGCCAGCCGTCCATCTGCCGATCTCAATCCACATCGGGTCAACCGGCCGGCATACCGGTCAACCGGAGTCCAATGCCGGTCAACTGTGCCGTTTTGCTTAAGAGCCCCTGCGTTTTCTAGATTTTGCACCCAAAGTCCTATGTAGTTCAAAAGTAATTAGGTTTCGGTCCAGTTTCTTCTGTTTAGACCCTTAGAAGTTTAGTTTCTCTACGGATAAGTTCTCATAGCCTGTTTAGTGCATATCTTTTGCGTTTTAGCTCTGTTTTTAGCGTTTTTATACCCACATCTCGATGAGAAGATCAGTTTAGTGTGGCTTTTGTTTCTGTTTGCAATGATTGGTGTACTGTTTCTTATTTTATTGTATTGCTTCTTTGCATGTGAATGTGTGATGCGTAGAGAACGAGCAGTTCGAGTGATTTTTTGAAGGTGAAGGTTTTGAAGACTCTGAGCAGTTTCCGGATTTTGTGGAAGGTAAGTGTCCTTGGTCATACCCGTTTTATCCTATATATACAAGCATTTAATCACTTTTACTTATTTGTTGCGTTGCATTAATTCTGATGGGTTCCTATTAAGGATGATGACTAGTATCTTTTGACTATTGCCTTGTAACCGGGTTGCTTAATTAATCTTGATGGTAGATTTTGCTTAGTTTGCTTAACTAGGATGGTAATGAACAACATGGATACTATTTTATACTCTATGTCCCTTTATAATAATTTAATTGAAAGACTATACTTATTAAATGGAACATTGATGTTGCAGTGATCTTACCTGAAAGGGACAAAAGGGGAGGCGTTGTTGGGGTATAGACCTGCTCTAGTGGGGAGTTGGGCTTTGCTAAAACACGGTACCCGCTAGGGAGCTTTATGCCCTGTTGCGACCTAAAACCTAGTGGGTCGCTATACACTAGGGAATCTTTGTAAAAAGCCTCGTAGCGTCCCTATGCAATCACATCGGTAGTGTGGTATGTTGCCTGATCAGCATCACGTGGTTGGGTTCAAAGTTTTTCGGAACTTTTACGCAACTTGTGGTGAAAGTGTACAATCTCTACAGAGTGTAAAACTAATCGATTAGTCGTACTCACAGTCATGAGCGGCCTGGACACTTACATGATTAATTTAAGGAAGTTGAAATTAACTTATTTGTTGGGTTTCTGGAAAAATTCCGGAGACCCCAACAATGGAAAGTGAAAAGTAAAAGCGCAAGGTGACGCACAAAGACGAACCAAAAGTTGCCTTCTCGCTCAAAAAGATGTGTCCCTTTACACGAAGACCGAGGGGCTCCTTTTATAGCGCCCGGAGGTCACTTTTACATCCCGAAAATACCCTTGAGAAACTGGCATATTCCCTATATATCCTGTACAAATGTGTCCCCCGGAGTCACGCCGCACAAGGTGGGCTGATTACATACGCAATCCTAACTCTGACATTCACAGACGCCATTGACCGAATCAAACTTAGACTTCTTGGACATCTTCATGAATCTTGGAAGTCTGTGATTCCCAGCTCCGGAGAAGAATCCCGCCGTCCCTCATCATCTTGTTGCTCTTTCTTAAATCACTTGAACCGCTGAAATTCCCGAATGTTGCCCCTTTCGTGAACATCACAAAGAATACTCAAGAATTGCTGAAATCCTGGGGATTCAGGATTTCTGAGGGTCAACATTATTCCCAGATATAAAAAACCAACTTGTTAAATCAACTTACTTGTAGAAAAACTTTCTTTAATTATGGAAAATGACAGTTCCTGACAGCTTCGTAAATCTATGATCCTTCGGAAATTTTTAGAACTTCACCTTGCGCGAGTTTCGAAGAACCGTGTCTTCTCCGAACTTCTGAAGGTGCTATCTTTTTAGCTAATCCCCAACAGTAGCCCCTCGGGAAAGCGGGTAGACTCCGATGACCCATTTCCACGCAAAATTTCAAAGATTAGGTAAAAAAACGTCACCCTCGGGCGTCGGAGGAGACACGCGTCGTCGTCCTATTTGTTGCCGTTTCGTTTCTCGAAGCATCTTCTCGATGCGTCTCTCCATTCCTATAAATAGGGGGTCACGATGACTTTTGTTTTCACTGCTTCCTTGCTTTTGGAAATTCGAAAAGTTTTCAAGCTTTCAGAATTCCTAGGCTTTGGTTTTCCGGATTTTTCTTCATCAACTTTCCGAGGGTCAGGTACTTGTTTTTACCTTACTTTTATTTTGTTTTTTAGCAGTGAGTTTAGTTTTTTCGTTTTGATGTTCTAGACTCTCTGGTCTTTGTGATCGTAGGTGGCTCGTACTAAGTACTGCTAGGCCAATGACTGAGGAGGAGATTGCTCAGGCTGTTGCCTCTTCGGGTTCTGAGATTCCGAAGAATACTGAAACACCTTCTTCGAGTGTTGTTGCCTCGCCCCAGAATCCTGAAGATACTACTTCTATTGAAGAGGGAGAGGTGAATTCAGGTGAAGATTCTACCAGTGAAGAAGATATTTCTCAAGTTGAGGTCGAGATGGAAGAGTTGATGCCTCCGAAGGTGGCGTATCCTCCTACTTTTGTGTTTGGCAAGTCTCATGTAACTCTTGATCTGATCAAGGATTTCGAAGACGCGGGATTTTTTCCTGCTGGTTGTGGTAGGGCACCTACGGACGAGGAGATTCCTCTGCCGCAGCCGGATGAGATCGTGGTCTTCAGAGATTTTTTCACCGCTGATCTCAGATTCCCATGCGACGAACGACTTCCCTCGATCCTTGATCGTTTCCAAGTAAAGATGCATCAACTTACTCCTAACTCTTTCTTGGAGCTTTCAAAATTCTTCTGGATTCAGAAGACCTTCGAGGGTCATATAAGTGTTGATGTTTTTGTGAGGATCTTTGAGCTTCATATTCAGAGGAAAATTATCAAGCTTGATGATGACAACCTCTATGAGGCTCACTACGGTTGCAGTACTTTCAATACTCGCAGAAAAAATGTGAGTCAGAAAATTGAGAGAATTCAGCTTGCTCCTTGCAGCAATGATAAGTGGGCTGATGACTGGCATAGGTTTTGGTTCTACGTGAGTTTGATATGGCCAAGGAGAAAGGCCTCGCTCGTCCCTTGAATCCTTTTTACACACCTATCAGGCCAATGTCTGTTGTATCGACGGCTCCTTTCAATCGTAAGTCTCAAGATTTCAAGAAAGGCGAAGATAAATTCTTCTTTGCTTGCACTATTCTCGGTGGCCGAGATGTGATTGAAGAGTATGTTGCTGCAAGTGTTTGGCCGTTATCTTTTGGCTGGAAACCCAAGAAAATCGTTTATCTTTCAGTGGACTGGGCGCCATGCAAGGTTCATTTTTCAAGATTCGATCTTCGCCTTCCCGAGGGTCAGTCTTTGGAAGATTTTATTTACGTTGTTGAGTAGCTGGTGATAGATATGGTTGGGAAATGTTATTTATCTGAATACAAGCAATATAAGAACATTGTGAAACACAAGAAACAGGTGAACCGCGGGTTCTCGTAACTTGGTGCGGATTTGGCTTTACGCCCGAGGCCTCCTGGTCCTAAGAAACTGATGCAGGCACCGAGTGTTACTGTCTCTGTAGCCATTGGGGCCCTTGCGAAATCTCAGAAGAGGAAAAGCTCGAAAGCTTTGGTAATTTCTGAGAAAGTTTCAGAGAAGGTTTCCGATTCTGGTAAATCTTCTGTGAAGACAAAAACTTTGGAAACTTCAAAGAAGAGGAAATTGGTTTCCGAAAGTTCTTCCTCGTCTTCTCAGATTTCCGAAGCCGAGAAAGCGACAGCTGTTGGTTTGGCGGAGCTTAAGAAGAAAAAGAAGGGTAACATTAAGGTGATTTCTTCTAAGGCTCGGATGACGACGAGGAAGAGGACTGCCAAACTTCAGGTGATGTCCTAAGTCTTTGCTGTGAAGTAGTTCCATGTCGTGTAGAGTGTTCTCCACCTTCGGAAGATACTTTTGTTGATATTGACTCTCTTTCAGATAAGGAGCCTGCAGCCGTCAAGGATATCAGTGAATCTAAGATTTCTGAGATTGCCAAGACTTCGGAAAAAGAAGTTATGATTTTGGAAGATAAGACTCGTGATGATGATGCTTCTCCTAATTGTATGGCTGATCTTGAAAAGATAGTGCAGCGTGGCTCTTCTTCTGACTTTCTCCTTCTTAGTCAAGGTCGCCAAGATGTCCCTGAAAGCGAGGGTGTTCCTCCCGAAACTTATGGATACAACCAGACCTTTGGAACAAACTTAAAGGGTAAGTTACTGTTTGTTGGTGGTGCTGGGATTGGGCGGGATGATGATCCTTATAGCTTTGATATGCTATGGCATGCTCCAGGATCGCTTGCCGGCCACGCTAGCTCATCCGGAGGAGAGGCTTTGAAGAAACCCTTGTTCTCTAGTCAGGATTTGGAACGTATTCCTGATTGCCAGATGGATACTATTCAGGATAGTGCTCATGCAATTACCAAGTCAGCGCATGAGGATCTTGGGAATTACTTTGATCCTGCAGGTTAGTGAACCTCGGTTCTGTTGTTTTTTTAAAAGCGTGTCATTCTTTTCTTTGGTTTCTTGTTTTGCTGATTATGACTCTTTCTCTTTATTGTTTATAGTTTTTGAGGATGCTCTACGAAAGTTCCCTATGAGGGACTTATCTATGATTAGCACAACACTTGGCTTTAAAGCTATGATTGTCGGGAAGATTGCCTCTGAGAAGACCCGTGCAGATGAGAAGTGTGTTTTGGAGTTGTCTGGTCGAATCTTAAATCTTGAACAAGATTTATCTTCTTCTCAGAAGGTGTCCCAAGAACTGGAAACCATGAACAAGACTTTGAAGGAGATGGTCGATATTACTAAAGAAGGGAAGAAAAATGATGATGATGCCTATAACGGTCTCATGATTGAGCACAAGAAACTTCAGCAAACTCATGCTGATGATTTGAAAATTCTTGAGGAATTGAGCGGAACTGTTGAGCGGGATGTGAACTAGATTTCAGAACTTAAAGCTAAGAATGCCGAAGCTATGAAGCAGAATGCGGACCTTGCTAAGGCTAACAGAGAGAAAGACTTGAGAATCCTTTCTCTGGAAAAGGATCTTGCTGAAAGGGTCAGGCTTATGGACGATGGGGCAAAACAGTTAAGAAAACTTGAATTCTTGTTAGAAATGATGAATCTCTTGGGGAATATGGTGCTAGACCTTGTCCTTTTCCTGATATCGAGGATTCTCAAGCGGTCGTCAACTGGATCTTATAGAAGTTTGAAACTCTTCTAATTAATTGGTTACGCCATGATTTTGCCGCCTATACGCTCGAGAGTCTCTTGAAGCTTCTGGAGGTTAAGGAATGTGCTGATCTTGTGAAGTTCTGTTCTTCTAGCCTCGAGTTTCCTTCTGCCTCTAGCGTTTCATTGATTTGTGCCAGTGAAGACGTACGGAGTATCAAGAAAAATTTGTTAGGAAGTTCTGGATGGCTGGAGGCAAAGAATTTGCTAAGGGAGTAGCTCGGGAGAAACTTGCTAAGGTAAACTTTCTAGTTGTCAACCTCGCATCTTATCTTGTGTTTTTCTAGTATGTGTGGTGTCTGTTTGCTGAAATCCCCCTTTTTCTAGATTTTGGAAGATGAAGCGCAAGAAGAACTGAGGGTGGCTTTGGAGATGGATCCTAAGGGTGACACTGAGGAGGATGGTGGTGGAGAAGCTGGAGGTGAGGGTGGTGCTGAGATGAATGCGCCACAGGTTGACCAAGAGTAGTCTTAGGATTATGATATGTTAGAATAGTTTGATCATTTGTGATGTAAAAGGAAAAACTTATGTGACACATTATTCCTGCACAGGTCCTTGAAGGAGGGTCTGCGCAGGATGTGACTCATGTTCGTATTCATCGTCAAGGTGTCGTTGTTAGCGGCGAAGCTTGGCGTTTGTACAAAGAAGCTAATCCTTGCCGTAGCTTTCGTGAATTTTGGACTTTCTGTTGTCAGCACTTCTACAGCAAGAGTTTTTCTCTTGAACGATTTTTCGCGACTCGCGACGCCTCGTCCACATTGAGTAGCTGTGTTTCTAAAAGTTTTCCTTTCGTGAAGCTGGAGCCCCTTAGCCATATTGCTGATGACCTAGATTTTGCCTATGTTGGAAATATAGCTGGAGATAGGCCGGGTCTTGTAATTGAGCTTCCTTTGTAATTCCTGAAATTTTTAGTTTTTCCTGAACTAATTTCTGTAACACTTGATCATTTTGCATGAAAGAATGGTAATGTAATGTTTTGAAAAAATGTCACCCTCCCCCCTTGCCATTTTCACGCAAAATGCTTATGAAAACAACTTTTGCTGTCAACTTTGTAATATCAGAAAAAGAAAACTAAAAAAGTTCCTTTTACGTGCATTTTGTTACGAGAATGTTGTAAAGATAGATCGTAAAAATTGTTTTTGAATTCATAACTTTTCAGAATGCGATTGTATGATTCGCCTGCTTGTGATAATTAAAGTTGCTTATAAGTCGATAAAACTCGGTTCGAGAGTTTTATGGACTTATGCCTTTGTGGCATTATTGCCTTGGTTGATACTGCAACCTTCAGTTGCTTCAACCTAAAAAGGTTTTGTTTTAAACACTGATCAAAGCTAGAGTATTCTGTAACGAAATTTTCGTGAGAAGATATGACTTCTTTGAATTCAATATTCACGAGATCTTCGGTGGATTTTTGTACTTTTGGATTTTCCTTAGTCTTGGATCGCAACTTGTTATTGCCTGCTCTCACGGAGTCAGAGTTTTTGGGATTATGGCCGCAACTTGTTGTTGCCTCCAGGCCTGTTTTTGGGTGAATCCCTTAACAACTTGTTGTTGTCTTCCTGATGGGATTCTTGCAATTTCACGGTATTGCGCTTACAACTTGTTGTTGTTCTCGTTCGGCTCATTCACAAAAATTCAACTTTTGGTGACCACATCATTGGGGGAAAACCTTCTTTCCTTGATGATAGAAAAAGATATCTTACATAGGAACCACCTCATTAAAAACCTTGCCTCGATTATGGAGCCCCCCTTGCAAGGAAAAGAGTACGGTCCTTTTTAGGGAATTTAAATCGCAGAAAGAAAAAATTTTTGTTCCTCGGTACTACTTATAGTTCTGTAGTCCGAGGCTTTTACATTTTTCTTGCGATAAATTAAAGTGCTGAAAAACTAAAAATGCGAAAAAGAAAAACGCGACCCGAGGCTCCACTTATCACTTTGTGGGATCGGGGTCCTACTCTTGTTCCCATTATCATGGATAGTACCGACACAGGCTATCAGCGTTTCACGAATGTGGCAGCTCCACTCCAAGCTGATCTGTTAGGCGAAAAGATCCTGGTCTATTTGTCTCTTTTATGATGTAGGGTCCTTCCCAAGCTTCTTCTAACTTTCCCAGATTTTCCCAATTTCTCCTTTTCTTGAGAACTAGGTCACCGACCTTGTTGTCTTTCCTTACTATTTTTCTGTCCCTCCATTTTCTGGTTTCTTCTTGATATTTACTGATATTTTCTGAGGCTTCCAAGATGTCCAGTTCGATCATATCTTTCTCTATCTTTATTTCTAGTTCCTGAATTTCCTTTCCCTTGAGAACTCTTAGGCTTTCATTCTTGATCTCCTCCGGTGTCATTGCCTCTGAACCGTACAATAGACGAAAGGGCGTGAATCCTGTTGCTCTTGAAGGAGTGGTGTTGTGTGACCATATCACCTTTCTTATCTCTTCTACCCATTTTCCTTTCTTTTGTTCATACAAGTACTTCTTGATTCCAGAGAATATGATCGCATTGGTCCTTTCTACTGCTCCATTGGACTGTGGATGATAGACTGAGGAAAATTTCCCATGTGTTCCTAGTGTACTGCACAATTCCCTGAAGTTATAGTAGTCGAATTGCTTGTCATTGTCTACTGTTAGCTCCCTTGGTACACCGAATCTGCAGATTATGTTTTGCCAGAAGAATTTTTGTACTGTTGTAGTTGTGATGTTTGCTAGTGCCTTTGCTTCAACCCATTTGGTTAGTCGACAGCTACTACTGCGAATCTGCAGTTTCCTTATGATGTTGGTAATGGACCAACTAGATCCATTCCCCATCTTTGAAGCGGCCATGAAGGAGGGATTAGTTATATTGGCAGTGAGGACAGATTCTGGCGATTTCTTTGTTTCGGCAGCTTCGCAATGCTGAACCAATTTTTTTGCATCAAGTTTCCTGCTTGATTGCTTTCATTGCCAAGGCTCTAGTTACGATATGTGTGCCACAAAATCCACTGTGGATTTCCAGGAGCAACTCCTTTCCCTTTTCAGATGTTATGCATCTTAGCCATGGTTCCGAAATTCCGGATTTGTAAAGTTCTCCGTCCACAATGGCATAGCCCCTTGCTCGATGCCTCAATTGTTTTTCTTCTAGGTCACTCTATGGTTCGTAATGGCCCCTCAAATAAGCCATGTTGAGCCCTCCAATCATAATTTTCTATGGAGTTGATGCTTATGTGCTTCGGACTTTTTGTTGAAGGTTCCCTGATGATTTCAAAGAATACATCAGGTGGCATTGCAGTTCGAGCATGCCTTGGCGATTTATCTGCCTCATTATTGTCATTCTTTTGGATGTGCTACACTGTGTATCCCTTGAAATATTTCTCCATTTCCCTGACCTTTTCCAGATATTTGATTAACTCTGGATTTCTTGCCTCGCTCTCTTTTTCAACATGTTCCTGAATCACTTTGGAATCGGATTTTACAATAAAGATTTGTTGACTGAGGGCTTTCATCTTCCTCAGGCCCAATAGAAGTGCCTCATACTCAGTTGTATTGTTCGTTGAGTGCGTTCCATTTGGGAAGTCCAATCTTGCTGCGTATCTTATTATGATTCCCGAGGGTGATGTTACAATTGCTGCAATTCCCACTCCTTTGTCGCACCAGGCCCCATCACAATATACTATCCATGGTTCTTGGTGTTCTTGGCTGCTGCTGGCCGTTGGTGATGTCCAATCTACCACGAAATCTGCTAGTACTTGTGACTTTATGGCATTTCTTCTTTCGAAGTCTACAACATCTTGTGATGATTCATGTTGCCCATTTGGTTATCCTTCCCGAGGATTCTTTGTTTGAGAAGAGATCATTCAAAGGTTGATTTGTGATCACCCTTATTCTGTGGCCCTCAAAATAGTGCCTTCGCTTCCTCGCGGCCATGACTGCACCATATGCGATCTTTTCTAATTCTGAGTAGAAAATCTTGGAACTCGAAAGAGCCTCTGAAGCGTAGTACACTGGCACTTGTTTCAATTTTCCCCCTTCTTCCTTCTCTTGAACTAACCTGCGCTTCTTTGCGCAGAATTTGATCTGAAAGATCTGAGGAGAGGAGATCTTGGCCGGAGGCACATTTTGGTCATGTTGGATAGGTACTCTTTGAGTTCTCACGAATGCTTGTTTTGTGGATCGGACCACGGAAATTTTTGAGCTTCGGAGAACTTGAAAGAATGGTAAACTTCTTTCAGCCGCTTTTGGGATGAACATCAGGGCTATTCTTCTGCCTTTTGCACATCCTTAACTGAAGCTGGTGTTCGCACTTTTAAATTTGGCACAAGGCCGATCAGCTAGCGCCACCGGTCGAGACAGTGTACTCGGACGGCCCCGGTCAGCCTAGGCCGATCGGCAAAAGGCCACGGTCGGCCGGTGGGTGATCGTCGGCCGGTGGACCCCGAGTCCGAGTAGAATTGAGGAATTCTGGTCGTTTTCGAGTTGTAAAGGACTTCCTTGAGGGGCAAGACCTCCCCACCCTATAAATATAAAGGGCCACGGCCGGTTGTGGAGCTATCACCCAATCGATCATATCTTTTACAACTTTTGTCTCGAACCCTAGCTTTTCCAACCCCTTTGCTTTCCTTGTTTGTCTCGTGGCGATCAAGGGCGTTACGTGGCTGCCGATCTCGAGAGCAACCTAGGTGTACCACCTCCGACGGGGTCCCTCCCGAGGCGGTGCTCGTAGGCATTCACCGGCGCGCCCACGCCCGGCGGCCGGTGGACTTGACCGTCGGGCCGGTCAAGGCAGGAAACTCCGGCGAGTTCGAGTTCTCTGCGGTGCGCGATCTAGCGCTCCCGTATTGTTGACCGAAAAAGCATCAACAAATTGGCGACTCCGCTAGGGAAGAAAGATCAAGTTTCAAAGACCATTCAATCTAACCTAGCTCAAATGGGTTCTCGTTGCGATCTCGACATGAACAACATCGTTACGGCTTCAATGGAGGATCTCTCTCCGGAGGAGCAGCAGAAGTTCAAGGCGTTGCAGGAGTACCTTCAAGTCCAGTTCCTCGCAGGCGTCAAGAAGGATCGTCACAACAAAGTAGAAAGATTGAAGGAATTTGAGCTGCCGTCGATCAAGCTAAACGACAATATGGTTGAGGTAGTAACCAATGTAAGCAAACCACCCCCTACTTCGTCTTCTCAGAAATCTACTACTGATAGTGATGGTTTGATTGCATCTTACATTGCTCGTTTAGAACGCTTAGAGGATCTTGAAAAAGATAGGAGCAATGCTGGTTTTAATAATAGTGAAACTAATAGCAGTGGTCCTAAGATTAATACTAATAAAGGGATTCATCCTAGCTTAGCACCTTTGCTTGTTACTAATAACATTAATTATCAGTATGGCATGCCGTATGATCCCATTGGTAAAAACCTGCCGTTTCAACCGTTCGGGCCAAATATGGCCGCACCGGTCGAGCAGGTCTTGAAGTCTGAGTCAGACCGACTTTGGATCTTGTGTATGAACAGCCTGAGCTGATTTCTGTCGTGCCCAATTTTAATAATACTTTTAATCCTGGACCATATTATAGCACGACTGTTAATTCAATGGCTCAAAAGAACATAATTCCTGATGATGTTTATGAGAGTTATAGGCTTGCTCATGCTAAGATGTCTCCCTATCTAAATAAACTAAACTTATGGTAAAAACTAAATAAGCTAATGTGGTAAGATTTGGCTAATGTGGTAAACTAAATAAGCTAAGATTTGGCTAATGTGGTAAAAACTAAACTTATATTGATATTGGTAATACAAATTTATATCAGAAACCATATGATCCTGAGTTTGATAATTTCCCTCTCCCACGTGGTTGGCGTATGCCTGATTTAATTAAATTTAGTGGTGATGATGATCGAACCACGTGGGAACACATTAGTCGATTATACATTTCGACTAGGTGAAGCAGGTGCTTTTAATGCTTTAAAAGTACGTTTATTTTCTTTATCTTTGACTGGTACTGCTTTCGCTTGGTTTTCGTCACTTGCTCCTGGTTCTATTTTATCTTGGGATATGTTAGAACGTAAATTTCATGATCACTTCTATAGTGGGAGCATGCAATTAAAAGTGACAGATTTGACATTGGTTAGGCAAGGAAGGGATGAAAACGTCTCTTCTTACATTAAAAGGTTTAAAGAAACTAAAAATTGTTGCTTTAATTTGTCAATTACTGATATGGATCTTGCTGACATTTGCTTAAAGGTTTAAGATCTTCTATCAGAGATAGAATAGAGGGTTCAGATTTTCTTTCGGTTGCACAAGTTCAAGTAAGGGCTTTAATTGTTGAAAACCGATTGAATAAAGAGAAAGATAATTTTAAATCACGTCGTTCAAATGTGCATCACAATGACTATGATTCTGATAGTTCAAGCGACGAAGATAAAGAAATTTATGCTGCTGAATTTATTTGGCCTTCTAAAGAAAAATCTTATTCTTGCTCATCTCTTGAGCCAGCTAGTAAAGGTCGGCAAGAAGAAGTTAAATTTACTTTTGATGTTTCTACATGTGATCGTATATTCGATGAATTTCATAAGTCTGGAAACATTAAATTGACTCATACTTTGCCTCCACTTGATGAATTAAAAAGGCGTGCATATTGCAAGTTTCATAATTCTTATTCTCATGCTACTAATGATTGCAATGTGTTTCAGTACAGTTCAATCGGCCATAAATGAAGGTTGTTTGACGTTTCATGAGATGCAAGTGGACAAGACTCCTTTTCCTATCAACACTCTGGAATTACAACAGCCCAA
Source organism: Cenchrus purpureus (assembly GCA_022644695.1). Taxonomy (NCBI): domain Eukaryota; kingdom Viridiplantae; phylum Streptophyta; class Magnoliopsida; order Poales; family Poaceae; genus Cenchrus; species Cenchrus purpureus. The sequence continues at coordinate 26,592,018 of CP053465.1, forward strand.
AGTATTGGTTCGGCCTAGTCAAGCTGAAGCAACTAAGGGCAAGAACATGGTGATCGGGGAAGCTAAGCCCGATTTGAGAGGAAAGGAGCTAATTCGAGAAGTTGCTTATGAAAAGACTCCTGATGGCAAGGAAACTTTCAAGGTTATTGTCAGAGTCTCTGGACATGGGGGGCAAGGATTGTCCATACCCACCGAGCAGCATTGATCGGGCCACCGGTCAGGCCGATGGTCTTGACAGTCGGCCGGTGTGCCCTGTGGTCGTCAAGGATGATCAAACCAAGCCGTCCGGAGATTGGTAATTGGAAGCTTAATGTAGCAAAGAATCAGGGAAGTGGTCCTAAGCCAAAGGTCACTTTCGACATGCTATTTGACAAGTATTCCAAACAAAAGGCTGTTACAAGTGATCAACCATTAAAAGAAAGGATGAGGTCACCTACACATCAAGGAGGATCATCTTCACCTCCAAGAGCTGTTATAAGGTTTAAGGGTGAATCATCTCAGCAAAGGCAACATTTTACTCCATCAAGGGCGCCGTCAAGTTCAAATCCACCTCGTCCAATTTATGACGATAATGGAGTTATGTGGGTGCCTTTCCAGCAAGCTTTTCATCCTGGATGGGGAGGACCAAGATCTGTTATGGACAGGATTTCCAGGCCGTTCCAGGACCGATTGACACCTCATCATTCTGGTCAGGGGTACCAGACCCATCGGCCGGTGCCGGTCCAACGTCGAGGGTGCTCGTGAGGATTGTGCCATCTCCTATGAAGCAAATCTACATGCCAAAACAAAAGGAGGAGGTGCAGAAGATGGATATCGACTCAGAGAGGACTACAAGCAAAGATATCATCCAAATTGGGTCGATGGATGTTCCTGTCGACCATACACCCCTGGGTACCCATACAAGGAAGGATGAAGTCGGACTCCTACTAGAATTCCCTTATAATCCTACTAGGACTCGTACCATGTAATCCTAGTAGGACTCCTACTGTGACTAGGCACCCACCCCCTGGACTATATAAAGGAGGGCTGGGTACCTAGGAGGAGAAGACAATCCCTCTGGGGACAACACCAAGCACAGGGCGCAATATACTACACCAAACAGGACGTAGGGTAGCTACTCTGGCTACTTGAACCTGTATAAATCTGTGTCTTGTGTCCTAGCGCATACCTTCGAGTTCCAGGTCATGGCGATCGTCCACTATCTACCCTCCGACGGGTACCCCTATGGAGGTTGCCGGATATAAAACTCCGACATTGGCGCCCACCGTGGGACGATTGTCATGATCATTAGGCGAATTTGAAGGACCTACCACCATCAAGATCAATTTACCCGGCACTCAGCGGTTGCGTAGCTCAACTCGCCTTTGCATCGAGATCAGAAGTCAATTCTGACGGAATCCTTTTTTCCTCAAATCGAATTGGAATCCGACTTGGTAACTAGGCGCAAGTGACGATGGCTTGGTTTCTACTCCAATTCGGCCAAAGGGATTTGGTACTCAAGTTCGCAACGAAGTGGATATCGTTGAGTTCTATCAGGAAAAAAAGAGCTGCGTGTCCGATCAAGACTGGGAGCCACATGCAAGCATCAAAGCGAGCTCCTGCGGTCCTAACTCTTTTTTATGCGGACAAGCAACAAATCAAACTCGTCGATTCGAATCAACATCCATTGCAAGACGAAGCAAACAGCAGGAGCAGAGCACCAAGCCACCGTCCCTGTTTCTGATGATGCATGCACATGAAGACCATCATGATTATATTGGCTCTTTGCTACATGTACACCAGCAACGCACACGGATGCCTACTATCAAGATTTCAAAATCTTCGACTACAATCAACATCCAGCCGCATCAACCTGTGTACGACTACTTCGACTACTCATCTCGACTAGTAAACTAGTCAAGAGCGGCTACCATGCCATCAACAACTAGTCGGATCTGCCTCCGACTAGTCGACTTCAGCAACAACCATCGTGGATCCATCACCAACCGCCACGACTTCGTCGACGCTCGTCCGTAAATCAAGCTAAGTCACTTATTTCAATAATTTTTTCTTTGGCTTGTTTTCCGCATACAGGAACCAATGCCGAAGACTACTTCATGTACGCCTCTCGACGGCTACTTGCCAGCAGAGCTACACTGCGCACAACACGCGCTCTCTTCTCTCCGCCACGCGAAACAGTCTCAATGACTACTTTACAAGCAATCACGCTCTCTCTTGTCGCCATGCCGACTACCTTCATCTACCTCTTAATGGTCTCGCTCCAGTAGCACATGCCTCGATCCGCGCAAAGCCTCGGCTCTACTGTTATGCCTCCACGCCCCCAGCGGCTATGGCTAAACAGCTACCTTAGAGACCGAGTGCTAGCAAAGCTCTCTTGTCATGCCTCCATGCCCCCAGCGGCTATGGCTAAACAGCTACCTTAGAGACCGGGTGCTTAATTGCATCAGGCTAACTACTCGACGCCTTACGACCACAACAAGAGAATGACACATGACATTTACATTTACATGTGTATCTTGTATATGTCACTAGTAGAATCAATTTCTACAAATATGCTACATAATGTACGCATCTTTACTTTCAGGTCAAGCTCCGGTGATGTCCCTCGAGGTCGCTTCGTGTACCTTCATCAGTGCGGTTAGTTCCCAAACTCGGGGGCTACACGCCAAATCACTACTCGACGACGACTCGAGTAGTCTCCGCTAGTTCTCTAGCTCAGGGGCTCGACACCAACAACTACTCGACGTGGCTCATACGGCTCGCCTAATGATGAGCTCGGGGGCTGGACACTGCAAGAGTACTCGGATGATGACTTCCGCAAACAATGAAGACCCTTGGATTGATTCTTCAATCGTTCCAAGGCTCGGGGGCTACTAGGCTACACCCATCAGTTGATTTTTTCAAGACGGAAGATGCAGATTCCAGATTGACCCTCAGCTTGATACTTCAATTCAACCTCAGGCTCGGGGGCTACACTCCATATGGAGTGCGATTTTTGCAAATCACACCACCAAATAGATCAAGATTTCAAGACAAGATGGGTATTTTTTGGAGACTTCCTGGGTTAGAACTCGGGGACGCCTGAGAACTACTCGGGGAAGATTCAACAGTACTCAAAGATGAACTAGAGCACATTCCACTCTTTCAGAAATTCAAGTACTATCGAAGACTTCAGCTAGCAGTACTCGATGAAGCTTGAAGACTACTCGAACTTGCTGCTCAAGACTACAAAGTGCTGGGGCTTGACCATACACACTGGGTACCCATACAAGGAAGGATGAAGTTGGACTCCTACTAGAATTCCCTTATAATCCTACTAGGACTCGTACCATGTAATCCTAGTAGGACTCCTACCTGTAATCGACTAGGCACCCACCTGGACTATATAAAGGAGGGTGGGTACCCTAGGAGGAAGACAATCCTTGGGGACAACACCAAGCGAGGCGCAATATACTACACACCAAGCAGGTGACGTAGGGTAGCTACTGCTACTTGAACCTCAGTATAACCGTGTCTTGTGTCCTAGCGCATACCTTCGAGTTCCAGGTCATGGCGATCGTCCACTATCTACCCTCCGACGGGTACCCCTATGGAGGTTGCCGGATATAAAACTCCGACATTTCCCTGGGCCCACCAACACATTGTGGGCCATACCTGGGAGATAAGTTCCTGTATGCCTGGACTACTCGACTAGTGGGCCACGGTGCTGGTACCGTGGACCACAAGACAAGACAAGACGGATAAGGACTTGTACTAAGACTAGGATAGCTTTCCATACCCTGTATAGGCTACTCCGGGTCCTACTTGAATAGTACCCTTGTACCAATCCGACTTGTAACCCTGCCTCCCATGGCATATAAAGCGAGGCAGGGACCCCTCTCAAAACATACGCAATCAATACAGAGCCACACATCATACAGGACGTAGGGTATTACGCACATTGCGGCCCGAACTCGCCGAATTGTACCCGTGTCTCACCATCATGTTCACGATCTCGTGAGCCCCACCGCACAATCTACTACTGGTGCCCGTCATGGGCTCGGTGTCTAAAACACCGACGGCGTGCTGTAGGGGATCTCATCGTTGATCCATCGCGAACTCGATGGCTCGTCACCATCAAGCCGATCGTCGCTTTCCAAAGCAAGGCGACACCTTCGGCTCACGGGTTTGCATTGCCGATGGCACGGATCGTTCCTGCGTTTCTTAGCGCCAACTCCGGAGTCAAAGCTCAAGTCCTCGACGCTTATGCAAGTTTCGATGGAGAATCTCGTCGAAAATTTCGGTGAAATTTCGATCTCGACCCGAGAGAACTCGAGGGAGTCCGAGTACGACTTCGCCTCCCATCGCTGAGTTGCTTTCTTGACTTCACGACTGCGCTCGGTTTGGATAACATTCGACCACCTATCTTGAGTCATCACCATGTCAGTGCTGCTTACCAAGCCGCATTGAAGCGCCTCGTGTGCCCTGGCCCGAAGATCGTGCTCGAGTACTCTTCGGATTCGGATGACAACTTCGACTACTCTTCGGATTCATCTGAGTTCGAGTTCGACTACGGTTTGGATTCTACTGAAGTACAACAATTATGCAGCCCGCTCATGGTGGTGATCACATCGACACACGAGGGTAGATCGTCTCTGCCGAGCATGTGCCTCGCTGATCTCACCTTGGTTGATCAGGAGCGCTTTATCGCCTGTCTCGACAACTTACCTTTCCAGGAAGGCGTCAAGCTTGTTGATTATGACACCGATACTGAGCTCATTCAGAGTACGGGTACTTATTCGTCATATCGAGAAGTGTTCGTCGTGGATGCAACTACTCCGCAAGGGCATCGCGCCAATTATCGTTACCCGGATGATGTATCTGATGATGAACTCTCTGCTAATGCTCCCGCTGATGAAACCGCGGAGGCCAAGACTGCACATCGCCAACGCAATGCGGATCGTGCAACTCTTCGTCGGGAACTCACGGAAGCTCTACCTACCCGTAATCTTCAAGAGGCTCTGGATGCGGTGGCTACTCGTGAATATCGCACTCCAGAGGAAGCTATCAACGCGATCAATCTACTCGGTCGCTCTATGCCACGTGACAGGCCGAAGTCGCAGGCGTTGAACTAGCTTACACTATGCTACGCCAGAATACCAGTGCTCCTAGTCACCATGGTAGCAGTGGAGGTGCTCATCGTACCACTCCCACTCCTAATCGTACTCGTCCGGAAGCCAGCAACAAGGACAAAGGCGATGATGGCAGTGTCAACAGCAAGTCGGGAGACTCTCGCTACGACGCTCGTACAACTATCAACGCTAGACGTGCCGAGCGTGAGAAGCAAAAGGATAATGGTTCTGATTCTTTTCCTGCCTTCTCTGCTCGACTTCAAGCTCTGTTTCTTCTGGAGAAATTCAAACCTTACGTCATCTCTAAGTATGATGGCAAGCAAGATCCAAGGTAGTGGTCATGTTATGCTCGTCCATCTCCAATGCCGAGGCAATGATGATACTAAATGTATCTATTTCCCTTTTGTTCTAGAGCAAGAGCCCCTCACATGGTTTGAGTCCCTCAAACGTGGCTCCATCGACAATTGGGGACAACTCAAGCATCGCTTCACCAGCAACTTTGCGAGTTCTTTGGGCCGTCATGGCACCAGGATGGACCTTGCCCTGATCAAGCAAAAACAAGGCGAGACTCTTGGCAGTACATGCCGCTTCTTTGAGAAAAGGGCTACCGTTGTTGATGTCACCGAAAAAGAAGTCATAGACACCTTCCAGGATGGTTTCTATGATGATAGGTTTTTTCAAGACTTCGGTCGTGCTCGCCCAGCCAACATCACCAAGCTCAAGGAGATGATCACTCATTGGGCTGACGAGGAAGACAAGGCTCGGAATCGGTTCAAGCATCTTCGCAACAACGAACAACAACAACAACAACAATCTTTGGAGAAAGCGCAAGCAAGGGCAACCGCCGGGGAATAACTACTCGAGTAATCCCAATCGCAAGCGCAAGCCCGACAACACTATTGCTGCCATGGAAACTACCACCAAGCCTGAAGATGATCCTCACTGGGCAACATTAACCAAGCAGAAATGCCCATGGCACCCGGAGGCGATCATACTACGAGGATGTTATCAACTTCGTCGTGCGCTAAAGAATACACCTGAGCCAACTCACCCAAACCCAAAGTTCCATAAACACAGGGGGAAGAAGGCTCATACCGACAAAGACACTGGGTTTCAACACCCCTCCAACACTATCAATGTCATATTTGGTGGGATTTCAACCAAGCGCATGCAGAAGCTAGCACTCAGGGAGATTATGTCCATCCAACCAGCAGCTCCCACTTTTCTCAAGTGGTCGGAAACTCCCATTACCTTCTCAAGGGCGGATCAATGGACTAGTTTCTCTGAGCCAGGACGATATCCTCTCATTCTAGATCCAGTTGTGGCAGGCTCCAGGCTTACCAAGGTTCTTATTGATGGTGGCAGCGGTCTCAATGTCCTGTTTGCTAAGACTTTGAAGAAGATGGGCCTGGATATCACTGATATCCTTACCAAGACCAACTCACCGTTCTACGGTATCATCGCGGGCAACGCAGCTCTTCCTTTGGGTTCAGTTGTACTATCCGTTACCTTTGGGACTAAGGATCACTACCGCACCGAGTACATCAAGTTTGAGGTTGCTGACTTCGAGACTTCTTACCATGCCATTCTCGGCAGGCCTGCTCTCGCTAAGTTCATGGCTATCCCGCACTATGTGTACTTGGTTCTCAAGATGCCCAGCCCCAAGGGAGTTCTTTCATTGCAAGGGGATCTGAAGCATTCATATGACTGTGACACAGAAGCCGTAGAACTTGCCTCGACTACTCAAGTACCCAATGCAATGATGGAGGTCTTCACTGCCGCTAAAAAGCTTGCTCCGAGCGAGTTGGAGGTTCCTGAGAAGACTGACAACAACAACAAGCCTGCACCATCTGGTGACGTCCTGCTTAAAGCCATTGACCTTGGTACTAGTGACAGCAGCAAGACGACCATGATCAGTGCACAGCTTGACCCTAAATAGGAAGACACGCTTGTCAACTTCCTTCGGGCTAACCGTGATATCTTTGCGTGGAAGCCATCGACATGCCGTGTGTGCCTGTGGAGGTTGATTGAGCACTCACTCAACATCGATCCTAATGCTACTCCCAAGAGACAACACCTTCATTGCTTTGCTGATGACCGCAGGGCTGCTATCAAGAAAGAGCTCGCTAAACTACTTGCGGCTGGCTTCATCCGAGAAGTTTTTCACCCGCAATGGCTTGCTAACCCTGTGCTCGTCAGAAAGAAGAACTCTAACGATTGGAGGATGTGTGTCGACTACACTTATCTCAACAAGCATTGCCCCAAGGATCCTTTTGGGTTGCCGCGGATTGATCAAGTCATTGACTCTACTACGGTGTTTCACTGCTTTCTGGATTGCTATTCTGGCTATCATCAAATCGCAATCAAGGAATCTGATCAAGAGAAGACCGCATTTATCACCCCATTTGGTGCTTATTGTTACACAACAATGTCTTTCGGGTTGAAAAATGCTGGTGCTACTTATCAAAGGGCTATCCAAGCGTGCTTCAAGAAGCAGCTTCACAAGAACGTGAAAGCATACGTGGATGACGTCGTTGTCAAGACTAGGGATCAAGACATGCTTATCACGGATGTTGAGAAAACTTTCGCTTCACTATGCGAGTACCAATGGAAGCTCAACCCCAATAAGTGCATCTTTGGCGTATCTTCAGGAAAACTACTCGGGTTCATCATCAGCCATCGTGGCATCAAAGCAAACCCCGAGAAGATTACTGCCATCTCCAACATGCATGCTCTGACTACTATCAAAGATGTCCAGAAGCTTACTGGTTGCATGGCATCACTCAATCGCTTCATCTCACGACTTGGAGAACGAGGTCTACCTTTCTTCAAGTTACTGCGCAGGAGAAGTTTACATGGACAAGCGAAGCGATCGAGCTCTTTCTCACTCAAGGAGTTCTTATCCAAGCCTCCGGTCCTCACGCTCCTCCGCCCAATGAAGAGCTCTTGCTTTACATTGCTACGACTACTAATGTCGTCAGCACTACTATTGTCGTTGAGCGGCAGGAAGAAGGCCATGGCTACCTGTCGAGGCTGTCTATTTCATCGCTGATGTACTTTCGAGTCCAAGGCTCGCTACCCTCCGCATAGAAGCTACTCTATCGATTACGATTACTTCACGGAAGCTCGCCACTACTTCGACGAGTATAAGATTTCTGTGGTCACTAGCTACCCGCTTGGCGAGATATTGCACAATCGGGATTCCACAGAAGGATTTCTAAATGGGTCAGAGCTTGGTGCTCTATCGCTCGAGTTCAAGTCTCGCCGCTATCAAGGCTCAAGCATTGGTTGATTTCATGGCTGAGTGGCGGGAAAATCAAGTCCCAACTCCAATTGAGCGCCCGAACATTGGGTCATGTACTTTGGTTCCCTCAAGTTGGAGGGCTGCCGATGTACTTTTGATTTCCCCAAGGCGAGCAACTCAAATATGTTTTTTGATTTTGGAAGGTCTCAAACAATGAAGATGAATATGAAGCTCTACTGCATGGTCTTCGCCTTGCAGTTTCTCTTGGCATTACACGACTACTTGTCTATGGTGATTCTTTGGTGGTCATCAATCAAGTCAACAATTCTTGGGATCGTAATGCTGAGAATATGGATGCGTCTTGTCGAATGCATGGCTCGAGAACAAATTTCATGGCCTCGAGTTCCATCATGTGGTCTGTGACAACAATGTTGCTGCGGATGTCTTGTCGAAGCTGGGATCTACACGAGCTCAAGTGGCTGCTGGAATCTTCGTCCATGAACTCCACAAACCATCAATTCCAGAGCAATCATCTGCACCCATGACTACTTCAGTTCAACCTGATCGAGAAGTGCTTATGATTGATGTGGACTGGAGAACTCCCTTTATCGACTACATTAAAACCAGTTGATTCCTGAAGACAAGTCAGAAGCCGAGCGTATCTTACGCCACGTCAAGGCTTATGCTCTAGTTGGAAATCAACTCTACAAGCGAGGCGCAAGCTCTGAAGTACTCATGAAGTGCGTTTCTCGCGAAGAAGGCAAGGAAATCTTGGAGGAGACTCACAAAGGAATCTGTGGCAACAACGCTTCTTCCCGCACCTTGGTGGGAAAAGTGTTCAGACGTGCTTTCTACTGGCCTACAGCTCTTGCTGATGCAGAGGAACTAGTCAAGAAGTGCCAGGGATGCCAATTCTTCGCCAAGCAACAACACGTTCCCGCCTACAAGCTCATCACGATACCACCAACTTGGTCTTTAAACTTCTTTGAAATTTGGATATGATTGGTCCTCTCCCAAATCGCCGGGAGGATTCAACGGAGTTCGGTGGCTATCGACAAGTTTACCAAGTGGATTGAGGTCAAGCATCTCATCCCTAAGGTGATCGTGTCCTCGACTTCTTGGATGAAATCGTACATTGTTATGGATTCCTAACCGCATCATCACGCACTTTGGGTTGAATTTCAACAATCACCAGCCTGGGAGTACTGTGAGAACAGTGGAATCGACGTCCGGTACGTCTCCGTTGCTCACCCACGTGCCAATGGCCAAGTGGAACGTGCCAATGGGATGATACTTGATGCTCGCAAAGCGGGATGCGATCTTTGCAAATACCAAGGGCGGCAAGTGGATCAAGGAACTACCAATGCACTGGGGCTACGACTCACCTACTACCCCCCACAGGGCAGTCATCTTACTTCCTGGTCCACGGTCTCGAAGCCGCTTTGCTACTGATGTCATATGGTGTTCTCCGACGGTTGACCGACTGAAGAAGCGTGGTGAAGAAACAAGACAGACAGATGTCGACAGTCTCGAAGAAGCTCGCTGCAACACACTTGTTCAATCCGCTCGATATCTTAAGAAGATTCACCGTTACCATGACCGCAACATTAAGGAACGCTCCTTCAATGTTGGTGACTTAGTCCTTCGTCACATCCAGAATACGACAAGGCTACACATACTCGACTCGCCATGGGAAGGGCATTTCTCTGTTGCAAAGGTTACTGGCCCAGGCTCATATCGTCTTCAAACTCTAGAAGGCGAGGAAGTCGACAACTCTTGGAGTATCGACCAGCTTTGTCGCTTCTACCCGTAGGGGGTTTCAACAACCCTCTCCAGACGGCTCCGGCTGTAAAAACAACTCGTATTGGGTTCCTTCAACCCTTTCCGGTGCACCGGTTGCAACCACTCAACAGACAGCTACAGTTGTCACCACTCGTAGGGGATCAAGATAATCCTCTCCAGACAGTTTCGGTTGTATCTTCTCGTGGCTTTCAGCTGCGAGCACCCGCAGGGGGTTTCATCAAACCCTCTCCAGGCAGTCTCATTCTGCGACCTCGTGAGGGAGTCATGATAACTCTCCGCAGACGATCACCGTATCGTATAGGGCAATAAGGGCACATCTTGTCCATGTTCCTATTTTTCAATAAGAGGCTTGACCTAGAGTAACACCCATACGGTAGGGTCTCGGTGGAACTCTCATACAATTTGCTGACAAGGATGAGTTCATCACCGCTCCCTACGGTCTTACTGTTCTTGAACATCCTTGCAAGTACTCTCTCACTAGGCTCATAGCCTCGGAGGTACCAAGACATTGTAAACATTGTACAATGTATTCGATAATAAAGTTGCTACTCTATACCAACTTGTTCTGTTCTTTACTTGTTCATAACAAAGCCTTATTTCATATTTGTTACAACTAAGGTGTTCAACTCGTTATGAATAAGTTCTTTTCGAGTACTCTCTCACTAGTCTAGTTAGCCTCAGAGGTACTCAAGACATTGTAAACTCTGTACAATGTGTTTAGTACAAGCCGCTACTCTACATCGACTTGGTACTACTCTTAGCTTATTTCATGACAAAGCCTTCTTTTACGCTGCTACAGCTAAGGTGTTCAACTCATCATGTTTAAGCTAACGTTCTTCGGAACATGTTTACACTTGAGTACTTCTACTCGTGTGTCATATCTCTTTTTTGCAGCCACACACTCAATACCAACTCGAGTACTTGGCCAACACATAAGCATACAAAGGGATCTAGATAATTGATTTCTTCAAGTTTTCAATTATATTACATAAACACTTGTTCGGGATTACACTTGTTTTTCCCTAGTGTCTACTCTACAAGTACATCTAACGAAGATCGATGAACTTGGAGGCCCTTCATGATTGGAGAAGTCTGTTGCATCAGTTCGTTGAGTCGATCGTCGGTGCAATCTCCAGATCTGCCGTTCATGATGACCGTGAGATCCGCCTCGGCATAGAAAGACTTGATGAAGCTCAGGACTTGATTTGGGATCGTACAGGCCAGCCTTTGATCATATTCCAGAATCTTCTTCGGCGTGTCTTTCAACCTCTCCACAAGTGGACGAGGCTGAACTCCAGTGACTCTGGGCTCGAACAGATTTGCCACTGGCTCGGCCGCCTCTGTCAAGGCCTTCAGCTCTGAGCGTAGGCCCTCGACTTCTTCAATCTTTTCCTTGAGCGACTGCATGTAACGGAGCAAATCAGTCCAGCCGGCAATGCAGATGTCCATTTCGCGCTCAAGTTCGAAGCACCGCACCTTATAGTCTTCCTTCAGATCCATATGAGTTGCTTCTTCACGGTTGAAGGCTAGCTGCCAGTCCAGCACCTTGTTCTTGAACTTGTCGACCTCTTGTCGCTGCAAAGGATCAAGGCTACTTATCGGATGTGTGTGCCAAGAGCAACGATACTCAATGATGATTTCGGAAGGAGATTACCTTTATTCTTGGTGAGGGACTTGTTCTTACCAACAACATCATCCTTCTTGCGCGCCACGGATCTCGTTGTGGTACTCGTGGCGTTGGCATCAAGTTTCTCCTGCGATTTGAGAGACAAGGCTTTTTCTTTGCTTGGTTCTTCTACGGTGAGACTTCCTCAATGTCATTGCGTGTTGCTCAAGCAGGCGAGTCTTGCATTTCGGCTGCTTGACTACCTCCTGCAAGGGCAAAACCAACCCATGAGTCGAGACAAGATATACGTGACTACAAGTACTCTACAAGAGACTACACAACTTATCGCAAGGAGCTTTTCTACACCAGAACATCTACGCATGAGCATGCAAGTTGTCCTCGTCCGGCAGAGTCATCATATGGCATCAAGTTCTCTGCCATGGACTGGGCACTTGTGCTAGCTGCAGAGTACCTTGCAGCGCTGCGCAGATGAGCCGGGTCTTCAATTTGTGGCTCGTGTGGCACCAAGCGATTCTCGGGCTCTCTTCCGGTAGCTAGATGTGCATCAACATGATGCACGGGGCTTGGGACTTCTTCGTGGCGCAGAGGGGTTTCTGGATCGCCTCCAAGCCTTCATTCACCACGGTGATATCTTGAGATTTTCAGCCCTTGGCTTGGAAGGCCTCCACCGCGCCTTAACCACGTCCACTCCAAAGGAAGCGCTGCTTCAACCACATCGGCTGCGGTACTTCTGGCGCCCAGCACGTCTTCTGTTGTTGCTCCCGAGGAGTCTGGTCTCTTCCGGCACCACTTCCGAGCGCCCACTTGACATCAGTGGATTTTCTACATCAACAAGTTGGTCAGCAAAAGAAGAGTACATAATCATAATAAGTACTCGAGTACTCGGGTACTTATAGAGCAGCACGAGGTACCGATACTTTTGGCCCCAGCATGTTGAAGAAAGAAGGCGCTGATGGCACTTCTGGTACACTTTCCACCGGCGGCACACTTTCTAGTACCACGGCTTCTTGTTGTTCATGCGCCACCATCTCCACGGTCGACGCTGGAATCACTTCGGGTTCTGTTATTCTTGGAGGGCTACTCGAGGGTACACTAGATGCACTCTCGATAACCTGCGCAAGACAAAATCAAGCCATTACAGCAGAGAATAAGTACTCAATATCGACTACTTACAAGGTTCTCCAACACTTACTATAATAGAGGGGAGGCCTATCAGCTTCTTCACGGCCCGCTTTCCCACCGTGGTCCTTTTCTTCCGCGGCGGTAGAGTCACATCATCTGCGAGAGATGATGCTGGTCTTTCGGCGATCATGGCGAGACCACCGGGATGGGCCCTGAGTACCCATAGCGGCTTTTCACTTCAAAGTGCTGTTGAAGTGTTTGGCCGTCATCATCGCTTGAGGAGGCGTCCTCCACCAAGACTTCTTCTTCCCCTTGAGCAGCTTGACTACTCTCGGGGGCTTGAGCTTCCGCTCCTGGTGCCTCTTCTTCTGGCGCTTGGAGTGGGTCCTCAGGACGAGGAGGAGGATCAGATACAAACTTCAAGACATCCTCCTGCGAAGCAAAAGGCAAATGTTAGTTACTCGACTACTTTCAACAAAGTACTCGGGGGCTAAGTACTTGGAGACTTACCAGACGCGGAGGGTTGTCCAGACTGTATTCTGAGCTCCGGTGTATTCCGTGAAGATTCTTGAAGATCTTCTGCAGCCGCTCCATCACAAGATCATCGCTGATCTCTTCAGCAGATAGCCTGGAGCCGTCATCCGCTCCAGTGTACTCGAACCCAAGATGCTCCCGTTGCATCAAGGGTTGTACCCGTCGCTTCATGAAGCTGAAGGCTACTCGCTCCACTGTCAAGCCATGCGCCTTTTTCTGCGCAATCTTTGCCCGCAACTCGGGGATCTGGATGCACTCTTGCATTGTGGGTTCATCCTTCCAGAGCTCGAAACATCGGCGCAACATGCTTGGCTTCTGCGGGCGGGCGTTCTCTATGTAGAACCACTTGTTCTTCCAGTCTTGATTTGAATCTATCAAGTCGTACTTGAAGTACAACTCTTGTGCCTTCTGGCGCATCTACACTCTGGCTCCACCAACAACAACTGGGAAGTTGGTGTTGGGCTGCAGCTTCAGGTGGAAGATTTTCCTGAACAAGGCCCAGTGAGGGCAGATACCGAGGAAGGCTTTGCAGAAGTGCACATACACTGCAATCTGGAAGATGCTGTTAGGGTTGAGGTGTACGTGCTCCAGCTTGAAGAAGTCGAGGAAGCCGCGAAAGAAATCCGATGACGGCAGTGTCAACCCACGCTCGACGAAGTGCCCGAACATTGGGATCTCATCCGGGCTCTTCTCCATCGGCCACGCATCACCGGCGGCAGAACTCCAACCGGCAATCGCTTTCTCGCGCAGAAGCTCGCCGGCTTCAAGGGCTTGGATATCTTCCTCCCTCATCTTGGACTTCTTCCAGGAGACAGCCTGGCTCGGGGGCTTCGTGATGACCACCGTCTTGTACTTGGGCTCCGGCAACTCATTTTTGCCGCGGCCGGATTTCCTCTTCTGTCCCTTGGATGGCGCAGGCTTCATCCTTCCTGTCACGAGGGTTTTCTTTCGCATTGACCGGAGGACGGCGAAGAGATGGAGGTTTGCACTCTTGGCACTATGGGCGCTCGAACTTTGCGGCGGCTATGGATGCTCGGCTCGGATCTAAGGGCGAATGGAAGCGAAAACCCTAAGGGATACCCTTTGGGTATTTATAATACCAAAACCCTAACGCAGTTCGACTGGTGACCCTTCGTATTCAATGATTGGTTTCACACAAAAATTTTTGGCTAAGTCGAGGAGGACTAAAATCCAAGACACGCTCGGCTCTATCTCGGGGCTCGACTACTCGATGGAATTGGATTTCACATCCTGATTCACGAATTTAGGCCACTATTCTACACGATTGGATCCTTTAATTCGAGAAAGTACTCGACTCAAGGCTCGGGGGCTCTGTGCCACGTGTCCTTCAGTTTTTCTCAGGATTTTACGAGATTATTTGACGAAGACTACGATTGACCCTCACTTGAATTCTCAATTTGAACTAAGCCTGGGGCTTACATCCATATAGGATGCGATTTTTGCAAATCGCATTCCTATATTATTTCTTCGGATTTTCATGGATTTTTGAGCAAGATCAAAGAGTTCAAGATTGACCCTCGACTTGAATCTCGGATTCGAACTAAGGCTTGGGGGCTTACATTCCATATGGAATGCGATTTCGATGTCGCATTTCCATATGGATCTTTGATGCAAAGATTTCAAAATGGAGCGGGCATTATTGAAGACCTTCAAGGGAAGTACTGGGACGCTTGGGAACAACTCGAGAAGACTTCAAGACTACTCGTGGAGTTAGTGGAGTACCTTCCAGACCTCGTGATGATTCAAGTACTATTGAAGATTGAAGCTTGTAGAACTCGGGGACGCTTGGGAACTACTCGTGGAGACCTTCAAGACTACTTGGAGCATCGCACTCAACTACATAGTACTCGGGGCTTGTCGCGCATCCCGGGCCCACCAACACATTGTGGGCCATGCAGGAGATAAGTTTACATGCGCTGGACTACTCGACTAGTGGGCCACGTGCTGCAAGTGGACCACAAGATAAGACAAGACGGACAAGAACTTGTACTAAGACTAGGATAGCTTTCCATACCCCTCAGTATAGGCTACTCGGGTCCTACTCGAATAGTACCCTTGTACCAATCCAACTTGTAACCCTGCCTCCCGTGGCATATAAGCGGCGGGGACCCCTCTCAAAACATACGCAATCAATACAAAGCCACGCATACAGACGTTTAGGGTATTACGCACATTGCGGCCCGAACTGTCTAATTGTGTGCCCCTGTCTCACCATCGTGTTCTGATCTCGTGCCCCACCGCACAATCTACTACTTTGGGTACCACGTCGTAGGCTCGGTGTCTAAAACACTTACGGTTCCTATTGAGAATGGTGGAAAAAGACCAATTGTTCCAAACAATAAGGTTGTGACACCGATATTGGGAGCATCTACTGCTGCTAATGACGATGAGGCTAGTGGGAGTGGTTCTAACTCCAAATATTTCTTACCAAGGTGGTGTCCTCCCGGATTGACTCGAACACAAAGGAGGAAGCTTCAACGCCTAAGGTTCAGAGAAAATAAGGAGAAAGAGTTAGAAAAAAAAGAGGGATGAGACATTCAACTAGTATAGGCCCATGGTACCACAAGGCAAAGAGTGGAGGATCAAGACCAGCTCACAGGCGACGGTCAGACGGTGGGCGGCAGTCGACCGGTCACATCGGTTAGACCGGTGGAGGTCGACGGTCAGACCGATGACCCAGAGGTACCGCCCAGTTTTTCTTCCTCTGATTCTATGGTTTGTGATGACAAGTCTACATCGGTTCTTGCTCCAGAAGATGATGAAGAGCTTGTTGATTTCAGTTCTTCCCCTGAGCATATGAATTTGGACATCAACGTGGTGCATATGTCAATGGATGGTTATGTGCTTTCGGAGGAGGATATTGCTCATCTCGATTTTGGGCTAAAAGAAGCTATTTTCCAGAAGCCCAAGACCTCTGAAAATCATCTTAAAGCTTTGTACATGAAGGGTCACATCAATGGGAAGCCTATCTCTCGCATGCTAGTGGATGGAGGAGCGATCGTCAACTTGATGCTGTATTCTTTGTTCAAGAAGCTGGGAGGTGTGGATGAAGAGTTGATCAAGACCAACATGACGATCAGTGGTGTATCGGAAGATAAGCCAATGGGTGCCAAGGGTGTTGTGTCGATGGAGCTCACCGTCGGGAGCAAGACATTGGCTCTTTGCTTTCTTCGCCGAGACCCAAGGTAACTTTAGCTTAATCCTTGGTCATGATTGGATTCATGCAAATCAAAGTGTGCCTTCTACTCTTCATCAATTTTTAATCCAATGGGTGGGCGACGAGGTAGAGATTGTTCATGGTGATATGTCAGCTTGTGTTGCAGTGGCTGATAGTACCTCTGTGAATGATCATGAAAATCTTAAATGCTTATCTGGTCTAGATTTATCTGGATTGGAAATTATTGCTTCTACCAAAGATGGTTTTGCTACTGCTGTTATGAAGCCGATTGAAGATCAGGCTACATCACTTTTTGGGATCTGATGGATGCAAATCTAGAGTGGTTACAACGGAGGTGTGAACACCATCAGGCGCATAAGAACGATATGTGTCAGGCCATTGAAGATTTTGATGATTTGAGCAAGTTAGGACAAGGGTTTACGTCGGCTGATCCTTTAGAGGAGGTAGACATTGGTGATGGCACTGTACCTAGGCCGACATTTGTAAACAAGAATCTTGATCCTTTGTTTAAATGTGGATTAATAAAGTTATTAAAGGAGTATGTTGATTGCTTTGCATGGAGTTACAATGAAATGCCTGGTTTAAGTAGAGATTTAGTAGAGCATCGTTTACCTATTAAACCTAGTTTTAGGCCTTATAAACAACCTCGTAGAAACTTTAATCCTGACATTTATGACCGAGTGAAAGAGGAAGTCAATCGATTGTTGGATGCTAAGTTTATTAGGCCTTGTCATTATGCTGATTGGATCTCTAATATTGTGCCTGTTGAGAAAAAAGGAACAAAAAAGCTTCGTGTTTGCATTGACTTTAGAGATCTTAATAAAGCTACTCCTAAAGATGAATATCCTATGCCTATAGCTGATTTTCTTGTTAATGCAGCATTCAGACATAGAATTCTTAGTTTTCTTGATGGTAATGCTGGTTACAATCAAATCTTTATGGCCGAAGAGGATATATCCAAAACGGCCTTCATATGTCCGGGTTTTGTTGGATTATTTGAGTGGGTGGTTATGACCTTTGGATTAAAAAATGCGGGTGCTACTTACCAAAGGGCTATGAATTTAATCTTTCATGATTTACTTGGCATCATAGTAGAAGTTTATATCGATGATATTGTTGTCAAGTCGGCTGGAGTAGATTCTCATTTAGCTGATTTAAGACTTTCATTTGAGAGAATGCATCGATATAAATTGAAGATGAATCCACTCAAATGTGCTTTTGGTGTATCGGCTGGAAAATTCTTGGGTTTCATTGTACATGAGAAAGGTATAGAGATAGATCCTAAGAAGATTGAAGCTATTAAAAATGTAAAGGCTCCCGCTTGCAAGAAAGATTTGCAAAAGTTCTTGGGCAAGGTAAATTACTTGAGAAGGTTCATTTGTAACTTGTCTGGGAAGGTGAATGCTTTTACTCCTTCACTTCGGTTGAAAAGTGATGTTGATTTTACTTGGGGGGCAAAACAACAAGAGGCATTTGATGAGATTAAGCATTATTTATCTTCGCCACCCGTTCTTCAAGCACCCAAGAGTGGTATTCCTTTTAAGTTATATGTGGCGGTCGAGAAAGATGTTATTGGAGGTGTTTTGACTCAAGAGACCGAAGGGAAGGAATATATTGTTGCATATGAAAGTAGAAGATTATTGGACGCCGGAACAAGGTACACTCCTATTGAAAAATTGTGTTTATCACTATATCATACTTGTACCAAGTTGAGGCATTATTTGTTACCTAGCACTTGCATAGTAGCATGTCAAACCGACATTGTTAAATATATGTTGCATAAACCAATTTTAAGTGGTAGAGTCGGCAAATGGGCTTATGCTTTAGTTGAATATGATTTACATTGTGAGCCATTAAATTCAATGAAAGGTCAAGTTGTTGCCGACTTTATTGTTGTACATAGAGTAGATAAGCAACTTAATTTAAATGTCGGTTATGTTACTCTTACCCCATGGAAATTACATTTTGATGGATCGGTTTGCAAAGATGGTTGTGGTGTTGGAATTATCTTTATTTCACCAAGTGGGGCTGTTTTTGAAGCTCTTAACCAATTGGATCATAAGTGTACTAATAACCAAACCGAATATGAGGCTCTTCTATTTGGATTGGAGATTTTGCATAGCATGGGAGTGAAACATGTGGAAGCTTATGGTGATCCTTTATTAGCGGTACAGCAAGTTTCCAAGGTATGTCAATGTTTGAATGGTTTCTTAAATGCATATCTTGATAAATGCTTAGATATCATATCTTGTATGGATGAATTTGTTATTTATCATGTACCACGAGAAGAGAATCCAAGGGCTAATACTCTGGCGCAACAAGCATCTGGTTATAATGTTCGAAAAAGAAATTTTCAAGAACACAAACCGACGAGTGGTGAGGCACGGATCGGCCGACGATGGACACTTCGACGATTGACGACCGGTCCTCTGGTCAGAAATCTTCTTCGGCTATTATTCATTCTCAAGATAATAAGGACGAAGTGGATGATTGGAGAAGACCTCTGGTAAATTATTTGCGGGATCCTAACAGTTCAGTTGATAAAAAAAGTTCGACGCTGGGCTCTCAAGTTTATTCTTGATGATGGTGAATTATATCGTCGGACAATGGATGATTTGCTTCTCAAATGCTTGGGTCCTGATCAAGCTAGGTTGGCTATGGTAGAGATTCATGAAGGGATTTGTGGTACTCATCAATCGGCTCCTAAGATTCATGAAGTGGCTCCTTAAGCGAGCATGCTTTTATTGGCCTACTATGATAGCTGACTGTTTTAGATACTACAAGGGATGCGAAGAGTGTCAGAAACATGGAGATGTTCAGTTGGTACCTGCTGCGTTGATGCATCCAATTATTAAGCCTTGGCCTTTTAGAGGATGGGGTTTGGATTTTGTTGGTAAGATTCACCCTCCTTCGTCGAAGAGACATTGTTTTGTGATTGTGGCAACTGATTATTTTACCAAGTGGACTGAGGCGATTCCCTTGAAGAATATGACACATAGAGAGGTGATTGAGTTTATTACAGAGCATATTATACATAGATTTGGCATTCCACAAACTTTGACTACAGATCAAGGGACTTCGTTTGTTTCAAAAGAGGTGCGTGAGTTTGTCAATTCCTATGGTATTAAATTACTCAATTCATCTCCATATTATGCTCAAGCAAATGGTCAAGCCGAGTCTAGCAACAAGATTTTGATTAAGCTCATTAAGAAGAAGATAAAGGACAATCCTAGAAGATGGCATGAGGTATTATCTGAAGCTTTATGCGCTCATCGTATTTCTAGGCATGGTGCTACTAAAGTTACTCCTTATGGCTTGTGTATGGTCAAGAGGCCGTTTTGCCCGTTGAGGTGAATCTAGGCGCATATAGACTTGCAAAGCAAAATAATCTTGATGTTGGAACCTATGATGCTTTGATGATAGATAATATTGATGAGGTGACCGACAAGCGCTTGGAGGCTTTAGAGGAGATTGAAAAGACAAGAGGCGAGTTGCTAGAGCTTATAATAAAAAGGTAAAGGCCAAATCTTTTCAGGTAGGTGATTTGGTTTGGAAGACGATTTTACCTATTGGGACAAAGAGCAATAAATTTGGTAAATGGTCTCCAAGTTGGGAAGGTCCATATAAGATTGTAGAGGTATGTTCTGGAAATTCTTACATGGTGGAGACTTTGCAAGGACAACAATTTCCGGGGGCTCTCAACGGGAGATACTTCAAGAAATTTTACCCAAGTGATTGGCAAGATGCTTGATAGCACTATGGCCGATTTATACAAAAATCGCCCTTAGAACAAAAAATGGCCGGTGAAATCTGTCACATCGACCTTAGAAATATATTTTTTTAATACACAAGCTTTACTAAAAAACAGGGGGGCATATGTTCGCACCCAAATTTGGCACAGGCCAAAGCCCTCAGAATGATCCGGCAGGTCCACATTAACCGGCCGGGTGGGACCGATCTGACCGGGTGGACCCCGAGTCCGAGTAGAATTGAGGAGTTAGGTCGTTTCGAGTTGTAAAGAACTTCCTTGCGGGGCAAGACCTCCCCACCCTATAAATATAAAGGGCCACGACCGGTTGAGGAGCTATCATCCAATCGATCATATCTTTTTACAACTTTTGTCTCGAACCCTAGCTTTTCCAACCCCTTTGCTTTCCTTGTTTGTCTCGACGGCGATCAAGGGCGTTACGAACTGCCAATCTCAGAGCAACCCTAGGCGTACCACCTCCGACGGGGTCCCTCCCGAGGCGGTGCTCGTAGGCATTCACCGGCGCCCGGCGCCCACCGGTCGAACCGGTGGACTTGACCGTCGACCGGTCAAGGCAGGAAACTCCGGCGAGTTCGAGTTCCTGCCCGTAGCGATCTAGCGCTCCCGTGTTGTTGACCAAAAGAGCGTCAACAACTGGCTCTTCCATTTCCATTATGGCTTTGATCTTGTCGGGGTTTGCCTCTATTCCCTTGGTTGATACTAGATACCCTAGAACTATCCCCTTCTGCACACCAAAACACATTTCTTAGGATTCAGCTTTAGCTGCGCGGTTCTAAGATTTGCAAAGGTTTCTGCGAGATCCCGGATGTGATCATTTCTTCTCAGACTTTTCACAATTATGTCGTCAACATAAGCTAGAATGTTTCTCCGAAGCTGGCTACTCAGAACAATTGCGATCATTTTTGAGAAAGTGGAACCTGCATTCTTGAGCCCCTCTGGCATTCTAACAAAACAGTAAGTTCCAAAGGGAGTGATGAAACTTGTCTTTTCTTTGTCCTCTTTTCGGACTATGATCTGATGGTATCCTGAGAACATGTCTAGTAGTGATAGCATCTCGCTACTTGTTGCATCATCCACTACCTTGTCAACTCGTTCAAGAGGATAATCATCTTTCTTGCATGCCTTGTTCAGATTTGTGAAATCAATACACCTTCGCCATTTTCCATTCTTTTTCTTTACTGGCACTGTATTTGCTAGCCAGGATGGGTAGATGACTTCTCTTATGACTCTTGCATCTTGTAATCTTTGGACTTCTGCTTTCACTGCGTCCACTTTTTCCTTAGACATCTTCCTGAGTTTTTGCTTCTTAGGACGCATGGTTTGATCGGTCTCTAGGATGTGCTCGATTATGTCTTTGTCTACTCCTTGCAGATCCTTGGCTGACCATGCAAAAACATCTTTGTTTTTGTTTAGGAACTGAATTAGTTCCTTCTATTCTTGCTCTTCAAGATGCGCTCCGATGGTGACTGCTCTGTCAGGCATGTTGATGAGTCCGGCCCAGGTGGGATTTGATTATGGCAAGCCCGATGCACCGATTACTCAATTTAGCATTCGCACACCCGAGGTTCCGACCCTCACGATCCAACTACGACGAGCAAGCCCGAAGCGCCAATGCAATCGCTGAACCGCAACTCAAGGGTGCCCCTTCGGGGAAAGGCCCAATCACCCCAAAAGACTAGTCCGTTAGGGGAAAGGTGGCTCTCCCCTTTAAGGTGGCTTCCTCCTCCCAAGCTAAGCAAGGTGGGATAATGAGGCTCACACGGTCGCCGCCTGACTACAACTGGGCCACATGGCCCTTTTATGTTGCGTCTTTGCCAACGGGTAATAGTGGAGGATGTCCTCATCACATGTCATCAAGGAAAACCCTTTTTGTTTCTCCATCATGGTATATTTCTACTTTTTCTTTATCCCTCTTGGCCTCGGTGTAAGGCTGTTTCTCTTCTTCTTCTTTGATTAGGACATACACGTTTTTTTGCCTAGGTGTGTGGCCGTGCTCGATATTTCTCGCATCCTGCTGATTGCCGAAAAAGGTGATGACACCTTTGGGTGCTGGAATTTTCATATATAGAAACTGCTGCCTGATTACTGTATCAAATCTGTTGATAAATCCTCTTCCTAGGATTGCAAAGTATGGGTGGTACATGTCTACGACATCAAAAATGATGTGCTCAGTTCTTGCATTATCAACATTTCTGATAGATACTGGGAGGGATATTTTTCCCATTGGCCTGATCGGCTTTCCTCTGAAGCCTAGAAGTTGGTTCTCCGGGGGTTGGAGCATGTGCGGACTTAAATTCATTTTCTCGAAAGCTTTAGCGAATATAATGTCTGTTGAGCTTCCGTTGTCCACCAGAGCCTTCCCAATTACCCAACCTGCGATGTTGATTTCTATGACCATCGCGTCATTGTGATACATGAGATTTCACTGAAATCTTCTTCTGAGAAAATGATTGGCGTCTTGGCCCACTCAGGCCTTGCAGCAGGGCCGTCATAGATGATTGTGTTTACGGATCTGAAGTAGTCCTTTTTTTCTTCTTTGTGTCAAATTCCATGGAAGATCCTCCTAAGATAGGCATGATCATTCCGAAGGAGGGTAGTGCCTTGGAATTATTATTTTGGGAAATGTTTTCGGTTTTGGGTGAGGTGTCTGGTGGTGGTGGTAGGATTTGTCGGATGGCTTGTGGTGTCTGGATGGTTTGTATGGCTTGGGATTGTGGATAAAATTGCGGCGAGGGTTGCCATGCTTGTTGGGGTTGTTTGAAAGGTTGGTTGTTTTGTGTAGCCTGTAGGGTTGATGCGTGTATTGATCCTGAGTTAAGCTGATGGAAGACTGGGCAATAGGGTTGTTGCTGCCAGTAGTTGTGGTGTGGTTGATTGGGTAAGATGGATGCGACTGCTCTCACATTTTTTCCTGCTCTAATCTGTCCACATTTTTCTATGTTTCCGGACATGCTTACGTAATGTGGCCCTTTCTGTGGTATCTGCAGAAAAAGTATGGATTTTTGTTGTTGTGATTTGTAAGGTTCTAGGATGCTCTTCCTCTGCCCCTTGAAGAGTGTCCTCCTCTGGTACTTGCTCTGGGTTTACATCACGAGTCTCGATATTTTGGACATTGTTTATGTGCCTGGTTTGTTGGGATTGCGGCTGCCATTCGGGGGTTCTATGGTGTTGTCTCGACTGGTTTCTTTTAGTGACTCTTCTTCTGTGATCTTCATCCGACTTGATATATTTTTCCAGCTCAATGAACAATTGTTCCATGGTTTCGGGCTCCTCTCTCGACAAGTGGGAGGCTATGGGCCCCGAAGTTAAGCCACTGATCAAGGCTGAGATTGTTGTTTCATCATTTGCACCTGGAGTTTGTGACTTTTGCTGCATGAACCTTTTCACGTAACTTGCTAGTGGTTCCTTGTCCTTCTGTTTGCGGTGATAGAGATTGGACTTCTTTGCAGTTGCTTGGTGAAAAACATGGAATGCTTGGAGGAATTTTGTCTTCAAATCTATCCAGCTGTAGATTGAATGAGGTGGCAGCAGGGAATACCAATTCAGCACATGTCCCACACAAGCAATGATGAAAGATTTTGCCAGCACGACATCATCTCCGCCTGCGGAGTTTACAACAGCTTCGTAGCTCATTAGGAATTGCCTGGAGTTCCCGAATTCGTTGTATTTTGGGAGAGACACTAGCTTGTATTTTGAGGGCCAAGGAGCTGTTTGTAGACCCAGGGATAGTGGTGAATCGGGATCTGCGAACTGTGAAACTCCATTGCCCACAAAGAAGTTGTCTTTTTGGGGTTGTTACATTCTTGCGAAAGTGTAATTCTCTAATCCTGGTTGCTTCGGATTGGCTGAATTTTGCTGCGGGGTATCTTTCCAGATGGAACTGTTTTCTTGCTCTTTCAACTCTTCTATCTCTTTCTGGATTTGAGATAGTTGGTCTTTTGCTTGCTTTAGTCTTTCAATTTTTTCTGTAGCTTTTCTTTTTGCTTGCAATTGCATAGATAGCTTCTCTTTTTACTTCTTGAGAGTCTCGATTTGTTGTAGCGCTAACTCGAGATCTTTCTCGGCTGCTCCCTCCAGATCATTTCTAGTGCTTGACTCTGGTGGGTCTAACTGTGGGTCAGTGTTTGCAAGTTGTGTTTTCTGGAGAACTTCTCTTTCGGTCTCGATGTGGGTTGTGTTGGCCTCGGAGTGGATGATGAGAGTCGTATCATTGTTTTGCTCAGTGTCTTGGTTCTCAGAGTCCTGGGGATTGGTCTTCTTTCCCTTCTTCGGTGGTGCCATCGTGGGTTTTTGTGTGCTCAGAACACGGTGGGCACCCTGTTGGGTTTCTGGAAAAAATCTGGAGACCCCAACAATGGAAAGTGAAAAGTAAAAGCGCAAGGTGACACACAAAGATGAACCAAAAGATGCCTTCTCGCTCAAAAAGATGTGTCCATTTACACAAAGGTCGAGGGGCTCCTTTTAGAGCGCCCGGAGGTCACTTTTTCATCCTGAAAATACCCTTGAGAAAATAGCATATTCCCTATATATCCTGTAAAAATTTGTCCCCCAGAGCCACGCCGCACAAGGTGGGCTGATTACATACGCAATCCTAACTCTGACATTTACAGGAATACCCCATGTTCACACCTTAACTTCCTTCCTTCCAGGACACGCCATTGACCGAATCAAACTTGGACTTCTTGGATATCTTCATGAATCTTGGAAGTCTGTGATTCCTAGCTTTGGAGAAGAATCCCGCCGTCCCTCGTCATCTTGTTGCTCTTTCTTGAATCACTTGGACTGCTGAAATTCCCGAGTGTTGCCCCTTTCCTGAACATCACAAAGAATACTCAAGAATAGCTGAAATCCTGGGGATTCAGGATTTCCGACGGTCAGCATTGTTCCCAGATATAAAAAACCAACCTGTTAAATCAACTTGCTTGTAGAAAAACTTTCTTTAATTATGGAAAATGACAGTTCCTGACAGCTTCGGAAATCTATGATCCTTCGGAACTTTTTAGAACTTCTTGCACGCTGAGTTTTCTGAAGAACCGTGTCTTCTTCGAACTTGCGAAGGTGCTATCTTTTTAGCTAATCCCCAACATTATCACATTTACTTTATGATGATGGTGCTATACATTAATTGTGGGATGGTATACACTTATACTTGCTAGTAAATAGTTGCTTAATAAAGTTTGACCAACTAAAAGTGTTAAATGCTTAAACCCATCAGCCTACCACTTATATAGTCTTGCATGTTATTATGTTATTCTCCCCTTACTGAGCACGACATGTGCTCACGCTTGTTTATTTATTGCATCTACACAACCCGGATTTGCTGCTCAGACTCGGAGAGATTTGAGGATTTTCCCGGTGATTTTGATGAGTTCTAGGCGTATGTGCCACCAGTCAGCTGCCTGTGGAGTTCTTTTGAAGATCTGCTGCTAGTTATTCGCTCTGATGATACGTTTATGAGACAATCGGTCGTCCAATAGTTATAATACTCTCTTTTACGCTTTGGCACTATATTTGGTATTCACTGAGTCATTACGTGTGTGTAACTTGATCCTGGCGCACATGTAATTTATGCATCCAGTTTTGCCTTTAAAACTGGGTGTGGCAAAGTGGTACCAGAGCCGTGTTGACTGTAGGACGTTAGCCTAGTTAGAGAATGGTCGGATTTAAGGATTATAATATCTTAAAAGCCATTCTCACTTCATGTTATGTTCTAATTCTTCTTTGAGTAATATTCTTATCCTTGCTTTTACCCCATCCTTGATATTCTACTTTTTCTCCATCGTGTCTTGGCTAATCTTTTCACTCTATGTTTTCTTGTTCTTGCTATAAGGAATCTTTAGCATTTGTTCTACTCCCTCTAATCTTTCTCTATCTTTACCCAACCCGCGTTCATAACCGTTCTCAGTAATCCAGTGACCCTATCATGGTAAACCCAAAGATCTTCCTTAATAAGATATAGAATCTTTAAGTTTAATTTCAGTATAACCGCTAGTTACGAACAACGTTAGATAACGTGTGCTTAGCTTAGGAGTGTGCCTGTATGCTTGATCTTGTGATAAATGTTTGATTTGGATCTTTGTTTTGAGTGCAATGTGTTGTGGAGTGATGATCACTATGACTTGGTTTTTAGTAGCTAGTTTGCTTAGTTGGGGTTTAATTCTTTCTCAAACAACTTTATCCTTGAATAATCTTAGTCCTTTATGTATCTTTCTTTATCTATCAAACAAATCTTGTCGGTACAAAATCTGTTCACGCAGCTCTTTGATACAGAAGTAGTGTTTTAATTTTATCTTGAGCTACAGAACTCCGATTGACATGAGACTAGTTGGGTTAGTTCCAGAATTGTATGGGCTAATTTCTGTCGAAAATTCAGCAACATTAGATATGTACTCTGGGAGATACATACAAATTAGTGAAGCATCTAGAATATGTCAACACTACCTGACACAGTTGTCTTGTTTATTTTATATCTCGAGCGGTAGGCCCCTGATTGAGGTGATTCCAGTTGGATTAGTTTCATAGTTTCATACCCACCGTTCTGGTTAATTTTTATAAGTTATGGATATCAGCAATGAGAATTACAAATGATTTGTTGGGACCAACATAATCTGTCTTAAACTAGAAGTTCATGTTGCTTCATCTTTCAGAGTTATCTCTTTGTTCTAGTATCTAAATCCCATGATACTAACACTTAGATGGTGAACACCAGGTTCGAATCAGGAGTTGATCAGCCTACAGTGCCCCATGAAAGGAGGAGTGGTAGTCCCGACAACACTCAGCAGCAGGGTCAGATGGATCCAGCGATGCAGCAGTTCCTGGCAGCACAGATGCAGCTTCTCAAGAATATGTCCACCAACATGGCCAACATGCAGGTCCAGATAAAACAGGACTTGAACTAGAATCAGCCGCCTCGGTACAAGCATCGAGAGTTTATAAGCCACAATCCCCCGGTTTTCTCTCATGCAGCTGACCCCTTAGAGGTAGAGGATTGGCTGAAGATAGTGGAGAAGATGCTCACCATCACGTAGTGCACTGATAGGGAGAAGGTCCTGTATGCTTCAGGTCGACTTCATGGGACAGCATCAGCTTGGTGGGATGACTATATTGCTGCTCATGCCACCCCTGATGCTATCACTTGGTAGGTGTTCACCACCAGCTTCAAGAGCCATCATATACTGCCAGCCTTATGAAGTTAAAGAAGAAGGAGTTCCTGGCTCTCAAATAGGGAGAGATGTCTGCGATAGGGTACAAGGACAAGTTCGTTGAGTTGTCTTGCTATGCTCATGAGGATGTTGCTGATGATGAGAAGAAGCAGGAGCTGTTTTTGGATGGGTTAGCTGAACCACTTCAGTACCAGCTTATGTCTCACACCTTCCCATCATTCCAAACGCTGCTAGACAAGGCCATTAGCTTGGAGTACAAGCGCAGGGAGTTGGGGGAGCTGAAGTGGAAGGCCGCCACCCCTGGATAATCTGGGAGTAACCATCGCCCCCGTTTTACTCCACCACAGGAGACACGACTCCATTCTGGAGGCTCGAGTGGGAGCTTTGGGCAGCAACAGTTCTAGTGCTTTGCTCAACACTTCGATTATGACCCGGTTCGGCTAGTGCAGCAAACTCCACACCCTGGTTTTCATCAGAATCGTCATATGACACCAGCTAGCACCCCAGGAGGTACCGCTTGCTTCAAGTGTGGACAGGTTGGGCATTATGCAAATGCCTGTCCCAAGAGGAATGCTCCCAACACTCCGGTCGAGTCGATGAGTCTGGCGGTGAGGAATGGGAGCGGACCTGAGGGCAACAAGAGACAACACAACTATGCACGTGGCAAGGTGAACCACAAGAGTGTTGAGACCGCTCAGGAGAACCCATGAGTAGTGCTCGGCATGTGTCTTGTCAACTCCACTCCTACCTTAGTTTTATTCAACTCTGGAGCATCCCATTCTTTCTTTACTTCTCAGTATGTAGCTAAACACAACATCCCCGTGAGCACCATGCCACGACCCATTCTAGTAGTTCAACAAGAGGGAACCTGAAGGCATCATACATGTGTAACAATGTCAACCTTCATATTTTGGAAAAAGATTTTCGGATTGACCCCATAGTATTGGATTCAAATGGCATTGATGTGATACTTGGAATGGGATGGTTGAGCAAGTTCAATGCGGTGATTCAGTGTGCCAAGAAATCAGTCCTTCTCACTAGTTCAGATGGGGTAAAGATTGAATTTGCAGGTGTTCTACCTTCAAAGACAGATGGTACAGTCAACCAGTTGAATGGTAAATCTTTGGAGGATATCAAGGTAGTGTGTGATTATCCAGATGTGTTCCCAGATGAGCTACCGGTTATGCCACCTGACCGGGATGTTGAGTTTGTTATTGATCTTTTACCTAGCACTGCTCCCATTTCTAAGCGTCCATATAGAATGTCTAGTGATCAATTACTTGAGCTTAAGAAGTAGATTAAAGAGTTATTGGAAAAGGGATTCATTTGTCCTAGTTCATCACCTTAGGGGGCACCGGTTATCTTTGTGGAGAAGATGGATGGTACTTAGAGGATGTGTGTGGATTATAGATTGCTTAGTGATGTTACTATCAAGAATAAGTACCCATTGCCCCGTTTTGAGGATTTGTTTGATCAGATGAGAGGTGCTAAGGTATTCTCAAAGATTGATTTACATTCTGGTTATCATCAAATGAAGATCAGATTATCATATATTCCTAAGACTGCATTCACCACTAGGTATGGACTCTATGAGTATATAGTCATGTCTTTTGGATTGACTAATGCACCTGCCTACTTTATGTACCTGATGAACAAGGTGTTTATGGAGTATCTGGATAAGTTCGTTGTGGTGTTTATTGATGATATTTTGATATACTCCAAGAATGAAGAGGAGCATGAGGAGCACTTGAGGCTTGTGTTGGAGAAGCTCAGAGAGCATCAATTGTATGCTAAATTCAGCAAGTGTGATTTCTGGTTGAAGGAAGTCTCTTTCCTTGGGCATATCATCACTGATGGAGGTATTTCAGTTGATCTAGGAAAGGTTAGTGATGTGCTGAAGTGGGAACCGCCACGGATAGTCAAGGAGATCAGGAGCTTTCTTGGCCTTGCAGGTTATTATCGTCGGTTCATTGAGGGATTTTCTAAGATAGTGAAGCCTCTCACATCACTATTGGAGAAGGATAGGAAATTCAAATGGACTGATGCATGCCAGGCTAGTTTTGAGGAGTTGAAGAAGTGGTTGACCACAACCCCAGTGCTAGTGATGCCAGATCTGCAGAAGAGTTTTGATATCTATTGTGATGCATCTCGATAGGGCTTAGGTTGTGTTATTATGCAGGAGGGAAATGTTATAGCCTATGCATCTAGGTAGTTGAGGAAACATGAGCAGAATTATCCTACCCATGATCTGGAGTTGGCAGCAGTAGTTCATGCTTTAAAGATTTGGAGGCATTACGTTATGGGAACCAAGTGCCAAATCTATACTGATCATAAGAGTTTGAAGTACATCTTCACTTAGAAGGACCTCAATTTGAGACAGCGAAGATGGTTGGAACTGATCAAGGATTATGATTTGGAGATACACTATCATCCGGAAAAGGCAAACTTGGAGGCAGATGCTTTGAGTCGGAAAGGACATGCTAACATGGCTTTGACATTCCAGTTGCCTGATGAACTAATGAAGGAGTTTGAGAGGCTCAACTTGCGGATAGTTTCTCATACCGAGGGTGTAACTTTAGAGGTAGAATCTACCTTGGAGCAGGAGGTACGCAAGGGACAAAAGGGGAGGCGTTGTTGGGGTATAGACCTGCTCTAGTGGGGAGTTGTGCTTTGCTAAGACACGGTACCCGCTAGGGAGCTTTATGCCCTGCTGCAGCCTGAAACCTAGTGGGTTGCTACACATTAGGGAATCATTGTAAAGGTCTCATAGCATCCTTATGCAATCACACCTTTGTAGTGTGGTATGATGCCTGATCAGCATCGGGTGGTTGGGCTCAAAGTTCTTCAGGACTTCTACGCGACTTGTGGTGAAAGTGTACAACCTCTGCAGAGTGTAAAACTAATCGATTAGTCGTGCTCACGGTCATGAGCGGCCTGGGCCCTCACATGATTAATTTATGGAAGTTGAAATTAACTTGTTGCATTTACTTTATGATGATGGTGCTATACATTAATTGTGAGATGGTATACACTTATACTTGCTAGTAAATAGTTGCTTAATAAATTTTAACCAACTAAAAGTGCTAACTGCTTAAACCCATCAGCCTACCACTTATACAGTCGTGCATGTTTATTATGTTATGCTCCTCTTGCTGAGTACGGCATGTGCTCACGCTTGTTTATTTATTGCATCTGCACAACCCGGATTTGCTGCTCAGACTCGGAGAGATTTGAGGATTTTCCCAGTGATTTTGATGAGTTTTAAGCGTACGTGCCACCCGTTAGCTGCCTGTGGAGTTCCCTTCTGAAGATCCGCTGCTAGTTATTCGCTCTGATGATACGCTTATGAGACAATCGATCGTGTAATGGTTGTAATACTCTCTTTTACGCTTTGACACTATATTTGGTATTCACTGAGTCATTACGTGTGTGTAACTTGATCCTGGCGCATATGTAATTTATGCATCTGGTTTTGCCTTTAAAACTGGGTGTGACAACAAGTTAGATTCCTAGGGAAACTAGAAGTTCCCTACCGTTTTGGAAATATTATCCTAGGGAAACAAAATTTCCCTAGAGCGCTCCAATTTTTCTAGGGAAACAAAATAGTCCTAGGGAAACCGGAGGATTCTAGTAGTGTTGGACACATTACTCAGCAAGATTTTGTTTAAGAAAAAGATGGATCTAGCCTTGTAGGTTAAGTGAATTAAAAAGACACATTAATTACATGATGTACAATATCCAAGTGCTAGCTAGGAATCAGGAGAGACAAATATCAGTCTGCATATAAATTCTTATGCTAGTGAAGGACCCATTATCACCTAAACATTAGCATAGTTGACGTGAGCCAAAATGGACCTAAGTAGCAACAAGCAAGCTCACAAACCTTGATTATGTTTGACAGAAGAAAAACCTTATTTACTATTTAGAATGTTGTTTTTCAGTAATCACTGAACCAACGGACGGATAAAGCTTCAGCATAGTTTTTCCTCTATACAATGTTCATTTGCCAGAGGCATTCCTACCATTTTTTGGGTGGAAAACAAGATCGATTTAAGCATGCAAAATTAAAATTCCTAGAGAGCATCTGCCAGAGGCATTCCTAACAAGGAGTACTTGGATCTTGGAGCTAATACATCAATATTGAATCAGGAAAGAGGAAGACAGGGGGATAGGGAAAACTCACCAAAGATCGGCAGAGAAGGATGGCGGTGCTTGGTCACTGGCCAAGGTGGTTCGGGAGGAAGAGGGTGGTGTAGATCGAGTTGTACATCGCAAAGAGAAGATATGACGGTGATGATGACGACTGGTGGGGGACGAAGACGAGGATGTGGAGCGGCTGGACGATAAGGAGGAGGGCGGCGACGTGATGGAGCTGTGGAGTGGTGGTGAGAGCCGTGGAGCAGACGGGAGGAGGCAACTCGGGAGGAAGGGGAACGACGGGGTGGTGGAGCCAGGAGTCGAGCGGTGGGCAGGATCGCCACGAGAAAAAAGACATGGCTAGGGTTGAGGCATCCTGGGTCGTGGGCTTCCAAATGGCAAGATAGAGTTGGCCCGGGTAATTAAAAAATCGTTGTGGGATCTCGACCTAGGAAAAATGAGGGGATCCCAAAGGGATTTTGGACTGCCAAAGGGGCCCTTAGGGTTTGTACAGATGCATTTGGGTAGTACTGAATGAATTGAAGGACTTAAACCGAATTGCATTCCATACCACATCAACCATATTATCACTAGTAGAGAAGAACTTTGGTTCATGGCTCTAGTCCTGGTTGAAATTTGGAGCCGAGACTAAAGAATTTTTATTGACGTGGCCACGAGATGCCATGATTCCACCGACTAAATGCTCCCTGTCCAAAGGCTAGTCTGGCAGCAATTATGGACGTGAGCCTTTAGTCCCAGTTGGTATTACCACCCGAGACTAAAGATTTAGTCCTGGGTGGTGTTCCCACTCGAGACAAAGCTTCATTCCCACCGCCGACCACTTCTCTCTCTATCTCTTTTATTCTCTCCCGAGACCATGAGCCACTCATTTCTTTCTCTCGATTTTCTTCTTCTTCCCTATCTCATCCCTTTTTCCCATCTCATCTAGGTGTGACAGTGCAAAGGAGGCGTGGCCGGCAGGCGCGAGGTCTCAGTAAGCTCACGACGGCACGAGCATGGCCCCGACGGGCGTGCAACACAGCCTCCAGTGTGCCAAGCCTGCATGGGGCACGTGACACCTCTCCTGGTGGCGCATATCACAGCGGCAGGGGCCTGGCAAAGGCATGACGCCAGCGGTCTAGTGCGGCCATCAGTGTTCTTTGTGAGAAACCAAGTTGATATGTGCCTTGGTTTGTATATGATGAGCGATTGACCAGATGTTTTGAGGCTTTGTGTTGAGTGCATTTCGTCGGGTTGTATTGTCGGTTGTGTATCTTTCTATGTTTATGTGGCGTGTTGTCAATGCACTCGTGAGGAGTAGTTGACAACGTTGTGTGGACTGACTCTTGGCCTAGTATTGCAGGTGTTGGTTGCGGCTTGGTTTGCGTTGGTGCAGGTGAAGAACAAGCGCGAAAGGTCTATGCCAAGGTGGCCTCCGGGGTGATGGAGAGACAAGTAGGCTTGGTTCGAGAGACCCGGTGGCCGATGGGATCAAGTGCGGGCTGCATGGTGCAAGAAGAGCAAGACGAAATCGTGGACATAGAGCAGGTGCAAGGTAGCGGCTAACAACCGAAGCTTGTACGTGGGGTCTGGTGGTTTGACCACAAAACCATCAGGAGGAGGGTTTCTCGGTTTGAGCCTCAAAACTGAGCCCGAGGGCCCAACGTGACGGAGATGGTATCCGGGTGCGTCGGGAAACTTCGAAGCGGGCAACACGCGGCATGATCGAGGTGCTTGCATCGGGAGGACGCGAAGGCCCGATAGATGCGAGGCCGTCCGATGGAGACCAAAATGCCCCTGTGAGGGCTTGTATTGTATCTCCTAGTATAGGGGCACTTCGGTATTTTTTGGAGTGGCTTGTAACCGATTGGACAAGAGATTCATAGTGAATTCTTCCTCTTAATCTTGTGTCAATTCTTCTATTCCCGAGTTCCTTTTGTTGCTTTTTCGGAGCTCTTTTTGTGCTTGGCTCGATCCATCATTTCTAGGTCGTTTTGTCTTGAATTTCTTTGAGGGGATCATGGGTGGATGTCTTGTGCATCTTTAGTGATGATCTTGATCCCTCAAACGCCGGGAATCAGGCTCGATTTGATGAGGTTTGGATGAACTCGAGTTGGTGCTTTGAGCGCACGAGATTTGCAATTATGGTTGATTGGATAGGTTTGGGGCTCCAAGATTTTGGGCATAGCTTCTCCTAGAGACGCTTCTCATCTACCCAAAATTTGGGCTCAATCCGTCCAGCGGTTTGGGAGATCCGTCGATCGGAAGTTGGAGGTGTTTTTCGCGCGGGCTCGGTGGCTGTTTCTGGAGCTCTCACAGACCGTCCGCGAGGCCCTTGTGGACCATCCGCCCAGGTCTCAGTTCTTTGTGTTCGTCGAGTTCGTCACGAGTTCTTGAGTCCCTTCGCTTCGATCCGTTGAGTGCTTTGGTTTCGGTTGGAAGGAGTTTGCCGGACTGTCCGCGAGGCTCGGACCGTCTGCGGTGCTTACCCGGACTGTCCGAATTTCCTCGGGAGTCACTAGAGGTTCGGGGTGCATTTTCAAACTATCCCCCAGCATGGCGTGGACCGTCCTTCAGGTCCTCAGCGACTGTCCGCCCGTGCTTTGGTTCTTGTATTGTGCTTCCGCTTCTTGATTCGTAGCTTGTCTATAGGATTTGTAGGCTTGTGTGTGCCTAGTTTAGAGCCGCTCTTGTGTGTGCCTAGTTTAGAGCCGCTCTTGTGTGTGAGTGATCCGAGTGGTAATCGGGGCATAGGCCGAGTTCTCTCTTTGGAGAAGAATTTTTATCGGCTCCATAGACATGCTGTGAATCTTGTGTGAATTAATTTGTATGATTTTGAGAAGATGAACATGTGTTGAAGAACTTGTGATAATTGATGAGTTGGATCTCCG
The DNA here is from genome assembly GCA_022644695.1 of Cenchrus purpureus. Classification (NCBI taxonomy): domain Eukaryota; kingdom Viridiplantae; phylum Streptophyta; class Magnoliopsida; order Poales; family Poaceae; genus Cenchrus; species Cenchrus purpureus. Next base: position 26,626,618 of record CP053465.1, read on the forward strand.
GTGGGGCTAGAGGGGCTTCTTAGGTGTCGTGGCGGAGGCACTGCTTGGCGTGCATGGTGGTACTGGGCCACCATGAGCTCTTTTTTTGGTTTTTTAAAAGCCCTTTAGCCCCGGTGGTATTACCACCCTAGACTAAAGACCTCCTTATGTCCTAGTTATTCTACGCATGACTAAAGGGAGACCTTTTGTCTCTAAAGATTAGTCTCGCTTGGACTTTAGGTCCCTAAGGGACTTATCAACAGGGTCTAAATGTGGGTTATCCACCATTGTGTATCAAAAAAGGAACAATTCAAATTCTTTTGTTATTGAAAAAGGAACTATTCAAATTTTGTTGTGTGGAGCATGAAATTAAAATTTGGTCATGTGCCTTGCCTCCACCGCTCAACCCTTTCTTTGCTAGACAAGCTTTTTGCCTCAGGACAAGCTCTGTACTATCAAGGTCACTGAGGCAAACTCACAGTTGTGCTGATAAGGTTTAATATACGTTTGAACTAAGATACTTTGTTGTCAAAACTATTGCAAGATATTAAGATCATGCATGGTTAAAAGTGAAGCCTCTTGTCCGGTATTTGGAATTTCGGTATGTGTAGTGAATATGGCCCATTTTTCATGATTTTGGTGATTCATGTGATAACACAATCATTGGGACTAATGATTTTTCTAGGTCCCTAGATTGCAAACCAAACCATGGCAAGGTCCAAATCATGGTATTCAAGCATCCAAGCTAACCTATGGTATTCTCGATATCCAAGTCATGGTATTCATGTATCCAAGCTATGGTATTCAAATTATCAAGTCATGTTATTGATGCATCATAACGATAGAAAAATTTAGAGATCCAACTCAGGAAGTTCTAGAGCATCCAAATGACGGTACCTTCGGTGTGCAAGTGGTGGTATTCACCTTAGAACAATCAGCACCATCAGATGTTCTGATAGTCCATCGGAGTAAGCATCGAACAATTGGCACATCTGGAAAATCAACTTGAGTTTCAGGAAGCTCCGAATGATCCAACCGTGGGAATTTTAGTAGCAACACTGAGCAATCCTTGGGAATCTTCCACACATGGAGTACTAAATGAACTTTATTTGCAAAACCTTTTTACGGATGAGTGTAACTTTGAGCGACGAATCTAATGAGCATAATTAATTAGTGATTTGCTACAGTAATACTACAGTAATCATGCTCTAATAATACGGTCAAAGATCTCATTAGGTGTCGACCGGGCATCCCTGGGCCCACCACACATGTGGGCCATACCCGGGAGGTAAGAACTTGCACACCTGGACTACTCGACTAGTGGGACGCGGTGCAAGATTACTGTGGACCACAAGGCAAGACAAGACGGACAAGGACTTGTACTAAGATTAGGATAGCTTTCTATAAATTCGTATAGGCTACTCCTAGTCCTACTCGAATAGTACTCTTGTACCAATCCGACTTGTAACCCTGCCTCCCGTGGCATATAAGGCGAGGCAGGGACCCCTCTCAAAACATATGCAATCAATACAGAGCCACACAGCATACAGGACGTAGGGTATTACGCACATTGCGGCCCAAACCTGTCTAATTGTGTGCCCTGTGTCTCACCATCGTGTTCCTGATCTCGGCGAGCCCCACCGCAAAGTCTACTACTTCGGGTACCCCATCATAGGCTCGGAGTCTAAAACACTGACAGCTGGCGCGCCAGGTAGGGGATCTCGTCGTTGATCTGCTGGCGAACTCGATGGCTCTCGTCATCATCAAGTCGACCGTCGCTTTCCAGCAAGGCGACACCTTCGTTTTTGGCTCTTGGGTTTGTGTTGCTGACGGCACTGGATCGTTCCTGCATTTCTTGGCATCAACTCCGGACTCAAAGCTCAACTCCTCGATGCTTACGCAAGCTTCGATGGAGGAATTCGTCAAAAATTTTAGCGAAATTTCGCTCTTTGACCCGCTCAGAGAACTCGAGTTGAAGTCCGAGTATAACTTGACTTCGTCTCCTATTCAGCCTGAGTTGCTCTCTCCAGCTTCACAGCTTGCGCTCAGCCTGGATAACATTCCAACACCACTTCTCTTCGGCCATCGCCATGTTAGTGCCGCTTACCAAGCGGCGCCTCATGTGCTCATGCCCCGGTCAAGATCGTGCTTGAGTACTCTTCGGATTCGGAAGCCAACCTCGACTACTTTGATTCGGATTCATCTGAGTTCGAGTTCGACTACGGTTCGGATTCTACTGAAGCACAATAACTGACTGGCCCTGCTCAAGGACTGGTGATCACATCGACACCTGAGGGTAGATTTGTCTACTGGCCTGAGCATGTCCCTGCTGATCTCACCTTGGATGATCAGGAGCGCTTTATCGCTTGTCTCGACAACTTACCCTTCCAGGAAGGTGCCAAGCTTGTTGATTATGACACTGATACTGAGCTCATTGAGAGTATGGGTACTCACTCGTCTTATCGAGAAGTTTTCGTCGTCGATACTCCGCAAGGGCGTCGTGCCAATTATCGCTTTTCAGATGATGTATCTGATGATGAACTCTCTCCCAATGCTCCTGCTGATGAAACTGCGGAGGCCAAAGCTGCACGTCGTCAACGCAACACTGATCGTGCAACCCTTTGTCATGAACTCGAGGAAGCTCTACCTACCCGTAATCTTCAAGAGGCTTTGGATGCGGTAGCTACTTGTCAGTATCGCACTCCAGAGGAAGCTATTAATGCGATCAACTTGCTTGGTTGCTCTATGCCTCGTGACATATGGTCAGTCGCTGGTGGAACTAGCCTACACTATGCTACGTCAAAATACCAGTACTCCTAGTCACCATGGCAGCAGTGGAGGTGTTCATCGCACTACACACACTCCTCAACGCACACGTCAGGAAGCTAGCAACAGAGATAAAGGTGGTGAGGGCAGTGTCAATAGCAAGTCGGGAGACTCTCACTACGATGCTCGCACAACAATCAACGCCAGACGTACTGAGCGTGAGAAGGAAAAGGATGTGGATTCTGATTCTTTTCCTGCTTTCTCCGCTCGACTTCAAGCTCTACTTCTTCCGGAGAAATTCAAGCCCTATGGCATTTCTAAATATGATGGCAAGCAAGATCCAAGGCAGTGGTTGCGCTGTTACGCTCAGTCTATCACTAATGCAGGGGGCAATGATGATACTAAAAGTATCTACTTCCCTTTTTGTCTAGAGCAAGAACCCCTTACATGGTTCGAATCTCTCAAACAAAACTCCATCGACAACTGCGGACAACTCAAGCAACGCTTCACCAGCAACTTCACGGGTTCTTTGGGCCGTCATGGTACTCGGATGGACCTTGCGCTAATCAAGCAAAAACAAGGTGAGACTCTTCGCGAGTACATGCGCCGCTTCTTTGAAAAAAGGGCTACTGTTGTTGATGTTACCGAGAAAGAAGTCATAGATACCTTCCAGGATGGTTTTCATGATGACAGGCTTTTCCAAGACTTGTGGTCGCTCGCCACCAACATCACCAAGCTCAAGGAGATGATCACTCACTGGGCGGACGAGGAAGACTAGGCTCGGAATCGGTTCAAGCATCTTCGCAACAACCAGAACAACAACAACAACAACAACAATAATGCTGGAGGAAGCAACAGTGGCAAGCAACAGCAGGGCAATCGCACGGGTAATAACTACTCGAGCAATCCTAATCGCAAGCGCAAGCCCGACAACACTGTTGCAGCCATGGAAACTACGCCAAACGAAGATGATTCTCACCGGGCAACATTGACCAAGCGAAATGCCCATGGCACCCGGAGGCGATCATACTACGAGGCGGTGTTACCAACTTCGCCGTCTTGTTGAAGAACACCAACCAACACACCCAACCCAAGGTTTCGTAAACACAAGGGGAAGAAGGCTAACACAGACAAAGACACTAGGTTTCAAAACCCCTCCAACACTGTCAATGTCATATTTGGTGGGATTCCAACCAAGCGCATGCAGAAACTTGCACTCAGGGAGATTATGTCCATCAACCAGAGCTCAACTTTTCTAAAGTGGTCTGAAACCCCTATTACATTCTCAAGGGTGGATCAATGGACTAGTTTCTCTGAGCCGGGACGATATCCTCTTGTTCTGGATCCAGTGGTGGCAGGCTCCAGGCTTACTAAGGTTCTTATTGATGGTGGCAGCGGTCTCAATGTCCTGTTTGCCAAGACCTTAAAGAAGATGGGCCTGGATATCACTAATATGCTTACCAAGAACAACTCACTGTTCTATGGTATCATTCCGGGCAACGTACTACCCGTTACCTTTGGGACTAAGGATCACTACCGCACCGATTACATTAAGTTCGAGGTTGCTGACTTCGAGACTTCTTATCATGCTATTCTTGGCAGACCTGGTCTCACCAAATTCATGGCTATTCGACATTATGTGTACCTTGTACTCAAGATGCCAAGCCCCAAAGGAGTTCTCTCATTGCAAGGGGATTTGAAGCGTTCTTACGACTGCGACACTGAGGCCGTAGAACTTGCTTCAACAACTCAAGTACCCAATGCTATGATGGAAGTTTTCACTGCAGCTAAAAAGCTTGCTCTGAGCGAGCTGGAGGTTCCTGATAAGACGGACACCAACAACAAGCCTACACTAACTAGTGACGTCCTGCTCAAAGCCATTGACCTTGATGCGGTGACGGCAGAAGACAACCATGATCGATTACGCGGCTTGATCCTAAATAGGAAGACGGCTCGTCAACTTCCTTCTTAACCGTGATATCTTTGCATGGAAACCATCGACATGCCGGTGTGCCGGAGGTTGATCGAGCACTCACTCAACGTCGATCCTAATGCTACCCCCAAGAGACAACACCTTCGTCGCTTTGTTGATGATCGCAGGGCTGCTATCAAGAAAGAGCTTGCCAAACTACTCGCGGCTGGTTTTATCTAAGAAGTCTTTCACCCGCAATGGCTCGCTAACCCTGTGCTTGTCAGGAAAAAGAATTCTAATGATTGGAGGATGTGTGTCGACTACACTGATCTTAACAAGCATTGCCCCAAGGATCCTTTCGGGTTACCGCGGATTGATCAAGTCATTGATTCCACTGGGTTGTGCTCTACTCATTTCTGGATTGCTACTCGGCTATCATCAAATTGCAATCAAGGAATCTGATCAAGAGAAGATCGCATTCATCACTCCGTTTGGTGCTTATTGTTACACAACAATGTCCTTCGGGTTGAAAAATGCTAGTGCTACTTATCAAAGAGCTATCCAAGCGTGCTTCAAGAAGCAGCTTCACAAGAACGTGGAAGCATACGTGGATGACATCGTTGTAAAGACTAGGATCGGACATGCTTATCGGAATCTTGAGGAAACTTTTGCTTCGCTCACGGAGTACCAATGGAAGCTCAACCCCAACAAATGCTTCTTTGGCGTATCATCAGGAAAACTACTCGGGTTCATCATTAGCCATCGTGGCATCGAAGCAAACCCTGAGAAGATTACTGCCATCTCCAACATGCAAGCTCGACTACTATCAAAGATGTCCGAAGCTTCTTGGTATGGCGTCACTCAATCACTTCATCTCGTGACTTGGAGAACGGGGTCTACCTTTCTTTCAAGCTACTCAAGCGGCAAGAGAAGTTTACGTGGACAACTGAAGCTGATCAAGCTCTTTCTCAACTCAAGGAGTTCTTATCCAAGCCTCCAGTCCTCACTCTCCCTACAATGAAGAGCTCTTGCTCTACATCACCTGACTACTCATGTTGTCGGACTGCTATTGTCATTGAACGGCAGGAGGAAGGCCATGGCTACCCTGTCCAGAGGCCGGTTTATTTCGTTAGTGAAGTACTCTTAGAATCCAAGGCTCGCTACCCTCCGGTACAGAAGCTACTCTATGCGGTTCTGATCACTTCACAGAAGCTCCGCCACTACTTCGACGAGTACAAGATTTCTGTGGTTACTAGCTACCCGCTTGTCAAGATATTGCACAACCGGGATTCCACAGGAAGGATTTCTAAATGGGCTATAGAGCTTGGTGCTCTATCGCTCGAGTTCAAGTCTCAACCTTTGGTTGATTTCATGGCTGAGTGGTGAGAAAATCAAGTCCCAACTCCAATTGAGCGTCCAGAACATTGGGTCATGTACTTTGATGGTTCACTCAAGTTGGAAGGCCGTGCCGGTATGATTTCTCCCAAGGGCGAGCAACTCAAATATGTTTTGCAGATCTTCTGGAAGGTCTCAAACAATGAAGCTGAATATGAAGCTCTACTGCATGGTCTTCGCCTTGCAGTCTCTCTTGGCATTACACAACTACTTGTCTATGGTGATTCTTTGGTGGTCATCAATCAAGTCAACGATTCTTGGGATCGTAATGCTGAGAACATGGATGCATCGTCGAGGTACACAAACTTGAGAACAAATTTCATGGTCTTGAGTTCCATCATGTTATTCGCGACAGCAATGTTGCTGCGGATGTCTTGTCAAAGCTGGGATCTACACGAGCTCAAGTGCCAGCTGGAATCTTCGTCCATGAACTCCACAAACCATCAATTCCGGAGCAATCATCTGCACCTACGACTACTTCAGTTCAACCTGATCGAGAAGTGCTTATGATTGATGTGGACTGGAGAACTCCTTTCATCGACTACATTAAGCATCAGTTGATTCCTAAAGACAAGTCATAAGCTGAGCGCATCTCATGCCGCGTCAAGGCTTATGCTCTAGTCGGAGATCAACTCTACAAGCGAGGTGCAAGTTCTGATGTACTCATGAAGTGCGTTTCGCGCGAAGAAGGCAAGGAAATCTTGGAGGAGACACACAAAGGAATCTGTGGCAATCATGCTTCTTCTTGCACCTTGGTGGGAAAAGTATTCAGACGTGCTTTCTACTAGCCTACAGCTCTTGCTGATGCAGAGGAACTAGTCAAAAAGTGTCATGGATGCCAATTCTTCGCCAAGCAACAACACGTTCCAGCCTACAAACTCATTACGATACCACCAACTTAGCCTTTCGCTTGCTGGGGGCTGGATATGATTGGTCCTCTCCCAAATGTGCCAGGGGGATTCAACAGAGTTCTGGTGGTTATCAACAAGTTTACCAAGTGGATTGAGGTCAAGCTTACACGCCCAAAGTGATAGAGTCCTCGACTTCTTGGATGAAATCGTACATCGCTATGGGTTCCCTAATCGCATTATCACAGACCTGGGTTCGAATTTCAACAATCACCAGTTCTAGGAGTACTGTGAGAACAGTGGAATTGACATCCGGTACGTCTCCGTCGCTCATCCACGCGTCAATGGCCAAGTGGAATGCGCCAATGGGATGGTACTCGATGCTCTCAAAAACCGACTGTACGATGCTGCAAACACCAAGGGTGGCAAGTGGATCAAGGAACTACCCAATGCACTTTGGGGGCTACGTACTCAGCCTACTACTCTCACAGGGCAGTCACCCTATTTCCTGGTCTATGGCTCTGAAGCCGTCTTGCCTGCTGATGTCATGTGGCGTTCTCCGGTGGTTGACCAAGATGAAGAAGGCATAGTCAAGAAACAAGATGCAGACGGATGTCGGCGGTCTCGAGGAAGCTTTGCAACGCACTCGTTCAATCAGCTCGATATCTTGAGAAGATTCGCCGCTACCATGACCGCAACGTTAAGGAACGCTCCTTCAACGTTGGTGACTTAGTCCTTCCGGTATCCGAACACGGCGGGGCTACACAAACTCAACTCGCCATGGGAAGGTCCTTTTTTGCATAAAGGTTACCAGCCCAGGCTCATATCGTCTCCAAACTCTTGAAGGCGAAGAAGTCGACAACTCTTGGAACATTGACCAGCTTTGTCGCTTCTACCCATAGGGGGTCTCAACAACCCTCTCCAGATAGCTACGGCTGTAAACAACCCGTAGGGGGTCTCAACAACCCTCTCAGCAGCTTGGTTGCAACAACTCACTAGGCATTCGTTGCCACTACTCGTAGGGGATCAAGACAATCCTCTCCAGACAGTTTCGGCTGTGACTACTTGTGGCTTCAACTGCGATCACTCGTAGGTGATCATGATAATCCTCTCCAGGCAGTCTCATTCTACGAACTCGTAGGGAGTCATGACAACTCTCTCCAGACGAATCCGTGTCGTATAGAGCAATAAGTGGCACATTGTTGTCCATGTCTCTATTTTTTATAAGAGGCTTCGGCCTAGAGTAACACCCTTCATAGTAGGGTCTCTGGAACTCTCATACAAGTTCTTTTCTGACAAGGATAAGTTCATCACACTGTCTCCTACGGTCTTACTCGTTCTTTGGAACATCCTTGCGAGTACTCTCTCACTAGGCTCATAGCCTCAGAGGTACTTAAGGCACTATTGCTCAATAGTGTATCCAGACATTGTAAACTCTGTACAATGTGTTCAGTAATAAAGTTGTTATTCTATCGACTTGTTACTGTTCTTTGCTTATTTCACAACAAAGCCTTCTTTTATGCTGCTATAGCTAAGGTGTTCAACTCGTTGTGATTAAGCTAACGTTCTTCGGAATATATCTAGACTTGTGATTAAGCTAACGTTTTTGCAGCCACACACTCATTATCAACTCGAGTACATGGCATTCACAGAAGCATACAAGGGATCCAGATAATTGACTTACTCAAGTTTTCAATTATATTACATAAACACTTGTTTGGAATTACACTTATTTTTCCATAGTGTTTTGTCTTACAGGTACATCGAACGAAGATCTATGAACTTGGAGACTGCTTCCGCGATTGGAGATGTCTGTTGCATCAACTCGTTCAATCGGTCGTCGGTGCAATCTCCAGATCTTCCATTCATGATGACCGTCAGATCCGCTTTTGCGTAGAAGGACTTGATGAAGCTCAGCACTTGATTGGGATTTGTGCAGGCCAGCTTCTGAGCGTACTCCAAAATTTTCTTCAGCGTGTCCTTCAACCGATCCATAAGTGGACGGGGCTGAACTCCAGCAACCCTAGGTTCGAAGAGATTGGCTACCGGCTCGGCTGCTTCCATAGGCTTTCAACTCAACTTGCAGGCACTGAGTCTTCAATTTTGATCTTGAGCGACTACATACAAGTCAACAAATCATTCTAGCCGTCAAGGCAAATCTGCATTTCACGCTCAAGTTCCATGCACCGCACCTTATAATCAGCTTCGAGGTCAAGACGCGCTGATTCTTCACGATTATAGGCCAATCATCCGCCTTGTTCTTGTACTTCTCAACCTCTTGACCACTCGCAAAAGACCAAGACTACTTATCAGGATGCAGTGTGCAAGGAAAAAGTACTCCACGATGAATTCAGAAAGGGGGAATACCTTTATTCTTCGGGCGCAATGACTTGTTTTTCCCAACAACGTCATCCTTTTGAGCCGTCAGCTTCTGGATTTCATTGTGGTATTCTGCGGCGTTACCATCAAGCCTCTCTTGCAGCTTCAGAGACAAGGCCTTCTGCTCCTTGAGTTCTTCTCTGAGCTGCGAGACTTCTTCGATGTCAGCCACGTATTGCTCGAGCAGACGAGTCTTGTGTTTCGATTGCTTGACAACTTCCTGCAAGAGCAAAGCAACTCAAGGGTCAAAGACAAGATATCTTTGGCTAAAAGTACTCTACAAGAGAAGCCAACTTACCGCAAAGAGCTTTTCTACACTGCGGAACATCTTGGAGTGCGCCTGCAAGTTATCCTCATCCAAGCATGAGTCATCGTATGGCATAAGGCCTTCGGCTCTGGATTGAGTACTCGCGCTTGCCTCTGAGTACATTGCAGCACTGCGCAGAGGAGCCGGGTCTTCAATTTCTGGCTCATGCGGCACTATGCGGTCCTCTGGGCTATCTTCAAGTGCCAGCCGTACATCTGTCTGATGCACGGGGGCTTCCGCTACTGGGACTTCTTCATGGCGTAGTCTGGCTTCTGGATCAACCTCCAGGCCTTCATTCACCACCACCTCAATGTCTTTGAGTTGCTGAGCCACAGGCTTGAAGACGCATCCATCCGCCTTTACTACATCGCTCCAGAGGAAGCGCAGTGCTTGTGCGACATCAGCTTCAGCGGCTACTACTTGGGGTTCTGGAAGCACGTCTTCTTGCTCTACTGGAGAGTTATGATTATCTTCAGCAGGACTACTTCCAGAAGCTCCCCACTTTACATCAGTGGATTTACTGCATCAACAAGTTGGTCAGTATATTCAAAATAAGCAATATCAAGAAGTACTCGAGTACTCGGGTACTTACAGAGCAGCACGAGGCACCACAACTTTTGGCCTCAGCATGTCAAAACGGCGTCAGACTCGGCACATTATCCACCGGCGGCACACTTCCTAGTGCCACACCTTCTTGTTGCTCATGTGTCACCGTCTCAACGGTTGACGCTGGAACCATCTCGGGTTCTGTTGCTCTTGCTGGGCTACTCACGGGTACATTGGCAGTACTCTCGATAACCTGCGCAAGTCAAAATTCAAGTCATTACAACAGAGAACAAGTGCTCAACATGATATTGGCTACTTAAAATTCTTGACACTCACCGTAATGGATGGCAGAGCTGTGATCTTCTTCACAACACTCTTTCCCACAGTGGTTCTCTTTTTCCGCGGTGGCAGCGTCACATCATCTGCAAGGGATGAAGCCGGCCTCTTCATTGCCCCTGCGGAGACACCACTGGGGATTGGCGCCCCAGAGTACCCATAACGACCTTTCACTTCAAAACGTTGTTGAAGTGTTTGCTTGTCATCGTCGCTCGAGGAGGCATCCTCCACCAAGACTTCTTCCTCCCCTTGAGCAGATCGACTACTCTCGGGGGCTTGAGCTTCATTCTCTGATGGCTCTGGCACTTGTAGTAGGTCACGAGGATGAGGAGGAGGGTCGGAGACAAATTTCAAGACATCCTCCTATGAAACAAGGCAAAATTTTAGCTTCACGATTACTTCTAATAAGTACTCGGGGGCTAGTTTACGGTTACTCACCAAACGCAGAGGATTGTCAGCACTATACTCTTGGACAGCTGCCGGAATTCCATGAAGATTCTTAAAAATTTTCTGCAGCCTCTCCATCACAAGATCATCACTGATCTTCCCTGGAGACAGTCTTGAACCGTCATTAGTACCTGTGTACTCGTACCCAAGATGCTCCTGCTGTATCATGGGTTGTACTCACCGCTTCATGAAGCTGAAGGCTACCCTCTCAGCTGTCAAGCCTTGCGCCTTCTTCTGCGCAATCTTAGCCAGTAGCTCTGGAATCTGAATGCACTCTTGCATTGTTGGTTCATCCTTCTAGAGCCTATCGTACACTGGCGCAAACATACTTGGCTTCGGCAGTGGAGGAGGGGCGTTGTCAATGTAGAACCACTTGGTCTTCCAATCTTGGTTCGAATCTATCAAGTCGTACTTAAAGTACAACTCCTGTGCCTTCTGGCACATCTGAAGACCGGCTCCACCAATGTTGGCACTTTTTATCTATAAATATTTCCCCTCACATTTACTGGAAAAAGGACTAAAATATAATTAGATCACCTTATTAGGGTTTATATTGACAATTTCCACGAGTTTTGGTGAATCTATAAATTTACAAGGACTATTCAGAAAATATGAAAAGAAACCACTCTAGAAGACTCCAGAAGGCTCCGGAACTCAACGTGACTTAGCACCTAAGAAAGAAGCATCTAGAAGGATCAAGGACCCACGGCCGAAGTGGGACCCGAGAGGGCCCACCCACCGATCACTGGTGGTGAGGCGGTCGGCCCCCCGGTGCCAAATGGGCCCGGCTTAATGTTCTTCCACCACCTATGAGGATCAATCTAAACCACAAGTTAAAGTGGTTTGATCGATGCGATGCACGTCGTCTCCTCCGGCTATATAAGCACTTCTCGACCCCGGGCACAACAATTCATTCTATCGGATCCTTCATGCCTATCCGAGATTAGAGCTCTAGATTAGAATTAGAGTTGGAGAGTTAGTATCAAGTTGAGAGATTAGAGCCACGATCTATTTAGATCTAGCTAATCTTGTTCGAGAGGATTAGAGAGTGGTAGAGGCGAGTGAAGGAAGGCCGGACCATCGTGTCTCCTCTTCATCTTCTACCTGGGATCAACTCCATTGGAGCGATCCCGAGACCTTGTGGAAAGATCGACTTCTTATTCAAGTGAGTAACATTGTTTTTATTGTTCTTACGGTTCATAACTCTTTGAGTACTTTAATTCACGCTCTTGAGTTAAAGTTGCATGTTTAGTGTAAGCGTGGTGCTTAGACTAGCTAGCTTATGAATGCCTTCTATATTAGGATCGTGTGGTAGAAGCGGGAAGTGACCTTGTTCCTGTCATCCTTTGCGACCACCTCCCGCCTATAGAAACCGAGGACTCCCACATAGATTCTCGGAGGTTCCCTTTCCTAAGTGTGCCTTGGACAATCACCCCATAAGAACAATATAGACATAGCTTGTGAGAATAAGAACCGAGACATCCTTAAGTTTTCCTTATCTCTCTTTCACAAGTCCTTGATAGCTACTCGGTGATTAGTTATATACCTCGGATACTCTCTTTACCATTCTCCTTGTGGATTCCATATTTAAAACCCTCTCCCGGTGGAATGCTCACCGTGTCCGTGCACTTGGATTATCCATCATAATATATTTCTAGGCTTAACAAATACCAACAAGCATTTCTAGCGCGTTCTTGGGAGAACGGTTAAGAGAAAACTCTTCGAGTATAACTAATCTTGTATCTTTCTTTTTTCTTTTTAGTTTTAGATTACCTACTGTCCTTATGGACACTACCCTCATTAAAGACTTTTCGGCACCCTCGAGCTCACCTTAGGCCTATGCCATCATCGAAACCAATCCTATCGATGCCTATGAATGCAAACCAACACTTTCTTAGGAATAGAAGACGAAGACCCTTATCATCATCTCCAGCAGTTTGAGCAAACTTGTGACTACCTGCACATTGAGGGTATGTCGACGAGACTATCGTTGGAAGCTTTTCCCATTCACTCGAAAGGAAAAGCTCGCCAATGGTAAACCGACCAAAGAGAAGATGAAAGATGATTGGGAACTCTCCGCAGATTTTTGCATGGATTTTTATCCCTTATCTAAAGTAGTCGACCTCAGAATCAAGATCATATCCTTCAAACAGGGGGATAATGAGTCTATGAGTTCATCCTGGGAACGTTTTGAACTCCTTTGCAAATCCGGACCAGATCTAAGCCTCCAAGACCATATTCTCCTTCAACATTTCTATATTGGTCTTAATAAGGAATCTAGAGCCTATTTGAATACCTCCTCTCATGGATCATTCATACACCTTACATCTAGTGAAGCTAGAACCGTCCTAGACAACATTCTAGCCAGCACTAATGATGGTCCTTTAGAAGAGAAAACTTTAGAAGAAGATATTCCGGAGATAGCTACAGAACCTATGCCGAAACATCTCAACCTATAGCTATCCAACATATAGATTCACCACAGGAAGAAATTCCTCTACCTGATTTTATAAATGATATCGAGGATGATTTATTATGGAAACATCTCGAAATATCATAAAGAGAAGAGGCCTCAAAAGCACACATCTTCTTCACATGAGAAGATAGACCTTTTGAGCAAACCTTCTCAAGAGAACACACTATGGAGCTTGCATCCATCATGAGTGGGGAATGGTTAGAAGAGTCAGAGCTTTCCTCTGATGTAGTCCATTTGGATTCACCTTCTATACCAATTCAATGTATAATCAATGGAACCCCCTTTGATGCCCTTTATAATCTAGTTGTGGGGATCAATATAATGGCCTTATCCTTTTTCCATCAGTTTATTAAAAACAAGCCATTATCTCCCACAACGAAATTATTAAAGTGCTCCTCAGGACAAATTATTCAAAGTTCGGGAATTCTCTATGTCTTACCTGTTTCAGTTTACGACATGTCAATTCACCTGAGCTTTCACATTTGTGATATTAAGGACTTTGATCTTTTAATAGGCTATCCTTTAGAAAAACTCCTTAAGGAAGGACACACAGGGAAACTTGATGTTTGCCTAGGCAAAACTATTAAAGTTCCCTTACACTTCTCACATTCGATCCATACTAAGACCGAACCCAGTCTGAACGACCCAATGGAAGAGGTGAATGAAGCATCTCTAGAACATTTCGTAGAATCCAATCAAGAAGATGTCACTGAATTCTTCATCGAGAAGGAAGAAGAAAATACTACAGAATCTGAGCCCCTCGATGAAATCGAGGAACCCTCGAGACCTCCCATTGAGCTTAAACCTTTACCACCTGGTCTTAGATATGCCTTTTGCACAATGATTCTGAGTCTCCGTGATCATTAATGACCAACTCACTCGGGAAGAGACTCATAGGCTGATAACCATCTTAGAACAACATCGCTCGACCTTTGGCTACTCGCTCCAAGACCTTAAGGGCATCGGTCCCCGCCCTTTGCACTCATCGCATTCCTCGACCACGATGTTCTACCATCTAGAGAGCCACAACGAAGACTCAATAATGCGATGAGAGAGGTAGTGAAGAAAGAAGTTCTGAAACTCTTACACGCCGGGATTATATATCCTGTGCCACATAGTGAGTGGGTGAGCCCCGTGCAAGTTGTGCCTAAAAAGGGAGGCATGACAGTTGTGAAAAATGAGAGGAATGAATTAATTCCTCGAGAACCGTCCAGGTTGGCGTATGTGCATAGATTATAGAAAACTCAACAAAGCCACAAGGAAAGATCACTTTCCATTGCCCATCATTGATGAAATGTTAGAGCGGTTGGCAAATCACTCTTTCTTTTGCTTTCTTGATGGATATTCGGATATCACCAAATCTCAATCCATCCCAAAGGACGAGCAAAACCACTTTTACATGTCCTTATGGAACTTATGCTTATCGTAGAATGTCTTTTGGGCTATGTAATGCTCCAGCTTCTTTTCAAAGATGTATGATGTCTATATTCTCTGATATGATTGAAGAGATCATGGAAGTTTTCATGGATGATTTTTCCGTTTATGGAAAAACTTTTGATGATTGTCTAGAAAACTTGGATAAGGTTTTGCAAAGATGTGAAGAAAAGCACTTAGTCCTTAATTGGGAAAATGTCATTTCATGGTTAGAGAAGGAATAGTGCTAGGCCATCTAATTTCTGGAAGAGGAATTGAGGTAGATAGAGCTAAAATAGAAGTAATTGAACAACTACCTCCACCTGTTAATGTCAAGGGAATCAGAAGTTTTCTTGGCCATGCTGGTTTCTATAGAAGGTTTATAAAAGATTTTTCTCATATTGCTAGACCTCTTACAAACTTGCTTGCCAAAGATGTTCCTTTTGACTTTGATGATGCTTGTCTTAAATCTTTGAAACTCTAAAAATGCTCTTATTTCTGCACCCATTATACAACCCCCTGATTGGTCTTTACCTTTTGAAATTATGTGTGATGCAAGTGATTATGCTGTGGGGGCTGTTTTGGGGCAAACAAAGGACAAGAAACATCATGCCATTGCTTATGCTAGTAAAACTTTGACAGACCTCAACTCAATTATGCCACAACTGAAAAGAACTGCTAGTCGTTGTTTATGCCATTGACAAGTTTAGATCTTACTTAGTAGGAGCAAAAGTTATTGTTTACACTAATCATGCGCTTTAAAATATTTGCTCACTAAGAAAGATGCTAAACCTAGATTAATAAGATGGATTTTCTTCTCCAAGAATTTGACTTAGAAATAAAAGATAAGAAGGAGTAGAAAATTCATTGCCGATCATTTGTCTAGAATGTATTTTGAGAAACCACAGGAATTACCCATCAATGACGCAATGAGGGATGACATGCTCTATCGGATCGCCGGTCGGACCCAATGTACGAGATATTGTTAATTTTATGGTTGCAGGTATGTACGACCGAGGAGCCGACAAGAAAAAGCTTATTTACGAGTCGCCATCACACTGGGATGAACCATACCTTTTCGAGTATGCTCGGCGGGTTACTCAGGAGGTGTGTACCGGCAGAAGAAGGAATGAAGATCATTGAGAAGTGCCACTCATCACCATATGGAGGTCATTATGGAGCTTTTTGCACACATGCAATCATCTCGGCATTTTTCGCCAACCATGTATCAAGACACAAAAGATTTACGAAGGTGCAACTCTCACGAGGCAGGAAACATCAATTCCGTAAATGCCATGCCACCGACAACCAACCTTCGATCGAGCTCTTTGATGTCCGGGAATTGACTACATGGGACCATTCCCAAAATCCGGAAAATTCGAGTACATCTTAGTGACAGTTGACTATGTCTCCAAATGGGTTGAAGCCACCTCATGCCATGCGAATCTGACCACAAAAGCTCAATAAGAATGTTTGAAGAGACAATATTTCCGAGATTCGCGCCAAGGTTAGTGATAAGTGATGGAGGATCCCATTTCATCGACAGCGCTTGAGAAATACTCATGAACCATGGGATCCAAGACAATGTCGCTACTCCTTACCACCCGCAAACAAGTGGTCAGCAGAGACGTCCAATAAGCGGATCAAGAACATTCTGACGTAAGACGGTGGACCAAATGGGGATAAAATGGAAAGACAAGCTACCGAAGCACTTTGGGCTTATCGGACAGACTTATAAAACCCCCATTGGAATGTCTCCTACCAACCGGTCTACGGGAAGACATGTCACTTGCCGGTTGAGCTAGAATTCAAGGCTCATTGGGCAATAAAGAGATGGAACATGGACTTTGAAGCAGCGGAACAAAACAAAAATGCAACTGTCCGAGCTAGAAGAATGGAGAGAGAAGGCGTATCATAGTGCCAAGATCTACAAGGAAAGAACCAAGAGATGGCACGACAAGAGAATCATAAAGAAAGAATTCAACCCAGCGATCGTATTATTACTTTTAACTGTGATACGACTCTTTGGGCACGGGAAGCTACGAAGCAAGTGGGACGGACCATACAAGGTGGTGAATTCATCGTCACACGAGTCCGTCACTCTTCAAGGCAGCGAAGGTACGTTATTCAAGGTAAATGGTCAACATCTTAAAATATTTTTAGAGCCCAATAAAGAGTCTGAGGATTTAGATGAAATAGATTTCTTTTGTTTTCCCACGAATATTAATTTTAGGCCGTAATGGGCCGTCTTAGGGTTTTAAGGATCGACGCGGTTAGAGCACCCCACGCCAAGATCGTCGCGAGGCGGCGTGGTGGGGCCGACCGCCTCATCACGACGGCCCCGCCCACCACCTCGTCGCCACTTTCGCCCACGCTATCTCTAAGGTGCTCGGTTTGGAAAAACTTATTCGGGATCTTTACGAGATATCCGTAGCCTTTCCAAGCTAGGTCAACCCCTTCTGCAAGTCCGTGACCGATATATAAGCAGGCAGACCTCCACCTTTTCTCATCCCAAAGCCTCCAAGTAGCAATGGCCGGACTCGTCCCTTTAGCTTTGAAGCCAAGGCGGTTGTTCCTTTCGAGAAGGAAGCAAAGCTGCTAGCCTCCTTGCCTCCTCGATCACATCCTCTCTCATTGTTCCCGCCTAGTCGCCCACGTTCACGCCACCGCCTAAAGAAAGCATGCGTGCAATGTACGCCACGCACGATCGCCGTCGTGAAGCGACTCGTAAGAAGCCGATCCGTGTTCCTAGCTACATGGATCGAAGAAACCTAGGGATGGTGGCGACTCGCCGACGTCTTGCATGGACAAGCATGGCAACACAAGGGTGCATAAGTACACCACCTCCTCAAGTCGTGTCACCATCGACGGAGTTCGTGCCAAAGAACCTCAAATCAAGAGAATTCCGGATCATCGTACCGATGCCGCAGAAATGTAAGACCCCGAAGACCGTGTGAGCTAGCGCAGAAGTAGCAAGCCCGGCAAACTTGCAAAGAGATCCACCCGTCAACACTTCCCTCACCAAGACCGTCCTCAAACCTAGAATCAAAGAAGCGAAGGGACGATGAGGAAGACCATAGCCGACCTTAAGAAGGGCAAGCACCCTTTGTAAACACCTTAGTTAGAGAGCACATTAGTGATAGTTAGTTCGAGTTAGTTAGTTTGCTTTAGTTGTTAGAGTTGTTTAATAAAGTGCTCTCTCCTTTAATAAAGAAGTATTCCACAAGTTGAGCTATTTTTGCCTATATATATATATATTCGGATATGTTTTGTCTCCACCATACCGTGCATGCAAGATAACAGAAAACAAGTGTGGGGAGAAGAACAGACGACCAAACAAAGATCTTCCACGACCAAAATCAAGAAAAACGGAAAAGCAGAACAAACGACTCGCGACGAACCACTTCAGAACCTAGTTCGTACGTCTGCCCACCACTCGGTTTGCTTCTGAACTTTTAAATTTTTATAATTTGCTTTCCGCTTTGAATTTGAACAAAGATGCCCCGCTAAAATGTCACGATAACCTAAACATAAAGTTTCACATGTTTATGCTCTTAGAAATATTTATTGCTTTTGGGATGATCAGAATGAGGTTAGAATAATGAGAACCATCTTTCTTTTATCTTGTCTATGGAGAGTGCTTTATTTCAAAATCATTAGCTAAGTTTCTCCTTTGTGATCAATAATATATCCCAGAGCTTTCATTGAAAATAAATTTGATTAAATGTCTTACTTGTATTGAGCTTTGTCAAATCTAAGAGCTATGTTGAAGTTTTGTCTAAGTCTATGATCAAGATCACGTACTTGCTTTCACTAAAGTCTCTATGCTCTAAGATTTTTTATCTCTGTCTCCCATATCATGAAAAAAAGGTACAGCTAAAAAAAAGGAGAGAAAAAGCCAAAGAAAAGAAAAAAAAATTATGAGTGGAGAGAAAAGTGAGAGAGAGGAGAAAATAGACAAGTGTTCTACTGGGAAGAACCCCCTCGAAAAAGGCATAAAAAGAGAAGAATAATGGACATGTGTCCGAGGGGTGAGTAGGGCCCACTTCTCTAAAATAATAAGTGAGAGTAATAATGGACGTGTGTCCGAGGGTGAGTAGAACCCAACTCTCCACAAAATAGCTGGATACCTTGTTCTAAAAATGGGAAAAGATAGAAGATTCTAAAGTCGAGCGGTGGTTTTAAAATTTGACACACGCACATATCTTGATCTACGACCTATGACAGCCTCTTCATGGATACAGATTTTGACCCAGAATATATGCAAGGTAAGTCTCGCTACATCTTTACATTCTAAAACTTCACATATATTTGAGAGTATCACAAAGGAGTAAGCAAGGCTGCATTTTCTTTTCAAAACTTATTCAAAATCTCTCCATTGACTTGATTTGAGAAATAAAGGTGATCTGTTTCTAACTATGCTCAGATATTCCCTAAGTACAGATATGACTAAGGAGTATAATTATGTTGATTCTTGTCTCTACGGATGTAAACCATCCTTTTATCGAGGACGAGTAAAAGCCTAAGTGTGGGGGAGTTTGTTGGCACTTTTATCTATAAATATTTCCTCACATTTCTTGCAAAAGGACTAAAATATAATTAGATCACCTTATTAGGGTATATATTGACAATTTTCATGAGTTTTGGTGAATCTATGAATTTACAGGGACTATTCAGAAAATATGCAAAGAAACCACTCTAGAAGAAGTGCTCAACATGATATTGGCTACTTAAAATTCTTGACACTCACCTTAATGGATGGCAGAGCTGTGATCTTCTTCACAACACGCTTTCCCACAGTGGTTCTCTTTTTCCGCGGTGGCAGCGTCACATCATCTGCAAGGGATGAAGCCGGCCTCTTCATTGCCCCTGCGGAGACACCACTGGGGATTGGCGCCCTAGAGTACCCATAACGGCCTTTCACTTCAAAACGTTGTTGAAGTGTTTGCTCATCATCGTCGCTCGAGGAGGCGTCCTCCACCAAGACTTCTTCCTCCCCTTGAGCAGATCGACTACTCTCGGGGGCTTGAGCTTCATTCTCTGATGGCTCTGGCACTTGTAGTAGGTCGCGAGGATGAGGAGGAGGGTCGGAGACAAATTTCAAGACATCCTCCTATGAAACAAGGCAAAATTTTAGCTTCACGATTACTTCTAATAAGTACTCGGGGGCTAGTTTACGGTTACTCACCAAACGTAGAGGATTGTCAGCACTATACTCTTGGACAGCTGCTGGAATTCCATGAAGATTCTTAAAAAATTTTTGCAGCCTCTCCATCACAAGATCATCACTGATCTCCTCTGGAGATAGTCTTGAACCGTCATCAGTACCTGTGTACTCATACCCAAGATGCTCCTGCTGTATCATGGGTTGTACTCACCGCTTCATGAAGCTGAAGGCTACCCTCTCAGCTGTCAAGCCTTGCGCCTTCTTCTCGCAATCTTAGCCGAGCTCGAATCAATGCACTCTTGCATTGTTGGTTCATCCTTCTAGAGCCTATCGTACACTGGCGCAAACATACTTGGCTTCGGCAGTGGAGGAGGGGCGTTGTCAATGTAGAACCACTTGGTCTTCCAATCTTGGTTCGAATCTATCAAGTCGCATTTTAGTACAACTCTCCGTGCCTTCCGCACATCTCAAGACCGCTCCACCAATGTTGGCACTTTTTATCTATAAATATTTCCTCACATTTATCGAAAAAGGACTAAAATATAATTAGATCACCTTATTAGGGTTTATATTGACAATTTCCACGAGTTTTGGTGAATCTATGAATTTCTGAGGACTATTCGTGAAAATATGCAAAGAAACCACTCTAGAAGACTCAAGGCTCGGAACTCAACGTGACTTAGCACCTAAGAAAGAAGCATCTAGACGGATCAAGGACCCACGGCCGAAGTGGACCCGAGGGCCCACCCCACCGATCGGCACGGTGGTGGGGCCGGCGGCCCCAGTGCCAAATGGGCCCAGCTTAATGTTCTTCCACCGCCTATGAGGATCAATCTAAACCACAAGTTAAGGTCGGTTTGATCGCAGTGCACGTCATCTCCTCCTGCCATATAAGGCACCCCTTGACCCTGTATGGCATAACAATTCATTCTATCGATCCTCCATGCCTATCTCGAGATTAGAGCTCTAGATTAGAATTAGAGTTGGAGAGTTAGTATCAAGTTGAGAGATTAGAGCCACGATCTATTTAGATCTAGCTAATCTTGTTCGAGAGGATTAGAGAGGCGGTGAGGCGGTCAAGGAAGGCCCGGACCTGTCGGTGTCTCCTCTTCATCTTCTACCTCTGGGATCAACTCCATTGGAGCCTGATCCTGAGACCTTGTGGAAAGATCGACTTCTTATTCAAGTGAGTAACATTGTTTTTATTGTTCTTACGGCTCATAACTCTTTGAGTACTTTAATTCTGTCGCTCTTGAGTTAAAGTTGCATGTTTAGTGTAAGCGTGGTGCTTAGACTAGCTAGCTTATGAATGCCTTCTATATTCCGGATCGTGTGGTAGAAGCGGAAGTGACCTTGTTCCCCGTCTGCCCTCCCGTCGTCTTCGCTTTGCACCACCTCCGTCTATAGAAAGCTGTAGGACTCCCCATAGATTCTGGAGGTTCCCTTTCCTAAGTGTGCCTTGGACAATCACCCCATAAGAACAATATAGACATAGCTTGTGAGAATAAGAACCAGACATCCTTAAGTTTTCCTTATCTCTCTTTCTGTCAAGTCCTTGATAGCTACTCAGTGATTAGTTATATACCTCAGATACTCTCTTTACCATTCTCCTTGTGGATTCGATATTTAAAACCCTCTCCCGTGGAATGCTCACCAGTATCCGTGCGCTTGCGGATTATCCATCATAATATTTCTGTAGGCTTAACAAATACCAACAACCAACTACTACCGGGAAGTTTGCGTTGGGCTGTGGCTTCAGGCTGAATATCTTCCGAAACAAAGCCCAATGTGGGCGAATACCAAGGAAAGCCTCGCAAAAGTGCACATACACTACAATCTGGAAGATGTTGTTCGAGTTCAGATGTACGTGCTCCAGCTTGAAGAAGTCGAGGAATCCCCTGAAGAAATCCGACGACGGCAGAGTCAATCCATGCTCGACGAAGTGGCCGAACATCAGGATTTCATCTGGAGTCTTCTCCATGGGCCACGCATCTCCCGTGGCAGAGCTCCATCCTGCAACTGCTTTCTCACGCAGCATCCCGGCGACTTCAAGGGCCTTGATATCATCCTCCCTCATCTTGGATTTCTTCCAAGACACAGCTTGGCTTGGTGGCTTCGTGATTACCACAGTCTTGTACTTGGGCTCCGGCAACTGATCTTTGCTACGGCCGGATTTCCTCTTCTGTCCCTTGGTCAGCGCAGGCTTCATGCTTCCAGTCACGAGGGTCTTCTTTCGCATAGGCTCAAGGGTTGCGAGGGGGTGGAGGTGGAAGCTCTTGGCGACGTAGACGCTAAAACTCTATGGTAGCTATGGATACTAGGGTTTTCTTTCTGGATCTAAGGGCGAATGGAAGCAGTGAAACCCTAAGGGATACCCCTTCGGGTATTTATAAAATCGAAACCCTAACGGTTCGACCTGGTGACCCTTCGTATTCAACAGATTGGTTTCACACAGGACAAAATTTTCGGACCTGCTCGGCTCCATCTCGGGGGCTCGACTACTCGATGGAATCGGTTTTCATTCAGCTCATCAATTTAGGCCACCTTCTACGGATTGGATCCTTCAATTCGAGAAAGTACTCGACTCAAGGCTCGGGCTCCGTGCCACGTGTCCTTCCGCTTTTCTCGTGATTTTACGGGATTATTTGAAGACTTCGTGATTGACCTCCTCAAATTAAATTGTAAATTCGAACTAAGGCTCGGGGGCTACATCCATATAGAATGCGATTTTAGTAATCGCATTCCTATATAATTTCTTCAGATTTTCTACGGATTATTTCGGAGTAAGATCAAAGACTAGAAGATTGACCCTCAGCTTGAATCATGGATTCGACCTAAGGCTCGGGGGCTACATTCCATATGGAATGCGATTTTAGTAATCGCATTTCCATATGGATCTTTCATGTAAAGATTTCAAGAATGAAGTGGGTATTATTGAAGACCTTCAAGGGAAGTACTCGAGGACGCTTGGGAACAACTCGAGAAGACTTCAAGACTACTCGTGGAGTTAGCTGGAGTACCTTCCAGCCTCGTGATGATTCAAGTACTATTGAAGATTGAAGCTTGCAGAACTCGGGGACGCTTGGGAACTACTCGCGGAGACTTTCAAGACTACTTGGAGCATTACACTCGACTACAAAGTACTCGGGGGCTTGTCGACCGGGCATCCCTAGGCCCACCACACATGTGGGCCATACCCGGGAGATAAGAACCTGCACACCTAGACTACTCGACTAGTGGGCCGCGGTGCAAGATTACCGTGGACCACAAGGCAAGACAAGACGGACAAGGACTTGTACTAAGATTAGGATAGCTTTCTATAAATTCGTATAGGCTACTACTAGTCCTACTCGAATAGTACTCTTGTACCAATCCGACTTGTAACCCTGCCTCCCGTGGCATATAAGGCGAGGCAGGGACCCCTCTCAAAATATACGCAATCAATACAGAGCCACGTAGCATACAGGACGTAGGATATTACGCACATTGCGGCCCAAACCTGTCTAATTGTGTGCCCCGTGTCTCACCATCGTGTTCCTGATCTCGGCGAGCCCCACCACACAATCTACTACTTCGGGTACCCCGTCGTAGGCTCGGTGTCTAAAACACTGACATTAGGTTCGTCTTGTGATTTTGTGCGGGGTCGTGAAGATAGTTTTAAAACTGATTTTATTTAATATCTTTAATTAATGGTCAAAACTGTATTTAATACCTTCCAAACACAGTGCATATTTACTTCAGAAACTTCTAGACAAGTTTTGGGGAAAATAACTCTTCAACATCGAATGATCTGACTTTCCATGGGATGAAATGTAGGATGAAGCATCGGTTGAATTATGATGTGTTAGAGAAGAACTTGAATGTGGGAATCCAACGGCTACTTGCACTGGATTTTCCGATGCTTACGAAAATAGACCATCGGAATATCTGATGTACCCTTATTCATTAATTAACTGTTTGAGCAACAATTCTATTGACCCCATGGGCTTTATTTATACCCTATCTATTCACCCATTTGGAATTGTTGGAGTGTCCAGGTATGCATTAAGACCAAAGCTCATAACGAACACATCCATGCCACCACAAATGCTTAAGTGATTCATTAGAGTCTTAGCACATGCTTAGAAGCGTGATTAGTGCTAGGATAGGCCTAGAGGAGAGAGGGTGTAAGGTGTGCCTATATTGTGATCAAGTTCTAGAGTGAATAACCATGTACAGGAGGTGTGTTGGCACCTTGGAGCCTTGGTGGATCGCTGGCAAAGTCTTCGACCTTTTGACTTGGCAGCGTCGACAACCATGTATGGAGGACATGGAGACCTCTTTCTTCGTGGAGAAGCTCTTTATTGGAGACGACATCAAAGTAATAGAGGGACTTGACGTGATTCTTAGTGGTCAAACTTTTGTGGCAAGTCAAGAAGCATCTAGAGAGACTTGATGATCAGAAAGTAGTACTCTTGTGTGAGTGTTTTAACAATATGAACTTGTAGTGGCTTATTAGTACATGCTGATACCACAGAATTAAGGGCCTGTTTAGTTCCTTAAAATTTCACTATCTACCCGTCACATCAAACTTCGGACGCTAATTAGGAGTATTAAATGTCGACAACCCTACCTTAATTTTCGAGACGAATCTAATGAGCATAATTATATCATGATTAGACAATGTCGTGCTACGGTAAACAATCTCTAATGGCGGATTAATTAGACTTAATGGGTTCATCTCAGAATTTTCCATCCATTCATGTAATTAGTTTTATAATTAGTCGATGTTTACTACCTCTAATAGAGTTGAAAAGACACCCTTGAAATTTTGACCTCAAAATTTTAGTAAACTAAACACACTCTAAATTGGACCAAACGGAAGTTGAGACGAAAATAATCTATGAGCAGAAGTCGAGGGACGAACTTTGAGTATTTTGCTTCATTTTGTGCGCTCGAAGCATCAATCAATGTCTCTTCTTTTGAGGTCATTTAGTGCATGCACCTTCTTTCTTCCTTTGCAGTTCCCTCATGTCACGGCATCATTACCTTGAAATGAGGCAAAGTACATGTGGCCGGCAACAAGCACGCCTCTCACATAATTAACAATCACATTATATTATTAGTTTTTCAACCGAGGACAGCTCAACCTGCTTAACAAATGAACTGCACTCATCGACGGTGCCTTGCAGCGTCAGCCGTCAGGTCGAGCGAGAAGACTCCAGAGCAGACTAGCTGTTCGGTGAAAACGGTGTGCGTACGTGCAGAGGCCGAGTGCGCGTTTGCTAGGGATGACGCTGGCTTGAACATACACAGCGAGGCATTGGCTTGACTTGGAACGATGGATCCAGAATATATACACGTCAAGCATATATATAGATCCTTCTCTGTCAGAGGCTGCGCCATTGCCTAGAAACTTTACTCAGAGCAAGACACTTGACTTTATGTTGTTGTGTTAAGTCTCCGGGTGACTAATTGTGAACTCTATGTTGTTCTTTTGTGAATGGTCCTGGACTGCCATGTTCATATCATAAATTATTTGTAATTCATGTGTCATGATCTTACTCAAGATTTGAGATGGTTTCAACTCTTCAAACTTCTTCTCATAGATGATAGTTTTCATCAAGTCATACTCGGACTTCCGGAGATTTTGAAAGATCTTGCGGTTCATGTTCAAGTCCGTGATGTCCTTCACACCTAAAGCATTAATCTCATTGACAAAAATATTTAGACGTGAGTACATAGATTCGGTATTTTCATTCTCAAGTTGTTTAAAGCTATTGAATTCCTCAAGGAGACAACCGTAGCGTTCATTAGCTACTTCTTTTGAATTCTCATTTTGTTCCTTGATGGTATTTCATAGCACATGAGCATTTTTACTAGTAAAAACTCTATTGAAAACGCCTACATCTAGAGAGGATAAAATGATACTCTTTGCAATAACATCAAATTATTTTTCCTTTTTCGTATCATTTCTAACACCCTCATTGGTGACCCTCCAAACATCAAGATTCTTATCTTGTAAATAAGCTTCCATGAGGACCTTCCAACGAGGATAACCCGTGCCATCCAAATGTGGAGTCAAACCTATGGTATCCACCCCTTTTATCCCTCTATAGAGCAACTCACTAGGCGGTGAAGCCTAACCGATCAAATGAGCCGGTTTTCACAAATTGCCAATCGAATTGATGTATCTTTGTGAAGGAAGTGAGTCCCGACTCTGATACCACTTGTAAGGAATCGGATGCTCGTAGCCTAAGAGGGGGAGGGGGTGAATTAGGCAACTTAAAACCTTAACCTATGACTTATCACTATTTACTCAAAACATAAACTAGAACATACTATCTAGATGTGCAACTATGATTGTTCTAGTGTGAAACTCCCATCCCAAAACAAGTTTTGCAACTTATAGCCAATCCTAGCAAGATACTACTCTAGGAAAGTAAAGGCAAGCAAGGATTGCAAGAAAGTAATGCGGAAACGTAAAGGGGGATGAGAGGAAGCAAACTCTTGACACACGATTTATCCCGTGGTATCGGTAGGCACTAAGCCACCCCTAGTCCACGTTGTTGAAGCACTCCACATAAGAGTATTACTTCCTGGTCACCAAGTCTCTTCCAAGAGCACCACTTGACTTGCCACAAAGGCTCGCCCACAAAGGCACTCGCCAAGCTCTCTTTGTCACCTTGATGCCGCCTCCACTAAGGAGCTTTCTCCACCAAGGGAAGGGGGTCTCCACGTCCCCCGCACAAAGTGTCCTCGCCGCTCCACACCAAGCCGGAGGGTCGAAAACGTTTACCGAAGATCCACTTAGACTCCAAGGCTTCCGGCGCACCTTGTACTGCTTGATCCACTCAAGAATCACCTCACAAGGTAGGCACACATTGCACTCACTCAGCTCTAAGCTAAGCCTAGCACTAAGCACACACACAAAGCATGTGCAAGTCTATGGATGAGCAATTTAGCACTTGGATGGCTTTGATATGATCTTCTATGTGTCTCACACTCCTCTGGTTTTCCTCTGCGTCCAGCAAGCTCAAATGACGGGGTGGAAGGGGTACAAATAGCCCAAGGCATCAAACTAGCCGTTGGCTAAAAGCTGCTGAAAGTTGTACCATCCGATGATCTGACGCTATGCTTTTTTCGGCGTCGGTTCATCTGGTGCTACTAGCCGTTGCCTTCCACCGCACATGACCGTTGACACAAATCATCCGATGCTTCAACCGACGCACCGTTGGTTCATCCGGTGCGGAAAGGTTCTTCGCCAAAACCTTATTGTTAGGTTCTTCGTAGCCGTCAGATGAACCGTTGCTTGTATCCTTGTGACTATCGGTTCATCCGGTGCTTAAGGCCTCTGACTCTGGCCGTCTCTGTCTTGTTCCAGTGGATCATCGGATAGACCGACGGCTCCTACCAATGGACCGTCGGTTCATCCGGTGCTGCTGACCGTGCTGCTTCTCCTCCAGGAATTCATCTGCGACTAGAAACCATACCGTCGGTTCATCCGACGGTCTGTGTAATCTGAGCCTTCTTCACGCAGCGTACCAATTCATCCGGCCATTGCACTGACGCCTTCTTCCAAGGTACCGTCGGTTTATCTGACGGTGTCTTTTCTTCTCTTCTTCTTCTACGGTTTGTAGCCTCAAAATATATACTATCTTCTCATTTTGGTATGTGGTATGTTTGCATCCATGAGACCTAGAAATGTCTACAAGGACATGCTAGACAATATGGTTAGTCCGATTGCTTGTGTTATCATGAATCACCAAAATCAACTTTGAACAAATGACTTATGAGGTCATATTCGTTACATATTTGCTTTGATGACAGGATGGATATATTATTGTTGCAAAATACCGAAATCGCGAAATACCTTAGCTGCATCTATAGCCGGGCTATCTTAGCTGATGGGCCGCTAAAAGGGTTAGCCAGAGATTTAAAACACTGATTTTGAAAATAGTTTAGATGAAAAGTGAGTGTCATTAAATTTAATGGAGGCGAGGGTAAAGTAAATTGACATCACTTTGAATGTCAAATTTTACCTTAATTATACGCGTCTCGTCCGTTAGTAGTGCACGGAAAATTTATCCAAGGTAAATATATTTTTTTAAAAGGATATATATTTTAATATTCCAGCCAATACATGTATAGTTGTATATTATTACACTCTAGGTTGCCATAAACGTAAAGACAAAAGAACCAGTCCCTGGAACAAACTCAAAATCATCCGACATCAATTCTATTACTAGACGACCATCCATTAGATGCAAAGATCTCTATAGACGTGATCTCAAGCACACAACACCCCAAAATAACATGAGGTCGCTTGTCCTTCTTCTACAGCAACACACAAAAATGGATCCAATGAATCTCTGAGAAGATAACCTGCATAGGAGTAACAACTCGAGTGTTGTTAAAAAACTATATCATTTCTACTTATCCAAATTGTCTAACATAAAGCAGATGCTCCAACTAGAATTTTGTATATAAGCTTCTTGTTAATCTCATTCAGCCACACATTAACATATGAAAGAAATTTGTACAATCCTCCACATAATTCTAACAAATTGACAATCAAAGAAAAAGAGTTGAATGGTTTCATCCAGATTACAGAAACAACACTTTAAATTCCCTTTCACCGTCGACAAGCTAAATTATCTTCGGTTACAACTACTCTTTTTGCAAATACCAAATAATTATCTTCCAAGGTAAATGCATGCGAACTTTCTCATAGCGACACTGTGACTATAACTGAAAGCAACACCACCCCAAGTTAGTCTTGAGATTTCGTTCAGATGAATCAAGCTTACGGGGAACCGATAGTCCGATTTGACATCTTTTCACTGATAACGAGCGCAAGCAATGGTGCGAGGTGACGTGACGTTACCGGCCGCTTGTTTTGCAAGTTTATCCAGATTTGAGTATTACAACCCATTTGCTGGACTCAGCGTGCACGGCAATAATACGCGCAACATGGTGACAAATTCATCAGACACAGCAGTTCAGCTTGAAGCCGGAAGATGATGCACTGCATGCAGAAAATAATTGCGCAGATAAACAGAAATGTGCAATAATCACATGTCACAAGCATACAGAGCTAAAAAGTAAAAACAACAACAACAAACATAGGGTATACTAACTCCTACAGTACGCTTATTCCTTAGGTAACCAACATCTGACTTACAAGAACTACTGCTGGTTCGCTGCCTCCAGCTGGGCAGTCTTGTCCCGGTGGATGAACAAGCCGTAGAAGCCACCTCCGACAGTAGCGAACGCCATCACCCACACGATCAAGGCCACCAATGGCGGCATGACGGCGGACACCTTGTGCGAGAACATCACCGTGAGCAACGTGGTGAGCCCCCACACGCAGGCCTTGAGCCACTCCCGCCGCGTGGAGTCCCGTGGCGCCATCTCGAAGAGACGGAGGCACAGGAAGAGCAGAGCCAGATCCAGGTAGGACACCACCACGAACGCTACCGATCCAGGGTCCCGCTCCGAGCGGTAGATCGCCATGCCCGAGTTGAACGTCAGGAACGCGAATCCCGTAGCTGTCAACCATGAGAATCCGCCACCGACGCCGCCGTCGCCGCCGTGGTTCATGCCTCCGTTCCTCGATTCCTCGTCGTCGTCCAAAGGTGGCAGATTCCGTTGAGACGACGCCGAAGACGTAACTGTGACAGCGCCAGCTTGCCAGGCAGCGTACGCGATGTCGCGTTCAAACCACCAATCTTCAAAGATGGCTTTTGCTTCAATGCACTGCAGACTACAGAATCAGCTTGTAGAGTGTTTCTTCTTCCTCCAAATCATAAGTATATGTGCTTATTGATTTGTCCTAAGCTAAGCTAATCACGAGGGACCATTTTTTTTATCCCTCTTTCCATTGAGAAATTTCAGAAGATACAGGGCAGAGTAACACTACACGTATGTTGTACGTAACTGAAGTTCAAATCATGACAGGAGATGGAGATTACACTCGCGGCACCAAGATCAAGTATCTGCTAGGACGACGCCCAGTATCTCCTAGTCCTAGCTAGCTGCTTCCTAACCTTGAACACGACTTTTTCATTTTCAGTACCCGAAGAGCTCCGCCAGAGTGAAATTTATCTGTCTCATCATCCCCAGACCCCAGAGGCTAGAGAGATACAGCAAACAATCGGAGATAACTATATCGTGGATCTACGACGAGAGACTTGCTATAAGGGAGGAGAGTACATCAAATTAATGAATAAAACCAACATATATGTGGAGGTTAACCCAAAGAAGAACAAAGAGGCCAGAGCAGAGGATCGCCCTAATATGGCAATGAAGTATTGAAGTTTAGAAGACGAAAAAGATATAGGCAAGATCGCAAGTAAGAAACTGCGTACCTTAATCTGTATCGAAAAAACTGCGGGAACTGCCCAAGGCAGCCTGCCTCTCTGTCTTATATAGCACTCCTCGGTAGGGGTGATTGGATCTAGTGGCTAAAGTTTAGTTCGTGTCACATCTTCCAATTTTCGGATACTAATTAAAAAACTAAACATAAATTAATTTTAAAATTAATTACACAGATGGAAGTTAATTTACGAAATTAATCTATTAAACCTAATTTTTTCATCATTAGCACATGTTTACTATAGCATCTCATTATCAAAATATGATCTGATTAGGTTTAACAAATTTGTCTTGTCAATTAGTCTCCATCTGTGCAATAATTAGTTTTAAAATTATTCTATATTTAATATCACTAATTAGCATCCAAACATCTAATATAATGTGACATAGACTAAACTTTACTCTAGAGTATCAAACACCCCCTAAGTCATTTTGCTATTTTCTAAATGCATACTTTTTACTACATCTAGGGTATCAACTTGACTTAGATGCAAACTACTATGTGTATGTATAATCTAGAAAGGTCAGAAAAATTATAATTTGGAACAGATGGGGTAGCATAGAGTGATGACAATGGGTATGTTCGTCGGGATTATGGCTACTGTATTTTTGTGAATCGATTAAGAAACTCAAAGTTTAATATGCTCTTACTTATATTATAATATATTTTTCTTATGAAATGAAATAGAACTATAGAGTAATCAACAATTTCAATTTTTTCTTCTTTTTTCCCACTTTCCTTTTTTTCTTCTGATAACTTTTTCCTTCTCCATTATCTCATTTTGTATTGAACGTGACCCCATTAGGTAACAGTTGGTGATTTGGATGATTAAATGACAACATAGCTACTGGGACTAATGGTTTGTTAAGCATGTGACTATAGGTTTTTTTTCTATGTCCCAAGAATGCAAACCAAGTCATGGTAACTAGGATTACTCTATGGTAATTAGGCACCCAAAATATAGATAAAATCCAAATACTACCATTTTGAAGGCTCTAAACGATGGTATAATCAAAAGGAAGAAAACAGAAAAATTGGGACCGCTGGATAGACCAATGTACCTAAGAAATGCATCAGTGCATCCATCGGATGAATTGGTACGTTGGTTGAGGCTGAGGTGAAGACGAACCACCGGATGAACCGATACCCTCATTTTTGCATGTGTCGCTGCAATTCTGGAGCAAGGAAAATGCGAGGAACAAATCAAGGAGGGCACCAGATCAACTGACGGAGCATTGGATCAATCATTGGGCAACCGTCATTCGAAGCATAATTGCATTAGAGACTTCCAGCAGAGAGGTTTTGATTGTGAAGAGTATAGCAGCAGATCGATCAATGGCGAATCGGATCAATCGAAGGTGCAAACATCGGTGCAATGACGTCAGTGGACCCAACACCTATGTGACGTGGGAGGGGACACCGAATGAACTGATGCCTAGTAAAAGCGTAGCATCAGATCATCCAATGATGTGTTTTTCTACAGCTTTTAGCCAATCGATAGTTTGATGCCTTGGGCTATTTATACTCCTTCCATCTAGTCATTTGAGTGTGCTAGAGTGTGCAGAATCCCATTGAAGTGCAAGACACATCAAGATCACATCCAAGCCAGCAAAGTGCTTAAGTGTCATCAAAAGGCATAGCACATGCTTTGTGAGTGTTTAGTGGTAGCATAGGCTTAGAGTTGAATGTATGCAAGGTGTGTCAAACTTGTGAGGTGATTCTAGAGTGAATCAAGGTGTTGTTGGAACCTTGGGGCCTTATTGGCTCTTTGGCAAGTCTTCGACCCTCTACCTTAGTGTGGAGCGGTGTCGACGATCGTGTGCGGGCGACGTGGAGACCCCTCCCCCTAGAAGCTCCTTAGTGGAGACAACATCAAGGTGACCAAGGAGTTTGGCGAGTGCCTTTGTGGCCGAACCTAAGTGGCAAGTCAAGATGTGTCTTGCATTGGAAGAGATAGGCCTGGGTATTCGGTTATATCGGTTATCAAATATTTTGGTTATGGAGAAGTGTTAACCGAATTTTTTGTTGAAAAACTAATAACCGACGCAAATTGGTTTCGGTTAAATCAGTTCGGTTAATCGGTTAACCGAAATACAAATTATACTTCTGTAGAAGATAATGTTATAGCATAATCGTATTGGAAAGCACCTAACTAGACATCGATCATGCAATAAAACAAAAGGAAAAAATAACAATTAATGCTTCTAACAAATAAATTCTACTAGAAATACATTTGAGTATGTAAACAGTTACAACTTTAGTGTTTAATATAACAAGTTAGAAATAATTTCGATTAATTCGGTTAATGCCAATTCAAAACCGAATAAATTTCGGTTAACATAATAGTGACAAAGTCTTAACCGAATAGATCACAAAAAATTCGGTTAACCGGCGTTTTGGGTTAAATCGGTTCGGTTCGTTCGGTTAATCGGTTTCAGTGAATTTTCGCCCACCCCTAGGAAGAGACTTGGCGACCGAGAAGCAATATTCTTGTGTAGGTACTTCAACAACGTGGACTAAGGGTGGCTTAGTGCCTACTGATATACCACGGGATAAATCTTGTGTCAAGAGTTTGCTTCCTTCCATCCCCTGTTTATGTTTCTGCATTCCATACTTGCAATATATCTTGATATGATTGTCTATAGGTTGCAAAACTCTTTAGGATGAGGGTTTTGTACTAGATCAACCATTAGATGCACATCTAGATACCATGATCTAGTTTATGTTTCAAGCAATTAGTGAAAGCCATAAGGTTTAAGGTTTTAAGTTTAGTCTAATTCACCCCTCCTCCTCTTAGGCTACGAGCACTGATTCCTTTCATGTTTCACCTCATTTTGTTCCCGCTACAATATCACATTCTCTTTCTCCTTGTTTCATCATATGTTGCTTCCTTCCTCCCTACTAGCTCCATGGTCGTGTTGTGACCCTAACTCGGCGTTCGTGCCTTGCTCCATTCTCAAAGCCATGACCGAGACAGGGAACTTGTCCCGAATGCTCGTTGCAAGTGGCGCAATATGATCATCTTGTCAGCATGGGGCTATGTGCTCGCACCCACATCCCATCGCACCGGAGAAAATACTTCTTCGGGATCTTAGCTTCGTTTTGATAAGGGAAACCCTACCATGTCAGCCCATATGTTTCTTTGGTACAAATTGGAATTCATCTTCTTGGGACCATAGTGCTAGTGTTCCTCACTATAAATTGATAATGTTCTTCACAGTAGGTTGAGCAAAAGTATGACATGGCTATATTATCGGTGTTTCTTTCATTATTTAGTTGTAACTAGGAAGTAATACTCTTGCGTGAGTGCTTCAATTATGTGGACTAGTGGTGAGCTAGTAGTTTGGTGCTTACCGATACCACAGAATAAATCATCGCGTCAAGGATTTGCTTCCTCCTCATCCTAACCTTTATGTTTCGTCATTTCATTCTTGCAACTTGTGTACAAGAATTGGCTTTAGGTTGCAAAACTTGTATTGAGATAAGTGCTTCACACTAGTTTAACCATATAATGCATATCTTGATATTATAATCTAGTTTATATTTGTGAAAGTAGTGAAAGTCATAGATTAAGGGTTTAGATTGTCTAAATTCACATCCTCTCTTAAGTTACACAAGCACCTATTGCTTAGAAGGCTCTAGGCTGCACAATGTGCCCTATATATACGGACACCCTATCTATACGGAGCTGCACTTGGATCCTCTGCAATAATGATGACAATGGATAGTGGGATTTTGAGTAAAGTAAACGGTGAATAACTGTAGCTTGTGCAGTACTCCAAGAGGAACAAATCTGCTTGGGGACAGTGGGGCAGTTGCAGTTTGTTTTCTGAAGTGCCCAGGGCATCCAATGCGCCTTTCCTTTCTTTTTTTTATATATGGGAAGATTCGTGTTCTTCCAGTTTCACAATACACTACGCTAAAATCTCAAATAGGTCACGTAACATTTGTAACGGACCCTTAACACCAGTTACATGGACCCCATCTGTAACGGTTGTTGTTTGGCGCCGCATAAGCGTGACTCGACTAATGTGTGGCCAACGGTACCGTTACCATTGAGGACTTCCGATGCGGGCTTCTTAAACGCCCGTTACAGTTATTCTTTGTAACGGACGTTAAAATGCGACCGTTACAAAAGTTAAACCTATTGGTAACGGGCTCTTTAAGTCCGTTACCGATCACTGCCATATCGGTAACGTGCTTTTAAGTCTCTTCGGCGACAATTTGACGCCTTACTAGACTCGAGCTAGCATTAGCACTCATCGCCCAAATATTTGACTATGTCATCATAGCAAATATTGGATATCACACAAACATATAATCATGTCTCTTAAATAAGATGCAAAACCACAAGTACACATAGATAGTAGTCATAAGAGCATATTCTACATATTTAAGATGCATATATAGCTAGCATCACATGTTCACATATGACATGCATGCATAATGTTCAGAACAAACAGAGATTCACATGATCACATCTGACGTGCATCAGTAGGGGCACTAGTTAGATGGCTTCTTTTGTGCTACAGCCTCAAGTTCAGCTATCTTTGCCTCTAGTTTTACAAGTCTTTCCTGTAGCTCAGTGTTCTTCTTTGCAGCTTCGGCAAGTTCAATATCCTTCATCTTACGTGGCGCCTTTAAGCTTCTCCACCTCAGATTCTAGTATTTTCTGACCATTTGCTAGGAGACTTATGTCGTCCACAGCCTTGTCATCCATCCTTCTATCCACCTTGTCGAGTACTTTCCAGATGCAGTGAAGATCCTCCCGAGTAACAACACATTTCTACAACAAAGGCAAATTGATGCAAGTTTCATAATTAGATTGCCAAGTTTAATATCATGAAAGATGTAACTGGTCAAACAAGAAAGTTGTTTAGCCAGAATGGGTTCGAGCTTGGTTGATCCACGTGGTTGTTTCATCATGTCAATGTCCTCCCAAGCTACATCACCTCCCTAAAATAAAGGCACTTTGGATGTTCGATTAATAAAAGTCGATGTAGCATGGAGATTCAGAAATTGAAGTAGTATATAGAATAAGTTCAACAATTTTGTGAGCAGCATATGATGAGTACCTACCATGTATTAAATTTCAAGCATAACAAAATTTCTACTCGAAAGGTTAATAATTTTTCCTCCCAGTAACAACACATTTCTAAAACAAAGGTAAATTGATGCAAACTTCACAATTAGATTGCCAAGTTTAATATCATAAAGTTGTAACCGGTCAAACAAGAAAGTTGTTTAGCTGTAACTAGGTTCAGAACTTGCCTGCTGCTTCTCTTTACCAATGTCATCCTTCTTCATTCTTTCCATCCTGTTTAGGAATGTGCAGATGTAGTCTAAGGTTTTCTTGAGCTTGTCGATTTACATCGGATCTGACAAAGTCATGTCTTTGGTACAACAACTTCCTAAAATAATGGAAAATTGATGCATTGGAACCATTGATCGTGAAAACCTTTGGATGTTCGATTAATAAAAGTCGTTGTGCATGAAGATTCGAAATTGAAGCGTATACGTGAATGAGTTCAACATTTTTGTGAGCAGCATATGATGAGTACCAGGAATTCAATTTCAAGCATAAATCTAACTTCAAGCATACCAAACTCGAGGAAGGCTCGGCCTCTGCCTGCCGGGCGTCGCCGGAGTGCACCCCCTTGGCGCTTGCTTGGCGTGTCGACCTCCCTGCCGCCGACGAAGAACCGACCTCTTGTTGCGGAACCTCACTCTCTTGGCGGGCGTGAGCGGGGCCTTCTCCTCCTCATGCAGAACCTCCCTCTTGAGTCGGCGCGGGGAGCAGCCTCCGGCCATCTGCAGCGGAGACGAGGAAGGAGAAGGATCGGAGGCGGCGCGGAGGCGAGGAAGGCGGAAGGTTTGAGAAGGAAGGCGAGAATGGCGGTCGAGTGGCGAGAGAGAGTGGCTTTTGGTCATACATTGGGAACAAAGGATACGTGGATAAGCCAAACCTCGTCTCCAATGCAGGGCGGCGTGGGCCGGCTCCTCCTCGTCGGTTTGGAGGCAAATCGACGCGGAATAACCATCTGCGTAGTCTCCTTTGTATCTGTCTTGATTGTGGGTCGGCCCCGATCTCTCGGGCTCCCATTTCGACATACAAGCATAATCAACAAAAATCTTTTGAGACAAAACAGACATAATATAGATAAAGATAACTTGTCCACATATATAGATAAAGATTACTTGTCCACAAAGATCCACATAGATATACATAATTACTACAAATAGTTAACTTGTCCATCTAGCTAGGCCTTAACTTGCCGTCACATTTTACAATGGTCATGCTATCGACCATGCACATCAACAAAAGCATGCCCCTTCAACATCAACAAAAGCATGGTATCTTCAACTAAGGTTTGTTTTTGCAGCCTCTTCAAATGCAACCAAGGTATCTTGAAACACATCGAAGCGCATCTTCCATGGGGCTGCAGATTTTGTTCACCACAAACTTGTACCGCCTCATGAATGCAACCTTTGTGAGGAGGATGTGCATTTCTTCCTTAATATTATCAACCCGGGTTTCACATATTCCCGACAGTGTCATGCCATTTTGATTCCTATGGAATGAAAAACATAGGAAAGTTGCTACATTGATCATTTGGATGAACCATAGGAATAAGAAGATTGAGATAGACAAAGGAACAAGCTAGCCATTTCATAGGAACAAGTTGCTACATTGATCATGTTAGAAATCCTACAAAATCTCTATGGAACAAGCCATTTCATAGGAACAAGTAGATCAAGCTCAAGCTCAAGCTGCTCCATTTATAGAACAAGTAAAAACGTGATTCAGAGAAACTTGCCTCGCCGTCGTGATAGTTGCCAGCGTCGGATATGAGGTCCTCTACACCTTCGCCGCTCCCTTGACCCCTCGCCGTCGTTGCAAGACATTTGCCGTCGTAGACGTGAGGCAGGCGCCTTGCCCTCTTCGCCCCCTCACCGCACGCTCCTCCCCACCGTTGCTTGGCCCTCGTCGAACCCGAGAGGATCCAGTCGATGACGCTCATCTCCGGCTTTGGGTTCGCTGCACCACCACTTGGCCACCTCTCAAGCGGTCATCGTCGTCCGTCTCGCCTTCGCCGCATCTCACCGGTGCGCGTGCGATCCAGTTGCGGCACCGCATCGCGTTCGGCTTCTCCTCCTCGATACACGGTGCGCGGGGTCGTCCGCTGCTTGGCCCCTCGCCGGCGCTCATCGTCGTGTCCCCGCCTCCGCTCACCTCGCCGGCGCCGCCTCCGCTCACCTCCGCTAATCCCTAGTGAGAAATTAGGAAAGTGTCGTGTGTCTGCGCTTATCCATTTCGGGATCTTATATTCATTTTCCAAAATGGAGAGCCATTACCGACGCAGGTTCGAGAACCCACGTCACATTAGTTTTCACGTGGGGCAGCAGTTATCTTTTTATATAGGTCTTGCGCTAACACGTGGGCTCGACACTATTTTTTTTGAAATGAAACTTGCTTCCCTCAAATATTAGAGCCCATAAAATAGCACCTATAAATTCATTAAAAATACGAACAATTAGTAGTTGGTCATTTAGTATTCGAATAAAATATCGAGCACACTTGTGTAACCAAAATTATCAAAATTGAATTTTTATCTCGTGTTTGGGATATAATAATTCTAATAACGTATTAGGTTCGTCTAAAAATTCTACAAAATTAGTTGGCAACATAATTTGGGTCCCTAAACTTGTCATAAAAATTTCAAGTGGTTTCTAAAAAGGAAGATCATACTTGTGTACATCTCTCACATAGTTTCCTAGAATGTTACTTCGACACTGAAGTTTTCCACACTTTACAACATGTTCGAACTAATATACATTTGAAAATTTAAC
Source organism: Cenchrus purpureus (assembly GCA_022644695.1). Lineage (NCBI taxonomy): Eukaryota > Viridiplantae > Streptophyta > Magnoliopsida > Poales > Poaceae > Cenchrus > Cenchrus purpureus. The sequence continues at coordinate 26,664,797 of CP053465.1, forward strand.
ACAACCTTGTGTCCACCTTAACAATACTGAAATACAAAGTTTCATAGTAATGGTTGTAAAACAAATATTATTTCTATGTTCTACTTATCAAGTACAAGATAAGGCATAAAAACATTACTAACGAAAAGCAAATATATACTAAACAATGAAATTAATGAAAAGATGGCGATTTTAGAAAAAATAAGAAAAAACAATCATCAAATTTGGATGACGTATGACCGAGAAATACGTGACACAAAATTTGGTTCCAGATTAAAAGGAGAAAAGAGAACTGTTTCCTTTGTGGTCGGTTTCCGGCGAATAGAGTTATTAATAAATTAAAATAAGCTATATGAACAGCTTTTGCATTAGAACTTGAAAAGAGGTATTAAAATAAGGTACATGGACAGTCTTTGCGGGATGGAGAAAAAAGTCTTTTGTCAAATGCGATGCTGGTTAGTGGACACGCGTCGCCGCAGCGTACCACGTTCCGAGGCATAGTGGCGTGTCGCGGGGAAGATCGGCACTTTGGCGGTTCCCGCCTTGTCATATAAATGCCCGGCCGGCCAAGAGCTTTCTTCCATAAGCTTCAAGCGCGCCACCAAGAAAACCCCAGCACCACCGTCTCCGGTCACCAAGAGCTTCTTCCTACTCAAGCGCGCGCATGGCATCGTCGTCGAGTGAGCCATTGAGGAAGCGGGGAAGGGAGGAGGACGACAACGACGAAAGCCGCCACCGTCGTCTCATCCAGGAGGCACCGGCGCCGCCCGAGGAGGCACAGTTCACAACTAGTTTTGGACAACATTTGGTCCGTCCAACTCTTGGCCGAAGCTTTCAGGAAGCTTCAACAGGTGGGCGTTAAGCTCGGCGTGCCACGACCCAACGATCCGCTGCAGAGGTCCGTGAAGGATTTCGCCTTCAAGATCCATTGGTTGGCTGAGGACCTTTAGAGAGTCGTGGTCTGGGGCGACTACGACGGCGACGACGGTGGCGACGGCGATGGCGGCGATGGCGGCTTCGGCACTGGACGAACGCGACCTCGGCTCCGCTCCGACGGTGGGGCTCCTCCGTGGCGACAAGTCTTCCTACCTTAGCTTAATTAATTTGTTCCTCCTCTGTGTGTTCGTCCTCCTCTGTTTGTTCGTGGAACTCTGCTTGTTCCTCCTGTGTGTTTGTTGAACTTATGATGAACTACATCTAAGTGGCGAGAGGGGCTTTGGTCAAACATTGGGAACTACGCTTGTTTGTCATGAACATATTCCTCTGTTAATATGTGTTCCTCTGTGTGTTTATTATTAAGCGTGTGATGAACTACATCTAACAATGGCAGTGGCGGGCGAGTGGCGGTGGGGCAACAATGAATTGCAATGTTTGTTACTCTATTTGTTAGTGAAAAGATTACGAGTTTGAAATCGGTGTGCAGTGGTTAATTTCACTGAAATGTCAACACGGATGAATTGATGAAATTTGTGATATGTGACACATTAAGATTCGTGACCCAATTGTCATTCCATTCCATTTTCTTCATTCATACATTTAAGTTTGTCATCTGTGACAAATTTTCATTTCTCATTCACAGATGAAAAAATTAAAGCGCCACTTTTCACATCACAATTACTTCTTTTGCATACATCCCCGGTAAAGATCCAAATACTACACAAACAACACCCACAATAATCAAGTTCATCTTCCGGATCACATTGTCCATCTTCTCCTCCACTTTCTTCCTCGCTTGTCGTCCGGTGCTTTCCTCTGATTGTCGCTCCCAAGTTGACAATCCACTGAATCAACTACTTCATCGATCACGTCTGCCCGATTCGGCGGTCAAAAGATATGACGCCAAGCATCCTTCAAAGATCGGAGATACTCCTTCTCGAAGCGGTAATATCCACAAAGCTTGGGGAACTGTGCAAATCAAAAGCACATAAGAACCCTAACTCAGATTTGGAAATCACATTTCGGACTACTCACCGCGTTCCTCGCACACTTGAAATAAAGAAGCGGCGTGGTTTTCACCTTCCTTACGTCCTCCCTCCACCACGAGCCATACCACCAGTCTGGGCAAGGGACCCGGTGGGAAGTCAGCTCACCGGCGGATCCAAGCCGATGGAGTGAATGCGGCTACCCTAGCCACCTTGAAACCTGCTCCTGCCACGTCCACCTCCAGGCGATTCGGTGTAGTGCGACATGTGCTGACGGTAGGGAAAGGAAGGCGGGCGGTGGAGCTCAGAGCGGAAGAAGAAGCGAGGAGCTCGGAGGTCGAGGCGTCGTGTGCTGCGCTTATCCCATTCGGATGTTATATTCATTTCCAAAATCGAGAGTCATTTCCGATGCGGGTTCGAGACCCCGCGACTCATTTGTTGTCAGGTGCGTTCGACCGGCTAGGCAATGGTTATCTTTTATATAGGTCGACACGTGGGCCCGACACTAATTTTTTTGAAATGAAACTTGCTTCCCTCAAATATTAGAGCCCATTAAACAACACCTAAAAATTCATTAAAATATGAACAATTGTAGTTGATCATCTAGTATTCGAATAAAATATCAGCAGCACACTTGTGTAACCAAAATTATCAAAATTAATTTTTATCTCATGGTTGGGATATAATAATTGTAATAACGCGTCTTAGGTTGGTCTAAAATTCTACAAATTGACTTGGCAACATAATTTGGGTCCTTGTCATAAAAATTTCAAATGGTTTCTCAAAAGGAAGATCCTACTTGTGTACAAATGTGTACATCTCTCACATAGTTTCCTAGAATGTTATACTTCAGAAATTTTCCATACTTCACAACATGTTCGAACTCATATACATTTGAAATTTTAACACAACCTTGTGTTCACCTTAACATTACGAAATACAAAGTTTCATTAGTAATGGTTGTGTAAAACATATATTATTTCTATGTTACTTGTAAGAAACAAGATAAAGGCGTATAAACAACATCCAGGAAATGGAGTTATATACGAAACAATGTCATAAATGAATAGAAGTTTATTTTAGAAAAATCGAAACAAATATCATTAAATTTGGATTACGAATGACGGAGAAATACGTGATTCAAATCTTTGATTCTGCAGATTAAAGGGGAAAATGAAGCGAACGTTCTTCATTCGAATAGAACTAGCCCCGGCCTGACGCGTTTTCCTAATAATATTGGGCCTTTCAGTTTTAAGGCCCACACACGCCCACTCGCACTAGGGTTAGTAGGGAAAGACGCCTCTCACGCAGTCACCTCACTCTCCCTGCGTCTTGCTCCCCTCGCGCCGCCGCTTCCTCCCCCTCGCCCCCTCCGCCGCCGCTTCCTCACCCTCGCCTTCCTCCCCTCCCCCCTCCCCCCCGCGACGCGATGCACGCTACACACCTTCGCTGAGACACGCACCACACCACCCCTCACCTTCCAGCGACGACAACTAGGAGGAGGAGGAGGGATCCAGCGCACGAGGTGTGCAACTGCATTTTGAAAATTTTTGCTAAAATTTGTGCAACTGCAGCATATAGATGTGTGAATTGGTGTGTGTTTCATTTTGGTTTGGTCCGTCATTAGGTGTCACCCACTAATTTTTTTCTGGCTCACGATGCTCGCGATTAGGGTTTCGAGTTTCAAAACGTATACTTAGCATTTTCCTTTCGACTGATATGTTCTTGAGTTCTTCGTTCGTTCATCATTTAGAGGCTTGTGTTCTTCATGACACGCTTCCTCGATCTAGTTGACGAACGAGTTACTCACGCTTTTGCATTTGTTCATAAGTTAGAGGCTCGTGTTCTTCACGAACACGACCCTTGATCTTTTGTTATAAGCGCATAAGTTTGCATTCCGTTTGTGTGAATTATCCCGTTAGATCTTGTTGGGATACATTAATCGGTGACTAGTCGTTCTTCCTCATGCCAATCGATTCAATGATGAGTAAGGTCTAGCTCAACCTCGCGGGTTCGCCACTCGTGTTATACTGAGTGCTATAGTGTTTCTAGGTGCCGACGTGCGCGTGCTATAGTAATCGGTGGTGTAGACGTGGTGTCTAGACTACGGGTTATCCTTCGAATGCCCTGTATCCCACGGTTTGTCTTGGGGTAGGTCGCGGTAGTGACAGTCGTTGGACCCTCCGAAATCCCCACTTCGCTCGAATCGTAGGCAACTCTTTGCCGTGAACCAACCTGTTATAGCCGGGAGGGGCCGGTGTCGGCGAGATCTTATCCGAGCTTGTTCCTCTCTAGAGTCGAGAACCTGAAGCACCCCATCATCTCCCTACCATAGGGGGCTTGGTGTCCTTGGACCGTTCATCTAGGATAGAAGGTAGTGCACATCGTTCCTTGGATTCGATACCCTTTGGAATACTCACGAGGTGAAGTGCTACGGTATTTTCCGCGCTTGCATTCTTCGTACCCATCGGTATACCCAGGTGGATCTTACGCTCACGCTAGGTGTACAACTAGTGGCGAGGTTAAGAAACGCCAACAAGCATTTCTGGCGCCGTTCTTGGGAACGATTGTCTATCTTGAACCTAGTGGTCCTCGTATCTTTTGTTTTTCCTTTTTGTTCTATCTTTACCCACGTTACCCATGGAGAAGCTTTCCTGTGATAGCATCTCTACCCCTAGGGGCGAGTTGGTCTTAGAGAAACCATCAACTTCTACCTCTAGCTGCGAGCTTTGTCCCGGCTTTATAGCCATGGTTCGGAATCGACCTTTCTCTGGTGCCATCAGTGATGATCCCCATGATCATTTAAAGGAGTTCAAAGAACTGTGTTCGTGCTTGGTAATCCTGTATGACACAGAAACTTTGAGGTGGAAGTTGTTCCTTTTTCTCTTGTAGGACAGAGGCGGAACAATGGTACACCCGCACGATAGAGAGTGTAGACAATTGAGAAGAACTACGAGATGACTTTTGTTACTCGTTCTCCCCTTTTGAACACTTAGATTCGCTACCGTGTGAATTCCGTGAATTTGAGCAACTAGAGTGTGAGTCTATAGGTGCAGCTTGGGCTAGGTTCTCACACCTGTTGGAGCTTAACTCAGACTTGTCTATACCCAATAATGTATCCTTGAACATCTTTCACAGGATGATAGACATGGAATCTACATTTGAGCTCGACCTTGTAGCTGGAGGTTCATTCAGAACCCAAACTCCAACGGAAAGAAGAGAGACCCTAGAATACTTCTTAGAAACCTATTCTTCCCATCCCAGATACAATGATCTCCACCAAGAATAAGAGTCGATCCAAGAGAGTCCCTTAATAGACGAATTTGAGCTTTCACCTTGCACATCCAATGATTCCTCTAAAGAGCCTTCTCCCGAACCACGAACACCAAAGGGAGAAGAAATTCAACCTTTGGAGTTCTCTTCTCGATTTGAGGGTGATCCTTCTCGGAACATCATAAATACCTCAGATCGTTCTTGGCACGAGGAGCCTACGGCATCGTTGGACTTTGATGAGATTCTCGATGAAGTTTGGAATCATGGGGCAATAGTGTATCGTTCACCTTGGAAATCAAAGCATGCTTCTGAAGTAATTCGGGTCAGCTCGACTTCCGCGACCATCCATTGCTCCATGAGGGGAAACACCGTAGATGTTGTTCATGACCCTGCTGCTGGAGTTTGCATCATATCGGAGTACCTTTTGGACACTCTGGTGGGTGACATGCCCCTCACCCCGACTGATAGATATTTCCGAAGTCCTAGGTGGAAAGAATATATTTTCCCATGTCGAGGGATTGCTAGGGACGTGCCAATCATCATAGACAAGATCGAGGTGCACTTAAATTTTCACATCTATGACATCATGGATTTCGATCTTCTTCTGGGCTTCCCGTTGGATGAACTTCTTGATAAATCTCAAGGAAGCCTAGATGTAAAGCTTAGGGAAGCTGCTTCTACCACGTCCATCTCTTGTCATGAACATTCCATGGTAGAGCCTCTTCCCGAGCAAAACCCGCTCGAGACGATAATGCACGTATCTCCGTTCGCATCACCCGAGCCTGTTCTGATTGAGGTTGTAGACTTCTCTACTCCTCAAGGGGATGACTCGGGAGATCCTCTCCACCTCTGTGGAGGCAAACGATCATCATCTATCTTGACCGAGTTTCAGCCTCTTCCCGCTGGCCCGTATTATGTTGCTTTCGATTGTGATAGAGAGTCAACATCTTGCCTCCACGATGCATCTCTTGAGATAGAGAACTCATGGGCCATGGAACCTTGTAAGGCGTCGACTCTGGAATTCATGGGCAAAGGTTACACAGATAAGCATGGTAGTTTCATTCTTGATACACCACATGAACCATGCTTGCATCATGCCTATCCAGAGCCGGCCATGCTTAGTGCACTTTGCACGTACGAGGGTTGCAACCACCTTCTAGTCCTCCATTGCAGAATGTTTAGAAGGCAGATTGTGGATGCATATGTCTATCATAAACATATCAGATTTCGTGTGTGCATTGTGGCACTAACCTTGCAGTTGAAGCTTCACCGATACATCAAGATTGGTGGTGAGACGGGAATGGCACCACCAACGATAGCTCAAGACGAAGTTCCCATGGTCGAGCTTATGACCAATAAATAAACAAAGCACTATTAGGAGATAGCCTGGATTAGCTTAGGTTTCATTTCCCTTTTTGAATAAAGGCAAGAACATGTTTTTAGGATAAGTCGTCCTTCGGGTATTTTTGGTCACTAACCTTTCAGGTGGAGATTAAAAAGAAAGATGGACAGGTGATACCTCCGAACATGTGAGCCACATCAGCACAACACCTAGATAAGCTTTGGTGAGGGAACATTTACAAAAGGAAGCTTGATCACCACGCACTTGAGTTTTGTTGCCTAGCAATGCAAACTTCAAGTGTGGGGGAGGTATGAGAGCATCCTGAGTAAAGTTCCTCCTCTACCAAATCTTATCCTGGTATGGCGATGATGCCAGCTCTTGCATCTTGCCCACTAGCTAGGTAAGTCCTGCTTTTGACATTAAACAAAGCCCTTCCGGGAGGTTCCCGAGGTTCACCGTCTTATGCTCATGCTTATGTCCCTTGTTGATAATAGCTTGATCATGCTTTCATGCCTCCTTTATCTTTGTTCATATGCTCTGGTTTGGATGTTTTGAGTACTCGTGCATTCATAGGCTTTTTTTTAAATTAAGCATGGTGCTTAGGTTAAAATGGCTTCTTCAACCAAGCTAGACATGGTGTCAAGTTTGATTGATGAACGTTAGAGTTATATTTTCATAGATCTTGGTTGCATATATGCCGACTAACCCCTGCAGAAGATTGTCAAATTTGAATGGGTAAGTCATTGAGCTAAATTCAAATGGGAAGGTAAGTTGAGATGTCAGATTCATGTTGCACAGCATGCAAAGGTGGTACATGTGACCTCTCAAAGGTCCAAGGTAAGTATATTCCCCTTTGTGTATGAACTGTAATGTTGGTCTAACCCTGCTTAAGTAAATGACATGGTGACAATAAAATAAAATAAAAACAAAAAAATATTTGAATTTGAATAAAGGCTCTATGGTTCTCGAACCAGTAGAGTCCATCTTTTGCTCTCACTTGTTTGAAGAATAGCACCAGTACAAGCACCAGTGCGGGGGGCGGGGTTCTCTCAAGCTCATCATCAACATATCCACTTGAGAACTCCCACACAAAGGGTTGCACGACATCGACTACACCTTCATGACAAGAGCAAGGTAAACTGGAGTGAGCCGGCTGCCTCTTGGTTAGCCGAATTACCACTAGTCTTCCTTGTTCCTCATATCCTTTAGGAGCGATGGTATGTGCATCCTTCATCTCACTCTCTACCTATGAGTTTGAAAGATCTTCAATTCTTATCTAGTAAATCAAACTCTAATAATGGTGCTCTGCTTGCTCTACATGATTCCTGTGGTTGGCTTGCATATGTTTTATTCCTTACTCATCATCTTATGCTTGTGAACTAATATTATTAGGGAACTCATGTTTATCTAAGTAGTTGGTGTTTGTGATATGGTTTGATGATATGATCTTCGCTCTTTATGTTTGAGTGCTTGAGAATTTTATTTGAAAAATCATAAAACCCTTTGCAAAGCTCCTCTTTGATATGCCACAGTCCTACCAAAGCCACATGATGTTCATAGTTGAAAACCTTATACTCATATGCTTGTTATTGCATTGAGCTTCAAATTCTGTGACCCTTGTGAGAATTCTCTTCATTACCTTCATGATCAAGATTTATGTGCACACCACCATATTACCCTTGCTATGCCTCAACACTGGAAGTTAGCATTGTATCATTCATCCATTCCGCAAAATAAAGCTCCATGTATTGTTCCATGATTTATCCCTCTCCAAATATCTCTAAAAGAGATTGGGCTATATATAAAAAAAGAGAAAGACATGCTCAAAAGGGCATGATCTAAAAAAAAGAAAATTTCAAAAAAAGAGAGCGGAGAAAATCATGCAAAAAGGAGTTCCATAACTTAGATGGTAATAACTAGTACCTATTCTGGGGCTAGTGTCCACCTTACCATCTACCGACTCTCATCATACATGTATGGTAATATCTAGCACCCGTTCCGGGCATAGTATCCACCTTACCATACTCACCATATCCATACACGTGCACATCTTGATCTGATTGTATGATTTGATTTTCTCTGTGGATCCAGTCTTTGACTTTGCAATATATGTGATACAAGTATGCCTTATCCTTTATCCTACCCTGAGCTCCACATATAGCCGTCATTAGAAGTAGGGTAAAGAAAGGCAATCTAATGCCTTGGTGAGGACATATACACATTGAGCGATCAGAGAATCAAATGAGGCTAAGCAAAGGTTTGTTTGGAAATTTATTGCAAAACCCCAAGTTACTTGACATGATGATCAGGAGTGATTTGATTCATGACCGTTCCATTCTTCAACTACCCAAGATAGCATGATAGACACTTCATAAGTTCATGAGTACAAGGTATGGTTTGGAATATCTCTTATGCTTGCTTCATACCTTTGGATATCATGTCTCACCTTGATCTGACTCCCTTCACTCGGGACGAGCGAAGGTCAAGTGTGGGGGAGTTGTTGACGGTTGTTAAGTGCTACTTTTACACCATCAATACCTGCATAAAATAAATGTAAAAGGATCATCGACACTAGAATAGGACTTGATACTAACAATTTCCACAAGTGTTGGTGTTTTTGGCTTTTGTTGCAAGACGCACCGAAATACATGTTAAATGACACAGTTGAGAGCAAGTGCACCAATGGCATAGATATGGCATCATCATAAACAATCACAAATGCCAAATTGGTATGCACCAATGCGATGGGCTCGTCGAGACGATCGAAATGGATATATCATTTGTCTACTTTGGAGTTCGGATGAAAGAGATGCACAAGATAACATGTGGGCGGTGGGACCACACCAAGCCACATGGCGACGTCTTTGTCACACAGTCACGTGTCCATGACACATCATCGATCCAAAGAAACACACTCTCGACCAATCAGGAGCCAGTATGCAGATCTAAGGGCCCACAACCACGAGATAAATGGCTAAAAATACCGCATACACCCCCATACCCACCTTGGGACCCACCTAGCGATCACTGACGAAGGCGGCACGAGAGGACCCACCAGGGTCGGCCGACCCCCAGGTCGCCCGACCCCATTTGCGGCCTCTCGTGTCGCCCCTTCCTGTCGGCTTGTCGTGAAGAGGCAAAGGCGGTTCTAGGTGTGTGCCCGAATATTCCTTGAGGATCCTCGAAAGCTCCTTCTCTTTCAAGCTACTTGGCCTCCACTCCTCTTTGCCACATGTCACCACCCTATTGGTGGCGCCCAAGGCAGCCAAGGGAGCTCCTCCTACCCCCTTGGCCTATAAATATGACGAGAGGGGGCTAGAATAGAGACACATCCCATTCCTTCCTCTCTCTCTTTAGAAACACTTGTTTCTCCTTTCATTTGATCTCTCATGGATCAAATGAGTTGAGGGGATGGCTATGTAGATGGTGGTGTGGGTGAGATCCCAACTTGTTCTTCATTTAGAGCAAAGTGAGTATTCTTGTATTTTCCAATTAGACTAAAGTGATGTTCATGCATGAGTGATATGTTCTTGAGTTCTTCGTTCGTTCATCATTTAGAGGCTTGTGTTCTTCATGAACACGCTTCCTCGATCTAGTTGACGAATGAGTTACTCACGCTTTTGCATTTGTTCATAAGTTAGAGGCTCGTGTTCTTCACGAACACGACCCTTGATCTTTTGTTATAAGCGCATAAGTTTGCATTCCGTTTGTGTGAATTATCCCGTTAGATCTTGTTGGGATACATTAATCGGTGACTAGTCATTCTTCGTCATGCAAATCAATTCAATGATGAGTAAGGTCTAGCTTAACCTCGTGGGTTCGTCGCTCCGTATTTATACGTTGTGCTATAGTGTTTCTACGGGGTGCCAGACGTAGCCGTGCTATAGTAGTACTCGGTAGTGTAGACGTGGTGTCTAGACTACAGGTTATCCTACGAATGCCCTGTATCCCACAGTTTGTCTTGGGGTAGGCCGCGGTAGTGACAGCCATTGGACCCTCAAATCCCCCACGTTCGGATATCGTAGGCAACCCTTTGCCGTGAACCAAGCTGTTATAGCCAGGAGGGGCCGGTGTCCGAAGCGAGATCTTATCCGAGCTTGTTCCTCTCTAGAGTTGAGAACCTACAGGAAGCACCCCATCATCTCCCTACCATTGCTGGGGCTTGGTGTCCTTGGACCGTTCATCTAGGATAGAAGGTAGTGCACATCATTCCTTGGATTCGATACCCTTTGGAATACTCACGAGGTGAAGTGCTACGGTATTTTAAATGCGCTTGCGGATTCTTTCGTACCTGTCGGTATACCCAGGTGGATCTTACGCTCACGCTAGGTGTACAACTAGTGGTGAGGTTAAGAAACGCCAACAATATGTACGTGCAATTGATACATGTGAAATGAATTTCACCACCACCACCACCACTACCACCAGCACTATCAGCACCACTACCACCAGCACCACTACCACCACCACCACCATCAGTACTATCATCATCATCAGCGGAGCTACTATCCTGAGACTCCTAATACAGTGGACTACGATCACCCTCTTCCTCATCAGTATCATTGTCGCTCCCCACAGGTACTTCTTCTTTGTCTCGTTTTCCTCGTTGACACTTCGGGTCACCCTTTCTAGGCCCCTTCCGTGACTTCCTCTTCCCCAGGTGACTTTCACCCACATTTCTACGTGTCCAATTGCTGATGCAACCATCCCCCGTAGCAGCACGAAGATTCGAGGGGGGCTATTTGATCCTTGACAAGCTGCGACGGGAGGGGGACGTCTTCACCATCCTCATTGTCCTCATCCAGAACTGGAGCTCGATTGGATCTACCATATTCCATCCATTTTCGCACTAGATTGTTCTCATCATAGAATGAAAGTTGGGTCAGCTGCTCAACAAAATCAGAACCATCACACTGATGATTGTCGGAGACCTTCTCAAGTCGTAGTCGAAGGTTGTAGTTGACATAGACAAGTTTGTTAAGTTTCTTGTGTGTCAACCGATTGTGAACCTTTGTATGCAGCAATGCAAAGGTACTCCAGTTCAGCTCGCATCCAGTTGACGAACAACATTGTGAAACAAGCAGCAATGCGAGGTGCTGCAACTGTGGAGTGCTGGATCCGAACATCAACCACCAGGATGCTGCATTTGCAACCGAGTCTATAAGCAATATATTCCAAATCCAGAAAACATTATTGTCACATGCAATAACTCTTACATGGGGATGTCTTTGGGTCAGCCGCCATTCTCGCAGCCATGTCACTGCCAAACTTGCCATGCTTCTGCCGAAACACCTCAGTCTCTTGCAATGCCTGAACGGGACTCTCGACACCCGTCATGCGCTCAAATGCATTCCTTAGTGAATGATACATTTGTTAATTTGGACGAAACACATATGCATGCCTTGGATTTAGGACCGCAACTGCAAAATGAAAATACTGGCAATGAGCATAAGGTCATTAGAGTTTGAAAATTGAGTACTCGTACAGTCATTCATACCTGCACCCACATACGTGTGGTCATCATATGTGTCTCGTATCCTGGCATTCAGAATCTTTTTATACTCGTTTGTCACACCCTGAAATTTCCAATTTCAGGATGTGAATAGAAAGAATAGTTAAACAACAATTTTCTTATAATTTTACATTTTTCTCAACATTTATTTTCTTTACAGGAAATATAGTATAGGAAAAAGGCATTGTTTGTTTTTCTAAATTAAATAAAATGATTGTGTGAGTGTTGCATTCATGCCGATGCATTTGGGTGTTTATGAGTGCAAAAGGTTTTTAAATGTGTTTAGATGTTGACCAAACTCTTCCGAGAATTTTTCGGCTTTTTCTGGAATTTATTCTCACTTTTCTTGAGCTATTTCTATTTATTATAAGGCTCTAAAATCTTTTTAATGAGCTCCAAATATTTTATTTGGATTATTCGTGCTCTAATCTGGCACTGGGAATTTTCCTAGAATTTTTGGGCTTTTCAGAGTATTTTTCGTGCTTTAAATGAATTATCTAGATTTTTTGGATTTTTCTTTACATGAGAAATAATTTCTGAAAATAAAAAAGATAAATATTATCCTATCCTAACTGGCCGAGCCCGAGGGCCCGACCCATCCCCGCCGAACCGCTCCGTCCCGGCCCAGCCGCTGCCCAGCCCATCGGCCACCTTGGCCTCATGGCCATGGCCAGGACGCCGCCACCGCCGGCCTTGGCGTGCGCGCCAAGCTGCAGGCCGTCCCTGCGCCATATAAAGGCCGAGCGCTGAGCCTAGCATGCCGCCCTGGTCGCGACCGCCACCGCGCCTCACCTCGCTCGTGCCAGCACGCAGCGGCGGTGCGAGCTCGCGGCTCGCCGCCAGTCGTCGGCTCCGTCGGTTGCCGGAGCAAGCCGTCTTCACCAGAAGCTTCGCCCTACCGAGGCGCACTCCCTCCATAGCTTCCCATCGCCAGAGGACCACCGGAGCACCGCTATTGCTTTGAACCCGAGCCGGCCGCCGCTGAGCTCCGCCGCCAGCCGGAATTCGGTTGTTCCCCTTCGTCTTGTGCCGCGGTGAGCATCTCAACGTGTCTGTCTCGTCCTCCTCTCTCCGTTCTGCACCTCACTCGTGCTCCTCGTCGTCGGAATGGCTGGCGCCGCCGTCACCCAGTGCCTCTCGTCCGCCTGGACAGAGGTAGAAGATGAAGATGTGGCCGTTTTGCAAATAGGCCCCTATAGGATCTTTTAATCTTTAGTAGTTCTTTTGTATCTTGGAAAATCTGCAGAAAATCCCCTGAAGAGATTAGATTCCTTAGATCCAATCCAACCCGAGCCACCCGAGCCCTTTTACAGATCTAACCTCGAAGATCCATCTATTCGCATTGACTATTCACTGAGTCTGGGGTTTCTTCTAAGCCAGCCCTGTTATCTATAGGTAATCGCATATAGGTCCTTATCACCTTGTTTTCTTTACTGTTTTCATGTTTTAGTTTTGTTTTAATCCGTTCAAGTTGTGTTAGGTTCATAATGGGATAAAGTACACGTTAGTGATGAGTTTTCTTTATGCATGTTTTCTGAAAATTTATTTAATATTAATTTTGTTTAATGCTTATTAAACATGCCTTTTCTGAATAAAAGCAATATAGTGGTATACACTATTTTTTTTGTTATCAATGTTAATTTGATTAATGTTTATGTCACATGCTTTTGTAAATAAAATCTAATTAGATCTTTACCTCGGTTTTTCAAAAACCAAATGTTAATTTGATTAATATTTAATTAACCTTTCATAATTAAAAGTTGATTAGGTTATTACACCGACTTTTATAAATAAATGTTAATTTGATTAATACGAATGTCATGATGTTTTCAATAATAATATGATCCACTCAAATCATATAGTTTACCTTTTCTAAGTTAAATGTTTAATTGGTGTAATTTATACATGAACATTTATAAATAAAAGTTGACTAGTTCTTTACATCAGTTTTGTAAATAAAGTTTAACTTGCATTAATTCCAACATAGAGTATGTTCATATGTTTTGCTAATTAAAATGAACCTAAGCTTATAGTCTTTTTCATATATGCAAATCGTTCGTTAGACGTTCTTTATCAAGCTCTGTCTCAGTGTGTCTTGTTCTAGATCTTTTCGGTTCCGGTTCAAGCTCAGATCAAGCAGTTTCGTAATCTAATCAGACCTTTCCCTTCTAAGCACGGTTTGTGTGCTTTAGTGATCCATAGAATCAAGCCTATCCTTTAGCACGTTCTTTTAAAGTTTCTCTTTTGATTGGTGTATTGTTCTTAGTTTGCTTGTTTGTATGCTTTGTATGCTTGTGTCCGATGATTGATGCGAGTAGAATGAACGTCGTTCGAGAGCTTTGAAGAGCATGAAGATGAAGAATTCTGAGCAACAACATTACACTGGTTAAAGGCAAGTGTGTCCTTGTTCTTTTGTCCCAATAATTATATTTAATCACTATTGCATTGCTTTGCATTAATATTGATGGGTCTTATTAAGGTTTATCCTAGTCATTACTTCTTATTCCTTGTCAACCTGGGTTTTATCTTTCTGTTAGGTAGCACTGCTTAGCTACCATACCTTGGGTTATGGTGGTTTAATGAACAACAATAATGAACATGTTTTACTTTTATGCTGTATCTCTGGTTAATACAAGATCATATGCTTAATTGGAACATGGAGTGACCACCCAGGACAACAGTGCAACCATGAGAACTAAATGGCTCTGGTCTTGGCTAATTAATTAGGGACTCTAGTTAGAAGTGGTCTTACCTAATAAGGAAAAGGGGCGGTGGTATTGTGGGGTATGGACTCGCTCTAGCGGGGATTTGAGCTTTGCTAAGACACGGTACCCGCTAGGGGACTTTATACCTTGCTAATTGATCCTGTAACCTTGTGGGTTGCAACTTTCTGGGGAAACTTTGTAAAGGCCTCGTAGCATTCCTATGCAATCACACCTCGGTAGTGTGGTATGATGCCTAGCTAGCATCGCATGGTTGGGTTTAAAGTTCTTCTGAACTTTTACGCGACTTGTGGGTAAAGATGTACAACCTTTGCAGAGTGTTAAAACTAATCGATTAGCCGTGCTCACGGTCAAGAGCGACCTGGACCCTCACATGATAATTGAACTTCAAGATAGACTTAAATTGTGGTTATGTTATACTAGCCATATGCTTATGGCGTCTCTTTATGTTAATGTGGGTTGGTATATACTTATACTTTATTAGTAATCAGGTGCTAATAAAATTTGACCAACTAAAATTGCTTAATGCAGTCAAACTGTCAGCCTTTCTTTGTTAAGCCTTTGCATTCATAAATTCCCCACACTTGCTGAGTACGACATGTGCTCACCCTTGCTATAAACAATGTTACTCAGAAAAGAGGTTGCTGCTATGAAGATGTTGTCACACCTGTTTTTCCAAAGAAAACCAAGTTGTTGGCGTTTCTTAACGTCACCACTAGTTCTTACCTAGAGGGCGTATAAGAACAACCGCGGGTATACCTTCCCAAGGAAGGAGAGTATTCCAAGGGTATCGAATCCAAGGAACGATGTGCACTATCTCCTACTCTAGTATAGATGGTCCAAGGACACCAAACTCCAGCTGGGATAGATATGGGTTGAGAAGCACTTCCTTAAGGGACTTAGCTCTCAAGATGTATTCATCGGATCTCGATCGTCCCCAGTGACGGACATCAAGGTGCTGGCAAGCGAGCCCAACTCGGTATGCAACATAGAGGGTTGACAAAGGGTCCAACAGACTGTCACCACTGCGGCCTACCTCCACACTACGATCGTACGTGGTCTTCGCAGGAAAACTAGGGCCCAGACACCACGTTTGTACCCCAGATAAATACTATAGTGCGGTTACGTATGCTAGCCCGCTAACTACACTATAGCAACCATATAGATACGGTCCCACGAACAAGGGAAAGATCGGAATCAGATCTAGTCATTGAGCTACGGAGCAGAAAGGAAGCTATGGATGCAGTTGAACGAGATACAACGGACTTACTTAACTAAACAGGATCAGAGCATGCAAACAAGTATATGAACTACTGCTCTGGCTCTAAAGGATCGAAGCCTTGTTTCATGAAGAACACAAGCCTCTAACTTATGAACGAGCCACGAACACAAGAACAAATCAATCATGCATGATGTCCACTATAATCTAAATAAGAAATGCTGAAATACTCACTTTGATCTAAATGAAGAACAGGCATCCACGAGGACATCAACTCACTCCTCACCCTATCCTACCTAGCACTCTAATCACACACACAACTCATGGGAGAGGGGAGAACTCACCTCTCCAAGAGAGAATGAGAGGAGAGGGAGAGAGGGATGTGTCTCAAATGGGAGCCCCTCCCCTCCTATTTATAGAGGAGGAGGTGGCTTGCTTTCGTGCTCCAAGTGCCTCCACTTTTCAGCTTCACAGGCGCCTATCATATGGTGACATGTGGCAGCAAGAACCGGGAAATCAGGCGAGAACCGGAGGCAGGAGGATCCTATGCAATCTGAGTGAAAACCAGTCGAAAATAGGCAATAGGGGTAGGACGAGGCGAAGCGGCGGACATGAGGCGAGCGCAGCGGGCCACGTGCTCCTCCTTTCCGCGCCTGCCGCGTGTCCTGCTCCGGCTCCTTCCGGCGGAAGCTGCTGAACCGCCTCACCCCGCTCCGGTCAGACACGCATCCCGCCGCATCCGTGGGACACCGCGCACCGCGCGCGCGCGCTGAGGAACGATCCGCGTGATCGCTTCTGGGCAAATCCGCACCGGCCACGTGTCCTGGCAGGATTCATCCCGTGCGCTCGAGCTGCCACGCCCGCGATCCGGAGCAAGTGCTGGCACCCAATCACAGGCCGCCACGTCCGCTACCGCACTGCGTCGGCTGCGTCATCGATCCAGGCGAGGCGGAGAGAGCCAATAGATGGCCGCCACGTGGCCGGTCACCGCTGGCGCGGCGTCGCGTGCACTGCGTCGGCGGCGGCCACACCGCCAGTTGCCACGTGGCGCCCTTGGGGACGTAGACTGGCCGATGTGGCTCCCACAATGACATCATCTATTTTGTCCTTTATGTATCTTCTTCACACGAACTCCGATGTAGGCACATAATATGTCCATTTTGATCGTCTCGACGAGCCCGTCGCAATGGTGCAGTCCAATTTGGCATTTGAGGTTGTTTATGATGACGTCCTTTAATAGTCTTTGGATTACTTGCTCTTAACTGTACCATTTGGCACGTATTTCGGTGCATCCTGCGACAAAAGCTAGAAACACCAACACTTGTGGAAATCATCAGTATCAAGCCTTATTCTAGTATTGATGATCTTTTTACACTTATTTTATGCAGGTATTGACGGTGTAAAAGCAGCACTTTTCGATAGTCAACAACACTCCACACTTGACCTTTGCTCGTCCGAGTAAAGGAGTCGTCAAGGTGAGACATGATATCCAAAGGTATGAAGCAAGCATAAGAGATATGCCAAACCATACCTTTTACTTGTGAACTCTGAAGTGTCTATCCTGCTATCTTGGGTAGTTGAGGAATGGAACGGTCATGAATCAAATCACTCCTGCTCATCATGCTAAGTAACTTGGGGTTTTGCAATAGATTTTCAAAACAAACCTTGCTTAGCTCCTCGTTTGATTCTCTCAGATCACTCAATGTGTATATGTCCTCACCAAGGCATTAGATTGCCTTTCTTCTTCCTATTTATAATGATGACTATATGTGGAGCTCAGGGTAGGATAAAGGATAAGGCATAATTGTATCACATATATTGCAAAGTCAAAAACTAGATCCACAGAGAAAATCAAATCATACAATCAGATCAAGATGTGCACATGTATGGATATGGTGAGTATGGTAAGGTGGATACTAGGCCCAGAATGGGTGCTAGATATTACCATACATAT
This sequence comes from Cenchrus purpureus, assembly GCA_022644695.1. Taxonomy (NCBI): domain Eukaryota; kingdom Viridiplantae; phylum Streptophyta; class Magnoliopsida; order Poales; family Poaceae; genus Cenchrus; species Cenchrus purpureus. Next base: position 26,682,721 of record CP053465.1, read on the forward strand.
ATGATGAAAGTTGTAGATGGTAAGGTGGACACTAGCTCCGGAATGGATACTAGTTATTACCATCTATGATATGGAACTCCTTTTTGCATGATCTCATCTCTCTTCTATTTCTCTTTTATTTTGGACATGGGCTATTTTTTCTTCTTCTTTATATTTTTTTCATTTTTTTCATCATGCTTTGAGCATGTGTCTCTTTCTTCTTTTTTTCTCATAGCCCATGTCTCTTTTGTAGGATACTTTTGGAGAGAGATGTCACACCACATATGGAGCTTTATTTTTATGGAAAGGATGAATGATACAATGCTAACTTCCAGTGTAGAAGCATAGTAAGGGGAAATAGGTGGTGTGCACATGAGTCTTGATCATGAAAGTAATGAAAAGAATTCTCACAAGGGTCACAGAATTTGACAAAGCTCAATGCAATAACAAGCAGTATATGAGTAGAAGGTTTTCAACTATGAATATCATATGGCTCTAGTAGGACGGTGGCATATCAAAGAGGAGCTTTGCAAAGAGTTTTCAAGTTTTCAAATAAAATTCCCAAGCACTCAAACATTCAGAGCGAAGATCCTATCATCAAACCATATCACAAACATCAACTACTTAGATAAGCATGAGTTCCCTAATGATATTTGTTCACAAGCATCAAGATGATAAGTAAGGAATAAAACATATGCAAGCCAACCACAGGAACCATGTAGAGCAAGCATAGCACACATTGCTGAGTTTGGTTTAAAGGATATGAAGTGAAATTCAAACAAACTCATGGGTAGGATAGAGTGAGATAGAGGGTGCACATACCATCGCTTCTGAAGGATAAGAGATCAAGGTAGACTAGTGGTGATTTGGCTGACCAGAGGACAGTCATCTCACTCAAGTTTACCTTGCTCTTGTCATGAAGGCGTAGTCAATGTTGTGCAGCGCCTATGTGGGGCTTCTCTAGTGGAAATGTCAATGCTGAGCTTGAGAGAACTCCCCCACACTAGTGGTTGAACCTGGTGCTGTTCTTCAGATAACAAATGAAAACAAAGGAGGGACTCTACTGGTTTGAGAACCACAGAGCCTTTATTCAAATTCAAATATTTTTATTGTTTTTATTTTATTTTTATTGTCACCATGTCATTTTCTTGAAAAGGGTTAGACCAAGATTACACTTCATACACAAAGGGGAATATACTTACCTTGGACCTTTGAGAGGTCATATGTACCACCTTTGCATGTTGTGCAACATGAATCCGACACCTCAACTTACCTTCCCATTTGAATTTAGCTCGATGACTTACCCATTCAAAGTTTGACAATTTTCTTCAGGGGTTAGTCAGCACATATGCAACCAAGATCTATGAAGATATAACTCTAAGGTTCATCAATCAAAACTCGACACCACGTCTTGTTTTGACTGAAGAAGACAGTTTTAACCTAAGCACCACGCTTAATTTAAAACAATCTATGAATTGATGATGCATCACTCATTCAAACCAGAGCATAAAAACAAAGATAAAGGAGGCATGAAAGCATGATCAAGCTATCATCAACAAGGGACATAAGCATGAGGATAAGACGGTGAACCTCGGGAACCTCCCTAAGGGCTTTGTTTAATGTCAAAAGCAGGGACTTACCTAGCTAGTGGGCAAGATGCAAGGCGACATCATCACCACACGGATAAGATTTGGTAGAGGAGGAACTTTACTCAGGATGGTCACATACCTCCCCCACACTTGAAGTTTGCATTGCTAGGCAACAAAACTCAAGTGTGTGGAGATCAAGCTTCCTTTTGTAAATGTTCCCTCACCGAGCTTACCTCGTGTGTTTGTATATGAAGCTCACATGTTTGTAGGCATCACATGTCCATTCTTCTTTTCAAACTCCACCTGGAAGGTTAGTGACCAAAAATACCCGAAGGACAACTCACCCTAACAAACATGTTCTTGCTTTTATTTGAAAAGGGAAATAAAACCTAACCTAATCCAGGCTATCTCACGAGTGCTTTGTTTATTTAAGGTCATAAGCTCGACCATGGGAACTTCATCTTGCAGCTATCGTTGGTGGTGTCATTCCCGTCTCACCACCAATCCTTGATGTATAAGTGAAGCTTTAGCTGCAAGGTTAGTGCCACAGTGCACACACAAAATCTGATATGCTTATGATAGACATATACATCTACAACCAACCTTCTGAACTTTCTACAAAAGAGGACCATAAGGTGATTGAAGCCCTCATGCGTGCTCAGTGCACTAAGCAGATCTGACTCTAGAGGGACATGATGCGAGCATGGTCTGTGTGACAGATCAAGAATGAAGCTACCATGCTCGTGTGTGGAATCCTTTCCTCCGAACTCCAGAGTCATCATGGAAGCTCAATGTTGACTCTCAATCAGGATCGAAAGCAACATGATATGGGCCAGCGGGAAGAGGTTGAAACTCGGTCGAGAGTGGTGACGATCGTTCGCCTTCACAAAGGTGAAGAGAGTCTTCCGAGTCGTACTCATGAGGAGTAGAACATTCTACAACCTTAATAAGAACGGGCTCGGATGATGCGAACAGAGATGTATGTGTCATCTTCTCGAGCGGGTTTTGCTGGGGAAGAGGCTTTGCCATAGGATGTCCCGGATAAGGGGTAGTAGTGGCAGAAGCGATTTCCCTAAGCTTATCATCTAGGCTCCCTAAAGATGTATCGAAGAGCTGCTCTAGAGGGGAGCCTAGGAGAAGATCAAGATCAAGGACATCAAAGATATGAAAGTCTAAACTAGCCTCGATCCCGTCTATGATAAGCGGCACGGCACTTGCAATCCCTCGACATTCAAGAACACGTCCAAATAGACAGGTCTTGAGGAGCATGTCGGATGATGCTAGCGGAACTTTGCCCAAAATAGATTCCGCTAAGTGCCATGGCAGAATGTTAACCTCCATGATGGGGTTACAATGAGCCTCTACGACTGTGCCTCTGATAGTGCAAGGGACAACCAGAGAAGGTGAACTATTCCAAGTTGCCTCGGAAAATCGTGTCACTCCCTCTGACCATTCTTCTCTCATAGCCTCCTCAGGGTATACTTCGTCAGGAGAATCAGGAGGTAGAGGAGGCACCGCAGGCCTAAGGGAAGGTTCTGTCGAAAGATTTCTAGAATGATCAGTGTGGACAGAATATGGTTCCTCCCTTGATTAGGCATCAAAAGAATTCGAGGTGTCTGAAAGATTTCTAGATGGGTCATCCTCGAATCTGCAAGTAAACATCGAAGGTTGAATTTCTTCTTCCTTTGGTGCTCGGGGTTTAGGAGAGGGCTCAACAGACAAGTCTTGGGATTCGGAAGATGAAGGCTCGGACTTGGATGCTGAGGGACTCTCATGGCTTGACTCGGATTCCTCTCGGAAGGATCTGGGATCGACTTCGAAGTAGGAGTTCAGGAAATCCATACCTTCAGACGGTCCCCTCTCAAGGAATAGCTTTCTGAAGTCAAGACGATAGACAGACCTTTTGTCGAGACCATCATAAAAATTGCGAAACAGCGAGAATCGTGTATCGACAAGGGCGGTCCATAATACACTAAGCGTGTAAATCTAGCGAGCCATGTCTATCGTTTCCTTCTCTTTCGCCGAAAACAATGGATATCTTCCCGTAGAGCAGCAACACGAGATGGAGGGAAGAACTCAAGACAAAACTTGTATCTAAGCTCTCCCCAACTATTGTTCATGCTACCTACAGTGTATGTGTACCATTGTTCCGTTTTCCCTACAAGAGAGTACGGAAACAACTTCCACTTGAAGGTATCCAACGTCATACCCATAGTGTAGATGAGAGAACACAAGTTCTGGAAGTCACGAAGATGGTAATAAGGGTTTTCGCTCGATAGACCAGAGAAGATAGTGCGCCGAACGAGATCGATAGTCGCAGGGAGAGGCTCATTGCCAGATGTGAGAAAAAGGTGCACCGAAGGTGGTGGCTCTGGGAGCTCACCCCTGGGGGTAGTGATGCTTTTACAGGAAAGCTTCACCATGGGTAGCGGGGTAAAGGTAGAAGGAAAGAAACAAAAGGATATCGATGGGTAGCAGGGGTAAAGGTAGAAGAAAACGAAAAACATAAATACGAGGACCACTAGGTTCGAAGATAGATACAGCAACCGTTCCCCGGCAACGGCACCAGAAATGCTTGTTGGCGTTTCTTAATGTCAGCACTAGTTGCGCACCTAGAGGGAGCGTATAAGAACAACCGGTATACCGCATAGCGCACGGAAATATCTGCTGTAGCACTTCCCTAAGGAAGGAGAGTATTCCAAGGGTATCGAATCCAAGGAGCGGTGTGCACTATCTCCAACTCTAGTATAGATGGTCCAAGGACACCAAACTCACCGGATAGATATGGGTTGAGAAGCACTTCCTTAAGGGACTTAGCTCTCAAGATGTATTCAGCCGATCTCGATCGTCCTGCGGGCGACAAGACATCAAGGTGTGGCAAGCAAGCGAGCCCAACTCGATGCAGCGATGTAGAGGGTTGACAAAGGGTCCAACAGTCGTCACCACTACGGCCTACCTCCACGCCACGATCGTGCGTGGTCTTGCAGAAAACCAGGCCCGGACACCACGTCATGCCCGGATAAATACTATAGTGTGGTTACGTATGCTGGCCTGCTAACTACACTATAGCAACCATATAGATATGGTCCCACGAACAAGGGAAAGATCGGAATCAGATCTAGTCATTGAGCTACGGAGCAAAGGAAGCTATGGATGCGGTGAACGAGATACAATGACTTACTTAACTAAACATGATCAGAGCATGCAAACAAGTATATGAACTACTACTCTGGCTCTAAAGGATCGAAGCCTTGTGTCATGAAGAACACAAGCCTCTAACTTATGAACGAGCCACGAACACAAGAACAAATCAATCATGCATGATGTCCACTATAGTCTAAATAAGAAATGCTGAAATACTCACTTTGATCTAAATGAAGAACAGGCATCCACGAGGACATCAACTCACTCCTCACCATATCCTACCTAGCACTCTAATCACACACACAACTCATGGGAGAGGCTCTCCAAGAGAGAATGAGAGGAGAGAGAGAGAGAGGGATGTGTCTCAAATGGGAGCCCCTCCCCTCCTATTTATAGAGGAGGAGGTGGCTTGCTTTGCCGCTCCAAGTGCCTCCACTTTTTCAGCTTCCCCGGGCGCAGCCTATCATATGGTGACACGTGGCAGCAAGAATCGGGCGAAACCGGGCCAGAACCAGCAAGAAACGGAGGATCCTATGCAATCTGCAGTATGCAATCTGCAGTGAAAACCGGTACTGGAAATAGGCAATAGGGGCAGACCGGGGGCGAACCGGTGGCGGACCGCGGGCGAGCCGCGCGGGTCGCGTGCTCCTCCTTTCCGCGCCTGCCGTGTGTCCTGCTCCGGCTCGTTCTGGCGGAAGCTGCTGAACCGCCTCACCCCGCTCCAGTCCGAAGCTGACACGCATCCCGGCCGGGGCCCCGCGCATGCCGCAGCGCACGCGCGCCTACGGGAACGATCCGCGTGATCGCTTCTGGGCAAATCCGCACCGGCCACATGTCCTGGCGGGATTCATCCCGTGCGCTCGAGCTGCCATGCCCGCGATCCGGAGCAAGTGCTGGCACCCAATCACAGGCCGTCACGTCACCCGGCTAAACTGCGTCAGCTTGCATCATCGATCCAGACGAGGCGGAGAGAGCCAATAGATGGCCACCACGTGGCGGTCACTGGCGCGCGTCGCAGCGTTCGTGTCCGAGGTGGCTGGCCACTACCAGGTTACCACGTGGCGCCCATGGGGACGTAGACTGGCCGATGTGGGTCCCACAATGACATCATCTATTTTGTCCTTTATGTATCTTCTTTACACAAACTCCGATGTAGGCATATAATATGTCCAATGACAAACTATCAGAGTATTACGCTTAAATCCTGGAAACGAAGGCACCAAACATCACGAGGCGATCGGGGTTGCGTCGCCTAGCACCGGCAACATCTTCTAGCGACTTCAAAGCAGCTTCCTCTTTCTGAGCAACATTGTTTATAGCAAGGGTGAGCACATGTCGTACTCAGCAAGTGTGGGGAAAGTATGAATGCAGAGGCTTAACAAGGAAAGGCCGATGTGCATTGACTCTTTTAGTTGGTCAAATTTTATTAGCACCTGATTACTACGATATAAGTGTATACCACGATTTATGTCCATCTTCAAGTTCAATTATCATGTGAGGGTCCAGGCCGCTCTTGACTGTGAGCACGGCTAATCGATTAGTTTTACACTCTGCAGAGGTTGCACATCTTTACCCACAAGTCGCGTAAAAGTTCTAGGAACTTTGAACCCAACCATCTTTGTGCAAAGTAGGCACAATACCACACTTCCTAGGTGTGATTGCATAGGGACACTACGAGGCCTTTACAAAGAGTCCTCCCATGTGTATTGGTCCATAGTAGCATATGCCATAGAGGCTATCTTTCGTACCACACTTCTATTCACGGACGGTCAGCCATAGAGTACTTCCGTTCCAATACCTATAGAATAGAAGAGCCTTAAAAACATTCCTCCGTACCCAAGCTACTATGCGAGTAATGGCCACACAAGACTTCCCTAATTACTCAGCCAAGACCAGAGCTATTTAGTCCTTGTGGTTGCACTGTTATCCTGGGTGGTCGCTCCATGTTCCAATTAATCATATGATCTTGTATTAACCAGAGATACAGCATAAAAGTAAATCATGTTCATCATTGTTGTTCATTAGAACCACCATAACCCAAGTAGAGCAACTAAGCATAGCTACCCAACAAAAAAAGGTAAACCCAGGTTGACAAGGAATGATCATAAAGACTAGGAATAACCTTAATAGGACCCATCAAAATAAATGCAAGCATATGCAATGTGATTAAACACAGTTATTGGGACAAAAGAACAAGGACACACTTGCCTTTAACCAGAGTAATGTTGTTGCTCAGATTGTCTTCACCTTCAAGCTCTTCACTGCTCTCGAACGACGTTCAATCTACTCGCATCGACCATCGGGTACAAGCATACAAAGCAAACAAACAAGCAACTAAGAACAGTGCACCAATCAAAAGAAAAGCTTTAAAAGAACGCACTAAAGGTTAGGCTCGATTCTATGGATCACTGAAGCACACCGACCGTGCTGAGAAAAGGAAAGGCTTGGTTAGCTTTATGGAAGACACTAGGTTTGAGCATGAACTAGGATCAAAAAATCTGGAGCTTGAAAGAAGATTAGCTCTATAACAGAGACACACTGAGATAGAGCTTGATAAACAACGGCTAATGTTCGATTTGCATATGTGAGAGATCAAACTATGAGCTAGGTTTATTTTAATTAGAAAAAATATGTAAAGCATATTCCATAAAGATAATACCCTGAATTGGAATTATTGCAACATTATATTTTATTTGCAAAAGACCGGAGTAAAGAACTAGTCAAGTTTTATTTATAAAGGTTCATATATAAATTATACCAATTAAACATTTAATTTAGAAAAAAACAACACTATATGAATTACCTAAACGTAACTTTATGATTCGAGTAAACTAATAAAGTTAATTAACAACTCATTCATGTTGATATTTAATTAAATTAACATTTTTTTATAAAAGCCGGTGTAAAAGCCTATTCAACTTTTAACTAGAAAAGGTTAATTAAATATTAAACAAATTAATATTTGGTTTATGAAAAACCGGGTACAAGATCTAATTAGATTTTATTTATAAAAGCACATGAAATAATCAATAATCAAATTAATATTAATTATGAAAATCGGTGTATAGCTCTATATTGCTTTTATTTATAAAAGGCATTTATAACTAAGCATTGATCAAAATTAATATCAAATTATTTTTTAGAAAACAAACATGATGAAAACTCACGACTAACATGTAATTTACATCATTATGAACCTAACGCAACTTGAACGGATGAAAACAGTTGACACATGTTAACGTATACTTTTACTTGTCAACTAAACATAGAAAAAGGCATAAAATGAATATAAACATAGACCTAGGGGTTTATCTGACAGATTTCCACAAGTTTTGGTGAAGTTATGATTTGCAGGGACTAAACAGGACAACAGCGAGAGTTATCAAGTCATACGACTCCAAGACGTGTCCCAATCGTACTCCGATCCAACTCCTACAAAAGAGCAACTGTGACACCCTAAAATTCCATCACTAAAAATTTGCTTAAGCAACATAGTGTTCTAGAGTTAGTCTTAAGGATTTAATTAATTTGCTAATTAATTTGAGCTCTAAAGTAAATGAATTTAATTTAATTAATTTAGAGACAACAAGTGTTTGTGCATCATTATTTGGCTATGCATGATTTTTGGTTGCTTGTGTGAAGTTTTAAAAGTTTATAAAATTTTGTGAAAAGTTTGGAAAAAGTTTGAATTTGAGTTGAAAAAGTTTGAATAAAAGGAGTTTGAAAAAAAAAAAACAAACCTATCTCTCCCTAACCCCTTCCTCCCTTTCGGCCTGCTCCGGCCCAACACCGCCGCGGCCCATCTCTTCTCCTCTCTCCTTCTCGGCTGGCCGGGTCCCAGTCAGCCCGTCCCCTTCCTCGCGTCCCCTTCCTCTGCTTCGGCCGAGCACCCGCCGTGATGGCCGCCGCCCAGCCCCGCGCCTTCCTGCCTTCCCCCTTCCATCCCCGGGCCTCGAATTAAAGGCAATAAAGCCGCAGACCACGGGCCATCAAATCCCCCTTCCATTTCTTCCCCTCCTCTTGCCTTCTTTACTCCCGCAAGAGCCGCCGGCCATCAATGGCAAGCCCGCCGCAGCCGGAGCTCTTTCCGCTTCCTCTTTCCCCTCTCTGTCCGTATATAAACCGTGCGCGAGCTCCAGCCTCCTTTGCACTTGCAGCGCTTCCACGCCACACCTCACTTCCTCTCTCGCCGCCTGTTTCTCACCGCCGGAGCTTCTCGTCGACGGTGAAGTGTCCAGCCTCTCCCCTCTTCTCCTCTGCGCACGTGGCTCATCTCTCTCTCTCTCTGCTCTAGGTGCTTCCGTTTGCTGCTGGACCGAGCCGCGCCCGTTCTCCTCCGCCGAAGCGCCGCCCGAGCTTGCCGCCGTCGCTGATCCTCATCACCGTCGCTCCATCCTCGCTTGTGAACACGCCCGGCTCTTCTCCGTGTGGTGAGCAACGCTTCCTCGCCGTCTCTCACCCCGCACACGCACTCTGGTACCGGCATCCACACTCCGGCGAGAACCGCGCCGCCCCCTTCCGGTGCTTGCCGTCGTGGTCGCCGGGACCCCCTCGTTTTTGGCTCGGTTGCGTTCACGAGCGTCTCGGCTACGTGTAGAACTCGCTTGTGCACGTTATGACGCCCCGTAGCACGATCTTGGGCTGCGCCGGCGAGCCCGCCGCCGCGCGCCGCCTCCCTCCGGCGACACCGCCGCCGCCTCCCGCTTGCTTTCGTCCTCGGCCATCGGATCTTTGATCTACGGTGCAGATCCACGGGCTGCGTGAGTCAAAACCCGCGCGTACCGGTCAAACGGGGCGTTTTTGTTAAAGAGCCCCTGAGTTTCCTTGGATTCGCCGGTCCTTCCACCTATGTAAACTCTTGCAATCAGGTCCTTGTTTTTATGTTTTAGCCCCTGTCTTCTCTGGATTCTTTCACCAGAGGTCCTTTTCACCATTTTTCACACTTAAGCCCCTCTGTTTATATATGAAATTATGTTTCAAGTCCCTGGTTTCTTTCAAATAAACCCTGTGAACCCAGTTTTCTTGTAGAAAGGTCTCTGTACTTTGTTTTAATCATATCTTTTATGTTTTAACTCTGTTTTCGCGTATAATATATCGAAATGATCGTATCAGCAAGTAGTACCTTTTTATCAGCGTGTTTTTAGCATATAGTACTGTTTGGTGTATTGTTTTATTTATTTATTGTTTGCTCATGCTTGTGCGTAGATATCGTGCCTGTTTCGACTGAGCACCCCGTTGGAGAGGATCAGGAAGAGTCTTTCTTCGAAGAGGAGGATCCACAGTTTGTAGAGGAAGGCAAGTGGACTTCTCCCTCTGCATATTCTTCTTGGACCTATATAACTGCATATTTAAATAATATTTACTTTTATATGTTGCTATGCATTAACCTGATGGAAATCACCTTTTAAGGACATGACTAGAGTTTACCCCTATCACCTTGATCAACCCTTTTTAATAAATGTTTTGGGTAGATGAATGCTTAGTTACTATACATGGGCTGGTTACAAATGGTTTTATGATACATACTTTCATGTTATGAAATGTTGGTTATGTTTTAAAGACAAGATCATATGTTTTAATTGGAACATGGAGAACCACCCAAGAAAACAGTACAACCACAGTCCATATGGCTCTGGCTTAGACAATTAATTAGGTGTGTGAATGAACTGATGACCTTATCCGAAAGGGGCAGAGGGGGACCGGGGTTGTAGGGGTATAGCCCAGTTCTTTTGGGGTAGCAGCCTTTGTTAAGGTGCTGACCATTAGGGAGGGTTATGGTCCGCCCTTGTCTGTAACTATGCGGGTCGTTGGTCTTTTGCAAGCCTTTGTAAAGGCTTCGTAGTGAACCCCTAGCCACTCACCTCGGAAGTGTTTAAGGGTCTAGCTAACCCGGGCAATATGGGGAACCACGAGTGTGGTGAAAGTGTACAACCTCTCTGGAGTTAAAGCGATCGATCCGCCGTGCTCACGGTCAAGAGCGGCTTGGACCCTCACATGATAATTGAACTTAAAGATAAATCTAAATTGTGGTTCCTTATGGTTTTGAGATATGGTTACAAATGTTTAATCTTTTGGGGTTGGTATAAACTTACATCTAGTAATAGGCTTGCTAATAAAACTTGATTAACATTAAAATGCTAACCGCTGCAAAACTTTAGCCTATCCTTGATAGCCTTGCATGTTTTCCCCCACTTACTGAGCTCCAACCATAAAAGTGCTCACCCTTGCTTACCGCTGTTCATATGAGAACAACGGTGAGAATCTTGGAAGCGACTTTGAAGAGTTCTGAGGCATGCGATCCCCCAGTCATATGCCTGTGGAAGACGAAGATGAAGTCACTCGTTTAGTTATCGTTTGTTTTACTGGACCTTCGTGTCCATTGCCTGAGTGTAATAATGAATATTGTATTGGTTAAACTCTTGTACGTTTGATTACAGTTATGGTATTACACTCTTTTGTCTATCGTATGTGTGTAACTTGATCTTGGCGCACATATGAGATGCATTTGGTTTCTTTTCGGAAAACGGATGTGACAGCAACCTAGAAGTATCTCAAATGAAGAATTAAAGTGCAACATTGCGAAGAGCTCGTCGACATGATCGAAATGGATATATCATTTGCCATATTCGAAGTCCAGAATCAGAAGATATCAGTCGCAGAGCGGGGTTCGGTAAAACGGGCATAACTTCCTCATCCGGACTCCGTTTGACGCGAATTATAACTTTTCGAAAATGGCACGACGACACGCACGCACCCGTCAAAGTTGGACCTGCAACTTCACCACCAGAGGCCGACCGGCCTCCCTACAGGGCCGATCAGCCTGCCACGGGGCCCGTCCTGGTCCAGCTTCTGGAACCTTCCTCCACCGCCTATGAGGATCGATCTAAACCACATGTTTAGGTCGGTTTGATCCTACGGTGACGGATTACCTCCTTCGGACTATATAAGCAGCCCCCAGACCCCCCTGGCAAAGGGGATCATTAAGGGAGATCATTATCAGATCAAGACGCCAAAGCAGGAGAAGAAGAGGATACACAAGAGATAGGATAGTTACTTCATAGTTCTAGATCTAGTTCTTACATCTAGAACCTAGTTCTAGATAGAAAGTCAGATTCGAGTAGAGTTGAGCTTTGCTCCGGTTCGGTCGATGAAGTCATCAAGATCCAGTTCTTATATTGTTTCTCAATGACTGTGTGTTATTTCAATATTATGTGTGCAATTGCTAAGTTCGTACTTTGTTCTAGTAGTATATTTGATATAGTCATGATTAATGATAAGTTCAGTCACTTATTCGTAGAGCTCTTAGTATATTATGTGCATATGCTAGGTAGTAGAAAGTATGTAAGCATGGTGCTTAGATATGATTTACTTGCGGATTCACCTTATGCTCGGGTCGTGTGGTAGATCGTAGGTGTGAGGGCCTATTGAGTCCTTTGCAATCCATCCCCCGAGAATAAGACTAGTCGATAATGGTTCTTAGGATGATCAAGTTTCGCTCTTGATCTTCTTGGGTAATCTTCGGGGTGCGCACATTTATCCATGACTATGCTATATGTGATGATATGCTACAATAGAATAGATGAATAACTAAGTCTTTGTGTGCTACATAGAATTTGTGCCTCTTAAGTAAATCCAATTCTAATCTAACTAGGAAGTAGTATGTTCTATGCTCCACGTGTGCCTCTACCTGTCTAAATTATCATTATATTATCATTTGGCTTACCTCTGTTAAAGTATGTGCCATACCATCAAAGTCTCATAAAGTAGTCTACTGCCATCCATAGTCAACCGATACATCCATCCTATCTTCCCTATGGATACCATATTTTAAAACCCATCTCCCCGGGTGAAGTGCTCACCGGTATTCGTGCGCTTGCGGATCATTAATTTTCTCGGTAGGCTTAGCAAATACCAACAAGCATTTCTGGCGCCGTTGCCGGGGAAGATTGGATGGCTACCTTTTGAAAATCGATGGCTAGATACTTTATGATGACGTTGTAATTTGGCACCTCTGCTTGAACAGAATTACCCTTGTTTGTCTTTTTCTATCTTATTTGAAGGGTATTAACAGGTTTGATTGTGATTCACCACACTTCGATCATTTGTGTCAAATCAACCAGGAAGCTTTACACAAAGTTCCTGAAGCCATGCCTGAGAAGATGTTGCTTGAGTTCTCTGCTCCAAGCATCAAGAACATTCGCACTGGACCAACACTTCAAATCAACCATGAGTTCGAGCTCAAGGCTAGCCTCATCAACATGGTGCAAGCTAATCCATTCAGTGGAAAGGTACATGAAGATGCAAGCACTCATCTCCATAACTTTCTGGAGATAGGCGCCACCATCTCCATCAAGAACATTCCCATGGACACGATCCTACTCCGCTTATTCCCATTTTCACTAACGGGAAGAGCGAGAAAATGGTTCTACTCCAATGAAAAAGAAATAAACACCTGGGATAAATGTTCTAACACCTTCCTAGCAAAGTTTTCCCCCATAGGTAAAACCAATGCCTTACATGGAAAAATCACTAACTTCCAGCAGCAGAAAGGCGAATCAATTCCAGAGGCATGGGAAAGATTACAAGAGTACATATCAGATTGCAATCATCACAGAATGGAAGAATGGATGCTCTTACAAGGATTCTACCATGGACTAAACCAAAAAAGCAAGTGAGCATCTGGATGCGACTGCTGGAGGATCATTTTTGTCACTCACTCCGGGAAAAGCCGACATACTCATGCAAAAGATCTCAGAGAATCAAGGCTGGACCCAGAAAGATATTCAACACTGTCATCAGAGCGAAGAAGTACAAGAAGATGAAGAATTGAAGGCAGTGTCAACCGGGACGGACATGCTGTTGAACTGGCTTGAGGAACGAGCCAACTACAAGAAGGATCGACAAGTTTTACAAGACTATTCTTCAAATTCAAGCTTGGTGGTCCACAAGATAGCACCAACCCAAGGAAAAGACCTACAACCACGACCAACTTACGCAGTAAGTATCTGTAATAATTCAAGCAACCTTCACTACGAGAATTAATTGAAGAACAGGCTAGAATTAATGATAATTTCTCCAAGAAGCTAGTTGCTAATGATAAGAAGATATAAATGCTAAAATGGATAATTTCCCTGTTGTCTTAAAAGATCAAGTTGCTTTTAATGCTAGACTAGAATCAAAGTTATCAAAACTATCCGCTGCTAGGCCTGTTGCCACTAACCCTGAGCAGGTATTTAATATCCGAACAAGGGGTGGCAAGCAAACAACTGATCCACCATATCCTAAGGGCGCAGCAAGATCATCAGCCAGAACACCTATGGCACCTGCAACCTCTGCAGCACCCGTAGCACCAGCTGAAGTTTCAGGAGAGATAGAAGGAGGAACAAGAAGAACAATCAACCTCGACCACACGTGGAGGAAGTTTGGATGATCAACACGATTCAATCAAAAAATGAGAACCTGTCCCCTTCACCACTGCTGCCAAAGCTAGACGACCCTGGAGTGCCATCAATCTACTGCTCCATCAATCAATGGAACTTCCAGCGTGTTGTCTGCGACATGGGATCGGGCATCAACTTAATTTCTAAGGTAACTTATGAATTAATATACGGTGACCAGCCTTTGTATTCCACCTATATATATCTTGCGGATGGCGGACCAATCACATCGATTCCGGAGGGAATTGCACAGATGTACTGTCAAGATAAAGGATCACTATGTCCTAACGACTTTGTAGTCATGGACATGGGAGATGAAGAACAAGATCCTCCCATAGTACTTGGGAGACCGTTCCTGAACACCACAAGAGCGATCATCTACATCAGGACGGGCGAGATCCACTTCCAGTTCAAAACTGAGAAGGTACACGCTACTTTAATACTTATACCTACGAGCAGCCAAGAAGAACAAGATGCGAGACGCCTTAAATTGCAACGCAAGTTGAACACGGTTGACGGACATCAAGAATATTGAAGAAGAGATTAAGAGAAGTCCGCTCGGCTCCTACCCGGTCAAGAACTCGGACTGTTACCTCGAGAAAGGTCTCCAAGAAACAAGTTTGGAGGAAGGAAGACAAGAGTACACCTTCGGAAGACCAACCACTACCCGCGTCACCAATTGATCAATCATCGGCCTGTATCTACGCCCACTCGTCGAGATCATTGAAGGCACCATACGGACACGACATTCGACGAGGTGTCATAGATGAGACGCCATGGGAGTAAGTAATCAAAACTCTTACCGAGGGGTAACTCGGTATTTATCTGGATATTTATTTTCTGCGCTGCATATTTAAATTAGCATATTTCCTTTAGCATATTTACTTACCTATACCTACATTAGAAAAATATCATAAATATGTTTTCGCATTTGCATCTGTTCCTTAAGGCCCCATGTACTCCGTCTGGTGTTATAAAATAAATATTGCATTCACATGTTTTGCTTTAGCATCCCTTTTGCATATAAAATTTACAAAAATATGTGGCCACATGAAGGTCCACACTTTTGAAAAACCCAAAAGAAGTGGGCACATGAAGGCTCACAACATAATCCTAGAATTTGTTCCTTCTGTATGTGCGAGATTAATATTCTGAGGAGAAATTAAGGAAGACACGAAGGCAAGCAAGTTCCAAGGACGAATCAAGAACTACTTCAAGATCCAGCTTGGGGGAGAGCACCCCCAGTTATCACGATAAGTATCATTATCCTATGTTTTTAATATTAGCTAGTTATATGTTTGCCTAAAGTTAAAGAGTCTTAGTTAAAAGTCTTAGTGTGAATAAATGCTAGAGTCTGCTAGTTGGCTTTTCTCTTTAATAATGATCTTGATGATTTATGCTTGGAAATGATGAATAGTTGCTCTACCGTAATTCCTTTTAAATAGTTAGTTTTCAGACCTAGATTCTCCTAAAGCTTTAAATGCTTAATTCGCTCTAAACCCAAAACCCGTGGGAAGTACATGCTTAATCTGAGTCTAGGCTTTGAAAGATGATTCATGAAAAGTTGAGCTGTTGTTTATCATATTCCTAGAGATGCTTGATTCCTGGTTTTCCTTTTAAAATCATGAAAAATCTTACATAATGAGTTCCTGTATTTATGATCCTTGAGAGCTTGTCATACACATCAAGATCATTCCACTCCACCAATTATGTTGCTTCTAACCCGAAAGTACGCATTCTCCATAATCCATCAAGCCACAAGCCATGTTATAAAATAGCTCATGCAACTCTTTCTCAATATGTCAAAAAGATTAGGGGCTACATTCAAAAAAAGAAAGAGAGAAGAAAAAGTGAGATGAGAGAGGAGAGAAAAGGACAAGTGTCATACTAGGAGAAGGGACTACCTCCTAAATAATAAATTTAGAGATGAATAATGGACACAAGTCCGAGGGCGAGAAGAGCCCACATCTCTAAGGAGAGAGAAAAATGGACAAAAGTCCTGATGAGAGCCCACTCTCCAAGAATGGAAAGCCAGTTTTAAAGTCTTAGAAAGGGAGATGTAGTCCAAGAGCTTGAGAAAAAGAAAAGATACTATGAAAAGGCTAAAGGCTTATTACCTTTCACCCTCATCCATTCAACACTATCATCCCACCATACATATCTTGCCAAGTGTGACTCCATACTTGAGAGGGTCATACAGGATCTCTCGAGTTTTATTTGAAAAATTATGCAAAGCCCCAGGATGATAGTTGATCAAAGAATTTGAGATATACTGCTTGACTTGATTGTTCTGTCTTTTAATGGCTTAAGATTTATGAAAAGGCTACGCACCATGGTTAAAGGTAAGATGGAGCAATTTTGTTGAGGAGAATTTATTTTTGAAAACCATAGTACTTTTGAGGTGTGAAAGCGTTGTAGCAACTCATGATCCTGGTATAGCATAGCTTTGCTAGGGACTAGCAAAGGGTAAGCTTGGGGGAGTTTGTTGACACATATTAACGTATACTTTTACTTGTCAACTAAACATAGAAAAAGGCATAAAATGAATATAAACATAGACCTAGGGGTTTATCTGACAGATTTTCACAAGTTTTGGTGAAGTTATGATTTGCGGGGACTAAAGCAGGACAACTGAGAGTTATCAAGTCATACGACTCCAAGACGTGTCCCAATCGTACTCCGATCCAACTCCTACAAAAGAGCAACCTAGAAGTATCTCAAATGAAGAATTAAAGTGCAACATTGCGAAGAGCTCGTCGAGATGATCGAAACGGATATATCATTTGCCATATTCGAAGTCCGAATCGAAGATATCGATCGCGGGGTTCGTAAACGGGCATAACTTCCTCATCCGGACTCCGTTTGACGCGAATTATAACTTTTCGGAAACGGCACGACGACACGCACGCACCCGTCAAAGTTGGACCTGCAACTTCACCACCAGAGGCCGACCGGCCTCCCTACAGGGCCGACCGGCCTGCCACGGGGCCCGTCCCGGTCCAGCTTCTGGAACCATCCTCCACCGCCTATGAGGATCGATCTAAACCACATGTTTAGGTCGGTTTGATCCTACGGTGACGGATTACCTCCTTCGGACTATATAAGCAGCCCCCAGACCCCCCTGGCAAAGGGGATCATTAAGGGAGATCATTATCAGATCAAGACGCCAAGGCAGGAGAAGAAGAGGATACACAAGAGATAGGATAGCTACTTCATAGTTCTAGATCTAGTTCTTAGATCTAGAACCTAGTTCTAGATAGAAAGTCAGATTCAAGTTGAGTTGAGCTTTGCTCCAGTTCCAGATCTGTAAGTCATCAAGATCCAGTTCTTATATTATTTCTCAATGACTGTGTGTTATTTCAATATTATGTGTGCAATTGCTAAGTTCTTACTTTGTTCTAGTAGTATATTTGATATAGTCATGATTAATGATAAGTTCAGTCACTTGTTCGTAGAGCTCCTAGTATATTATGCGCATATGCTAGGTAGTAGAAAGTATGTAAGCATGGTGCTTAGATATGATTTACTTATGATTCACCTTATGCTCCGGGTCGTGTGGTAGATCGTGGGTGTGGCCTATTGAGTCCTTTGCAATCCATCCCCCGAGCATAAGACTAGTCAATAATGGTTTTTGGGATGATCAAGTTTCGCTCTTGATCTTCTTGGGTAATCTTCGGGGTGCGCACATTTATCCATGACTATGCTATATGTGATGATATGATACAATAGAATAGATGAATAACTAAGTCTTTGTATGCTACATAGAATTTGTGCCTTTTAAGTAAATCCAATTATAATCTA
The DNA here is from genome assembly GCA_022644695.1 of Cenchrus purpureus. Lineage (NCBI taxonomy): Eukaryota > Viridiplantae > Streptophyta > Magnoliopsida > Poales > Poaceae > Cenchrus > Cenchrus purpureus. The sequence goes on from CP053465.1 coordinate 26,700,671, forward strand.
ACTAGGAAGTAGTATGTTCTATGCTCCACGTGTGCCTCTACCTGTCTAAATTATCATTATATTATCATTTGGCTTACCTCTGTTAAAGTATGTGCCATACCATCAAAGTCTCATAAAGTAGTCTACTGCCATCCCTAGTCAACCGATACATCCATCCTATCTTCCCTGTGGATACAATATTTTAAAACCCATCTCCCTGGGTGAAGTGCTCACCAGTATCCGTGCGCTTGCGAATCATTAATTTTCTCTGTAGGCTTAGCAAATACCAACAAAAATAGAGCTAAAACATGAAAGATATAGATAAATCAAGCTCTAGGGACTTGCAGGCAAGTTTTCAAAACGTCTAGGGGCTTAACTGTGAAGAACCAGAGGCATATACATAATTATGTATATAAACTCGGGGGCTTACTTGCAAAGGTTCCAGAATGGACTGGATCTAGGGTATCTATTAGATCTAGGGGTTTTTTTATGAAAGATTGCCAAGACACATAGATTAGATCTGAGAATTACAGCTTTCTCCAGGGGCCTTAGAGCAAAAGAGTCATCTTCCTCCTCTAGACCGGTACACGCACGACGGACAGGGGCTCCCGGCGGCCTACACCGGCGGCTTCGGCGACCTGGGATGCGAGGGACTCGAGCGAGTGGGGGAACAGAGAGAGGAGATCGGGACGAACCTACTCGGGTGCTCACCGCGGGGAACGACGATGGGGAGCCGGATTCGGCCGTGGCGAGGCTCGGGTGGCCGGCTTGCGGCGGCGCTCGGTGCTACTCGGCGACGGGAGCGGCGGTGGAGGTGCGGCACGTCGTCTGCGGAGCTCCGGCGAGTCGCTTTGCTACGGGGAAGGGCGGGGGCGGATTGATTGACGCCGGTGCTGCTCGCCGCTCGGCGGTGGTACGACACGAGACGGCGGACACGGCGCGCGGCGGCGGCGAGGCGCGCACGCAGGGTGCTCCACTCCTTTATAGGCGCGGGGAGGTCGTGGCGCGCATGGACGCCAGAAGTTCGGTGGGCGCCGTGAGGTGGCCGCCGGCCCGTGGCCGATGGGCCAGCTGGGCACAGGGTTGGGCGCCGTGGGAGGTCGGGCTCGCCCAAGCGGGCTCGGCCCAAAAGAAAAAGAAAAGTTTTTTTTCGAAATTACTTTTCAATGCGAAAACAATTTCAGGAAATCCTAGAAAATGTTTTAAAGCACGAAAAATACTCAAAAAAATCCCGAAAATTCCAGGAAAATTCCCAGAGATAGATTGAGACACGAACAATCCAAATAAAATATTTGGAGCTCATGAAAAATATTTTAGAGCCTTCTAATAAATATAAAATACTCAGAGAAAATGAGAATAAATCTCAGAAAAATCCGAAAAATTCTCGGAAGGGTTTGGTCAGCACCAAAGCGTGTTTAAAAACATTTTGCACTCAAAAACATCAGGATGCATCGGCATGAATGCAACACTCACATAATCATTTTATTTAATTTAGAAAAATCAAACAATGCCTTTTTCCTACGCTATATTTCCTGTGAAGAAAATAAATGTTGGAAAAATTTTAAAATTATGAGAAAATCGTTATTTAATTATTCTTTATATTCACATCCTTGTTGGCGTTTCTTAACATCACCACCACTGGCGCACTAGCGTGAGCGTGTAAGAAACTCCCGGGTACACCGACGAGTCGAATCATCCGCGCCGGATACATCGTTGTAGCACTTCTCCCTAGGAGAATGAGTATTCCCGTCGGGTTTCGTTCCTAGGACGGTGAGTAACCAGAGAGGGTCTATCCAAGGATACCAGCTTCTGCTGGGATAGGTCGGGATACAAGAAGCACTTCCTTAAGGGACTTAGCTCTCAAGATGCATCTGTCAGGTCTCATCATCCCAGCGGCGGCACTTCAATGTCTTTGGCAAGCGAGCCCAACTCGACGCGACGTAGGGTTGACAAAGGGTCCAACAGTTTGTCACCACTGCGGCCTACCTCTATGCTACGATCGTACGTGGTCTTCGCAGGAAAACTAGGGCCCAGACACCACGTCTGTACCCCAGATAAATACTATAGTGTGGTTACGTCTGTCGAAACGCTAACTACACTATAGCAACCGTATAGATACCGTATAGATCATCTTATCATTCATTGAACTACGGAGCAGAAAGGAAGCTATGGATACTGATAAACGAGATACAGCAGACTTACTTAACTAAACAGGATCAGAGCATACAAACAAGTATATGAACTACTGCTCTGGCTCTAAAGCATCGAAGCCTTGTGCCATGAAGAACACAAGCCTCTAACTTATGAACGAGCCACGAACACAAGAACAAATCAAACATGCATGATGTTCACTCTAGTCTAAATAAGAAATGCTGAAATACTCACTTTGATCTAAATGAAGAACAAGCATCCACGAGGACATTAACTCACTCCTCACCTCTACTCTACCTCTCAACTAATCCTAATCTAGATCTCTCCTCATCACCATTCTACCACATAGAGGTGAGAATCACCTCACATGGGCAGAATTAGAGAGTGGGAGAGAGAGCTACACTGAGAGAAGTGGAACTTGAGAGCTTGGTGTGTGTGAAATGGAGCCCTCCTCCTATTTATAGACAAAGAGGTGGCTTGCTCCGAGGCTCCAAGTGCTCCAAAACACCCCGGGATGCAGCCAAGGACCAATGAGCGAGCAACACGTGGAGGAGATCAACCACCCTAGGTCGGTTCGGTAGATCCTAGGGTCGGTCAAGCTTCCACCGCTGCTTGGTGGCTCGCTTCCATGTGGGCCCTAGTGCCTCTCCTCCGCATGGCACGTTTCACAGCAGTTTAGTTGGCAAAGTGGGCCCATAGATCCATGTGATGTCGATGTGGCGTATGATTCGTCGAGAGTCCCTCACATGGATTGGTGACATCATGGATCCGGATAATCCATGTGGCGACCTGATTGGCCAAAGATTTGAGTGCCTTGGATTGGAGTGGAGTGAAAGTGCATAGATTCCTCTCATTTCTTATGCTAAATACCTGCATTCGAATAGACATCACCATTGGTGGAAAGTATGAGTTTAAGCTCCTATTCTAGTGTGAATGTGCAATTCATGCTCCAATTTGCAGGAGTTGACGACCTTAAAAATGGCAAATATCAGCCGTCAACAATCCTGAAATTGGAAATTTCAGGGTGTGACAGATGTTCTGAAGATGTTGCTTAGTTCTAGGCGTACGCAACCCCCAGTCGACTGCCTATGATGTTTGGAGCCTTCGTTTCCAAGATTTAGCGTAATACTCTGATAATCTTTCTTTTTCTTTACGTGATACTGTACTGTTATTCACTTAAGTCAACTATATGCATGAAACTTGATCCTGGCATGCATATAGGTTTGCACTTGGTTTTCTTTGGAAAAACAGGTGTGACACGTTCCAAGTGGCAACATTACGTCCAAAGAAAGACTCCATCTCCTGTCTCATGGTCTGGTAGGCTACAACGACATCACAGAGATTGGGCCGCTTATCCTGATCAGCGAAGCGAAGCAACTTGTATACTGGTTGAACTATGTTGATGATATATTTCAATCCGTCCCTACATGCTTTCTTATAGTTCGAGCCGTTGTCGGTGACAACATGAACGACATACTCGGGACCAATATCCTCTACCACCTTCTGAATCTCCTGGTAAAACAAGTACAATATTTAGTAACCTTTAAAACATATTAAATGTTAATGGCACATGTTTAGGGGCTACCTTGAGCAAATAAGCAGAATCTTGAGTTCTTCATGTCGCATCAATAGACTTGTGGAACCACGTGACCCCATTGCAATATATCAAAAAGTTGATCACACTCATCCTCGTTGGGTCAGTCCAAGAATCACACATCAACGTGATGCCAAATAAGGGCCAGTCTTTCTTGAACTTTTCGTACCAAACATTCAAGTCCTTCTCGTTTTGATGAAGGTACTTGCCATCAATATCTCGACCAGTGGGTGATGTGATACCTTCACCTGCAACCATATGGAAATCATGAGATACAGGAATGTAAGCTAATAAGTGTTGGTGTTTCTTAACGTCACCACTAATGACGCCGGGTTAGAGCGAACATCAAGAATAGCCGATGGTAATCGTAACGATCATGAATGAATCCGCAAGCGCACATTGTAGCATTTCCCATGGAAGAGAGTACTCCGAGGGTATCGTATCCGTGGAAGGCAATGACAGATATCAAGACTTATGCTATTGTATTGAATATAAACCATGGGATAGAGAAAGAGACAACAACTCAAATACAGGGGTAAGATAAATGATAGATAAGAATAGTGTGACACACACATTGATTCATCTCCTACTAAAGAACACTACGGCATAGGGAGGACTGTACGGAGTTAGCTCTAGGTTCTAATATACTAAACATACAAGAGTTAGCTGATACAAGAGAGAAGCACAATGCATCGCATGATCGAAGGTTTAGCACCCAGGTACAAACAGAGAGATAGCACCACGACGCTAAGCATACAAGCGGCCACTATCCTTTAGCCTCCTACTATACCCGGTAGCGGAGGGTTATGAAGGTCACGGCTCACTCGCTGCCTACCTCTATCGTTAGGGGGGCAAGCTCATAACTAACGCAGCTACACAACCTAGGCACCATGCCTACGTTGCTACTAAACTCCACCCGGCCCGGGCTATTGTGGCCCAGGGTGAAGCCACCAACAACGGCCGACTTATCAACACAAACCTCATGCAATACAATGATGCAATCTAATTAGATCAAACAGGGCTAGTCATACGATCGGATACAAACTCTCTCATGTCTAATCAACAAGATCAAAGAGTCGTGTTCGCGAAGAACACAAGTCTCTAACTTATGGACAAACACATAAGGAAGAAGTAAATTGTCCTTCAAGTGGATCGAAAGGTAGTGTTCATGATGAACACGAGCCTCTAAATGATGAACAAATGAAGAACTCAAGAACATATCAATCATATGAAGTACCATAACTTTATATGAAATAGCTGAATAACTGAAGTAGATCAAAATCATACAAAGAAATAAACATACAAGAGAACTCATACCTAGATCCCAAAGTAGACTTGGAACCTGAACAAGAGCTACTCTAGCCTACTCCCTAGCCTTGAAAACTAAAAGTGAGAGATGAGAGTCAAGTGTGGGTGTGAGAAATAGGAGCCCCTCCCCTCCTATTTATAGAGGAGAGCCATGGTGTTCCCGGGCACCAAATGTCACCAAAACACCCGGGATTGCAACTATTGTCCAATGAGCAACCAACACGTGGAGGGCCAGGATGGACGGCCCCTAAGTCGGTTTCGGCCGATCCAGATCGACTCACCATCTAGGGTGCCCCCACCTGGTGTGCTTCCTCGTGGTGGCTGGCAGGTGGGCCCTCTGAGCTTTCCCCGGTGCATGACTTGTTTGATGGCAGTTTGGAATCCTAGGTGGGCCTATGGATCCATGTGATGTCCATGTGTCGCTCTCTGATTCGTCGGTGAGTGCTTCACTTGAATTGGTGACGTGGATGCCACTTAGAATCAGTGTGACAGCTACCTCCTCAGCTGAATTGTCATGAATCATTCCATAGAAGGTGGATTTCTATCATTTTCATTCTTAAATTACCTACATTCAAATAATCTTTAAGGACAAGTGGAACTACATTATTCTTAATAAAATACCAGTAATAAATGCATATGCCTCCAAATAAGTTAGAATATTAACAGCTAAAAATGATACTTAACAACTGTCAACAACAGTTACATCTCCGAGGACACTTACCAGGAAGAAATGAGCAGGAGAATCTACAATGACAGCGACCAACAACAAAAACCTCAAGTTGCAAGTACAAATGCTGATACATATCACACTACAAAGAAACCTCACGATGTTTTATTATCGACTCACGACTTGGATAAGGATACACACCTGGAGTGGTTTTGCACACTCGGGTATTAGCTAAGCTGCTCCGGGTTCAACCACCCTATTTTCAACGGACTCACTTTTGGGTAAGTACAACAGCCAACACTCAACACGTTCTTTTGGATACAGATAAACAAAGACTCTGCATGACCCAAACCAACACGCAACTCGTAGACACGACTTAATAGCTGTAGTAAGCAGAATGATGACGTCACAGAGCATGGAGGAACCATGCACCCTCTGATCCTTTGGTGGCAAGAGCTCGACAGGGAGATAACTAACTGATCCTACTTCAGGTTTTTCCGGGATCCTCAATAGTAAAATTCTTTTCGAGGGTTAATGTTCTCTGTCGGAAAATCAGGCACGCTTTGGACTTCATCGGGTGAGGATTGAGCTCGGACGGGTTCAGGCATCGACGGCATTCGCCGGTTGTTGTAGGCGATGAGCGGGGAATATGATACGGCTATGGTAGCGGTAGCTCGTGGTTCGTGGCGGTGGCGGTGGCGCGTCAGCTGTCCCATGATTCCTCGCCCGTTGCGAGCTATGGCGAGGAGGACGGCGACAGATGCGGGACTGGGCGAGCTGGTGGCGGCATTGGATTGTGGTTAGCAGCGGCGCGTCAGGTGCCCAATGGATCCTCGCTCATTGTGAGAAATGGAAGAGGGAGCGGTGATGGATGTGGGAATGAGCGAGCGGCGGTGACAAGGTGCGGGTGCAGCAAAGTAACCACCACCGCCAGTCTCGTCAGCGAGGGTTGCCAACCATCGCATTCCACGAGACTGGCAAGAAAGGTCGGTGGTGGCAAAAAGCACCAGGTGCAGGCCAAATCGGTCCAAGTTGTGCCATTTCTTCCTTATCAGAGAAACATTTACCTCGGTTTTTTCCAGGAATATAGGACCAATTATTGATGCTGAAGTAAGAACAGAGTCCCCTGTCAAAGTTCTGCCAGGACCCCTTAGCCATCCTGCAAAACAAAGACGGAAACTCATGTTATGTTTTTTTCCAACAGAACAGAGGATGGTTAAACTTATTAACAATAAGGCATTATAATGAATCCATAGATGCTACGAAACATATTACATAGCATGCATGTACGCAATGTCTTATAGTTGGCATAATATTATTGGTTGTATAATTCCACATCACAATCAAGTGTGCTAGCCAAGGAATTTCCTTGAACCTGGGTGCCAATTCTAACGCCCAGTCAAACACTAGAGAATCTGTCTCCCATTCCTAGTGAGCTGCTATTTCTCCAAAATCAAATATCAAAGTGATTTTCCTCCCTTTTCCCAAATAGTCGACGGTCTTGCACCATTGGAATACCTTGGATAAACTGGAGAACATACAAGAGACCAATGCCAAAATATTTCTTCAAGATACCTTCAAAATTCATAGGGTTCTTACTCTAGATCTTGTTCCCCCCCTATCCCCACGCTCTAGTGTTTATCGTGCCGTTGAATCAACCCAGAATTTGATAGTTGACCTGTCAGCATCAGGAGCTCTTCCCTTTCTTTCTTCGGAACTCAACCCGATAGACAAAAGGAGGATGCAACCGAAGCTTTCAAACGCCTGGCTACTAATCTCTGCTGACTCCTTTCACAAATCAGAAAAAGGCATTAATTATTTGGATTCACTTGGTTCTTTCCTTTGAGAATTGCAAACAAATCCTTTCGACAACTGCACTGTCTGACATTCGGTTAGTGAACTCTGTCAACATCTGTCACCCAAAGACCAGACTGCTGCCGTTAAGGTAGCAAGAATTTTCCCGGCTTTGGCCAGGTTGACCATTTTCTAGTTTTGTCCTTCAATTCATAGGTAACTTTCTAATAATCACATAGAGATGCCATCTAACTTCCTTTGACTAATCAGCTCATAGTCCCGTACTACCAACTCAATCAATTGGTAACATCTTACATCTTAGAGCTTCTCTTTTGAAAACATCACATACCATACTTCGGCTTTGTAGTGATTTAGCCGCTGTTCCTAAAACAACTTTGACAACTATTTTCCATTCTTCTTTGAGGTGAACCCATTCATCCTTTTCAAACGTATAAAAACAAAATAAGCAAATAAAGTTTATATTCTTAAGAAATGTATATGGCAACTTTGCTGAATAAGTTGATACTGTTTGAGTAAATTGACGCCAGGTACGGTTTCCAATATATAAGAATGGAGGGGTTTCCGTAAAACAAAAGTTCCAAATAAAACACTAAATAAATTTCCAAATCGATAAAAATAAATTTTAAGACTAGTTTGTCGCACTAAAAAAATATTATTAAAAAATCATATAATACCGGTACATCTACAAGAGCGTATGCGTCTCACCTCTATTTCTCAACAAAAAGGGGGGAAATTATCTTCAGAATAAGAAAATAAAAAAAAACTCTATAACCCTAACTAGTGAAGTGTATAATAATGATCATGTTGATCAATGGCGATGTCTTGTTGAGTTGTCCAAACTAGTTTTTAAGTGTAACATGATATGCAATCCATGACTTCTTGCGCTTTGACTTTTGATAAGGCTAATCTTTAGGATGTTTTGACACGTAATATATCTTTATGATGTTTTGACACGTAATTAAAGTCTATCGTTCGAAGTTCTTGCCGTATAAAAAAATTGTTGCCCAGGGTTGCACGGCCAGGGCAAAGAGCACGCCCGACACAAAATTGTCTCTCACAGACTCACACGAGGACTCGAGCTTGTGGTGGATCATTTTCCTTTATGCACGATATACAAACATAAGAGTGCTTTATCTTGTACTCAATCATCCAATGCGGTTGGGTTGTACCAAAAAAAAAACGCCGAGGTGGGTGTCCCGGTGCCTGCAACTGGAGCGCCTCCATTACTACACAAATGCGCAAGGGATTAGACGATAAAGCCTAATACTAGAACTGCAAATGGTAGAGAGTGAAACATTTCAAACTAGAAATAAAAAGGAGAGAAGGACTTACATTTTGTTCTTGTCACCCCTCCAACTCCACGTCAAAATGGAGGCTGCTGAAGCAGAGGCCGCAGTAGGTACGGCATCGGTGATAATTCGTTTGGAATTATTGTGCTTATTTTAGAATATATGGTGAACAATGATTCTTATCAATACATTGACTTTTAATTCTTTGATTTTGTGTATAAAGTTTAGTATGTTAGCTGGATGAAAGCAATACTTCCTTATTAATGGATGAATTGAAAGTGAAGCTTGTTTATGTTGTGACATAATAAATGTGGGTTTGGACTTTAGTTTATACAAATTAAAACTAAGACCTTGTCATGCCAGATAATATATTTGTCTTTAAGAGTAATACCATATACTTCTACCCTTTTCCAGACAGACCTGTAAACCAAATGCGCCTTTGACCAAGGTGACAAGCAAGGTTTCACCACTACCAGAGAATCGACCTTTTGTCCATAGGCTTCCAAATCGATTAGTACCGGATATTTTTGCACACGGTACTAATGTGTACATTAGTACCGGGTCAAACCCCCACCCGGTACTAATGGGTCATGCCTCCATTAGTATCGGGTGTAGAAAACCTTCGGTACTAAAATATGCACATTTATACCGGAGGGAGATGAAGCCCGGTACCAATGCTGCTGCCCCGTATCCCTTCTCTCTCCCTGATCCGATCCCCTCCTGCACACACCGCTCACTTGTAAAAATATCTATCTCCACCACCTACCGCACCACACGTCTCTCATCCTATCTCATCCATTATCTTCTCATCCTTATCTCCCTCTCCTCTCTCTTTTCTACACCGCAAGCGCAAGCGGGAGCAGGTGGCCGGACGGAGGATGCCCGGCGCGAGGCACCGCCGGGCGACGCTGTGCCAAGCGCCTAGAGCCGTGGGGAGCCGGGACGGGCGCCGACTGGAGGCGCGGTGGCACTTGGAGGCCAACGTCGCGGTGCCTGGATGCTGGAGGCGCAAGTCTCCTGGGCCGGGAATGGGCGCCGACGGGAGACGCGGCGACCTCTGGAGACCGGTAGCACGTCGCCTGGAGGCCGGCGGCGTGGGCCCCTAGCGGGCGGCACGACGCTTGGATGCGGGTGGCACGGGTCGCCTGGGCCGGTGGCGCAGCGACAGGGTCCTGGAGGCTGACGGTGCAAGGCAAGCGCGCGCGGCGCAACCAGCAGGTAGGGTCGGCAAGCGGATCAAAGCAACTTGTGAATCTTGTGCGATTCGTTATGATGTGTGGTTTAGTTGCAAAAAATTGATGTTGTAATTTCTGAATCTTGTGCGAATGATTTAGTTGAAGCAAATCGATATTGTAACTTGTTCTGTGAATGATTCTGATGTGATGTGTGATGTGTAAATCTTGTTGTGCGAACGATTGATGAGGAACGGAAGAAAATAAAGGCAAAGAGAAGAACATAGAAGAACATAAAAGAGAAAGAGAAAAAAAGGGGGGGGGAACGGACGGCAACGGACACTTCACGAGGGCATTGAGTACCAGGTGACAACAGCACCCGGTACTAATATGCATATTAATACCGGATGAACCACCCGGTACTAAAACCTCCCCCCACACAATGTGGTAATACCGGTTTAATACTCGGTACTAGTTGGAGTTTGGACCCGGTACTAAAGTCTCTTTTCCGTTGTGCACGTTTTATTTAACTTGTTTGGAATACCGTCTGGTTTCATAACTGTCACTTGATGGTTCCTTAGGTTACTCTATATATTGTACATGACATTTTCTCCAAATCTACGATGTCAAGATCAAATACAATTTTGTTATTTAATGTCCATGATATAGTGTAACAGGAATGGCCTTATCCAGTTATCCAACAGCCCTTCAACCCTTTCTTTTGACACATCTCCTTTAATATTTATGTGTTAAATACCTCATTTTCAGTACGTGCTTAGTACACTTTTAAGCCTCTTAATGCAAATTGTGAGCTTGTTATAGGCTCCCTCCAATGGTACAGGATCTGGTAGCTCGTATATCACTGCTCAAGCTAAGCTAGGATTGAGCTCGAGCCAAGCTTCAACCTTTTAATTTGCAGCTCTCGACGAAAGGTTTTATTTGAAACGCCTCACAGATGCAATACAAACCAAATATGACCAAGCCTCTTGAGACCAAATTCATGTTAAGCACGCCATCGTCTGCACACCCTCTTTTATCCCACTACATATGGCGATCGCTTCCTCTTGTTTTCAACACACCTTGTTTCCATGAACAAGCAGGAGAACTGTGTGTATCTTTATATTAAGGTGAAGACTAGCCGTGGTGCGTGTCTCAACTTAAAGAGCATGGCAACAAACCCTGATTAAGTACCTCAAATCATAGCATATACCAGGATTCAAATACTTTGTTTCTCCCTTAAATGAAATCATGACACCCACCAACTAAAATTCAAATCATAAAGTACACCATGATTCAAACTCTCGCACCAACTAAATTCAAATCATATCGCGCACCACGATTTAAACTGTCTTACCAACTAAAAATCAAAACATAACGTCCTCCAAAATTTAAGTTCTTGCACCATCTAAATTTCAAATCATAACATACACTAAGATTCAAATTCTCGTGCCACCTAAAATTTAAACCATGACGTCGAAGAAAGATATTAATTCTCACATCAACTTAAATCCAAAACATAACATCGACAAAATTTTAAGTTCTCGAGCCATCTAAAATTCAAATCATAATGCCCACTGAGATTTAAATTCTCGCAACACCTACGCGCCAACTAATTTTTAAATGATAACGTTCACCTTTTGTTTTGTTTTTTTGCGAGGATAACGTTCACCTATATGAACGCAATCGTTCTATGTTTTTTTAAGCTTCCGTGTGTTATATATATTTTATTAAGTGCATAACAGAGTAAACTGTCATGAAATCATTTGCTCAGCATCTTAATATTTATGTGTTAATACCTCATTTTCAGTACGTGCTTATAAGCCTCTTAATGCAAACTGTGAGCTTGTTATAGGCTTCCTCCAATGGTAGTCAACGTATGCTTAAACCAACAAAATTTCTTGAGCTTGACTCATTTAAGCCTGACAAGTTCAAGGTACAGGATCTGGTAGCTCGCATATCACTGCTCAAGCTAAGCTAGGACTGAGCTCGAGCCAAGCTTCAACCTTTTAGTTTACAGCTCTCGACGAAAGGTTTTATTTGAAATGCCTCACATATGCAATCCAAACCAAATATGACCAAGCCTCTTGAGACCAAATTCACGTTAAGCACACCATCGTCTGCACACCCTCTTTTATCCCACTATATATGGCGATCGCTTCCCCTTGTTTTCAACACACCTTGTTCCCATGAACAAGCAGGAGAATTGTGTGTATCTTTATATCAAGGTGAAGACTAGCCGTGGTGCGTGTCTCAACTTAAAGAGCATGGCAACAAGCTCCGATTAAGTACCTCAAATCATAGCATCTACCAGGATTGAAATACTTTGTTTTTCCCTTAAATGAAATCATGACACCCACCAACTAAAATTCAAATCATAAAGTACACCATGATTAAAACTCTCGCACCAACTAAATTCAAATCATATCGTGCACCACGATTTAAACTCTCTTACCAACTAAAAATCAAAACATAACGTCCACCAAAATTTAAGTTCTCGCGCCATCTAAAATTCAAATCATAACATCCACCAAGATTTAAATTCTCGCGCCACCTAAAATTTAAACCATAACGTCGAAGAAAGATTTTAATTCTCACATCAACTTAAATCCAAAACAGAACATCGACAAAAATTTTTAGTTCTCGAGTCATCTAAAATTCAAATCATAACGTCCACCGAGATTTAAATTCTCGCACCACCTAAAATTCAAATCGTAACGTCCAACAAAGATTTAAATTCTCGCGCCAACTAATTTTTAAATGATAACGTTCACCTTTTGTTTTTTGGGAGGATCGTTCTATGTTTTTTAAGCTTCAGTGCATTATATATATTTTTTATTAAGTGCGTAACGGAGTAAACTGTCATGAAATCATTTGCTCAGCGTAGGTTCTCATACTTTTTTTAGGGTGCTCATAATTTGTAGGTGCTCAATTTTTTTACTAAATATTTTTCCAGAAAACCTTGTGCTTGTGGAATATGAAGTGCATGGTGTGTGCGGAACGCAGCAACGATGAAAAGGAAAATAGCAGCCAAAGCTCCAAAGATGCATCACCGTATCAGCAAGCAAAACGAGGCTGAGATGAGGATGAGCATATAGCAGTAAGAACTTACGTACCTTTCCTTCGCTGTGCACGAAGAAGGCGTAAAATCCTCCGAGCACAGTCGCTGTGGCCATTCCCCAAACAAGGATCTGCACCGGCATCGGCATGATTGCCGCCACCTTGTAGGAAAAAACGATGGTCAAGAGGGTGGTAAGCACCCACACGGCCACCTTGAGTTTTCCCCTGGTGGACGAGCCCGGCGCCGCACTCTCGAACCAGCGGAGACAGCAGAAGAGCAGCACCAGATCTACATAAGAGAAGACCACAAAGGCGACGGCTCCAGCGTCTCCGTTGGATCGATAGATTGCCATGCCTGAGTTGAAAGTGAGGAAGAGGAACCCCAGCGCCGTCAGCCACGAGAAGCCGCCGCTGCCGCCACCAGCGTCCGCCTCGCGGCGCACTCCCGCCTCCGCGGGGAGCAGGGGTTCCTTCGTCATCTTGGTCTTCTCTGTGGCCATGGCACGCGGGCCCAAACGCCGGACTGGTGTAACCAGCGAGCCGGCAGCGCGAGCGGCGGAGAGGCTTCGTGCGAGGGAGCGTGGATTAGCTTAAAGATCGAGACAGCAATCGGACAGACGGCCGGCCGGGCTCGAGCAAGAACGCCGACCAGCTATAAGGCCCCCTCGAAAGGCAAGAGATACAGAGGTTGTTCGGCTGGTAGAATGAATAGTGATTAAATATTCGTCGGAGGAAATAAAAGCCAAAACAATGAGATAAGCCAACATATGCCAGCCGAACAGCCTCATAGCACCCAGCTCGAGTGGTAAGAGAGAGAAGAAATAGCAGCAGAGCACTTTGCTGATTTTGCTGTGACAGAGGCAAATCTCGGCAAATGTACGAGCTAAGACTGTCCGCACTCGTCGACCTCCAAACTCATCCCTAAAGGAATATTACAGTCATCCGATTTTCCGGGTCAGCCTAGGTTCTCCGCACCACAACCTCTATGTCTCCAACTCCATATCAACTACCAAATTCTGCGCCCCACGCGTCATACTCCTTTTCTTCCCCTCCTCTCCACTCTCTTCCCCAATCTCCACCTACCACGGCGACGGCGGTAGGCGCGATGCTCAGCCCAGGCGACTCCGCCGGCCCACCGTGCCCACTCCACTGCGCGTGAGCTCCTCTCCAGGCTCCTCCTCCCATCTCCACCGCGCCTCCATCTCCACCGTCTCCCATCTCAACCGCGCCTCTCTCCATGCGTGGCGAAGCCTCCTCCAGCGCGGCCGTGAGGTCGAATCGACAGTGTCGGACGCCGCCACGCATCCGCCTCCCGGCCTTGATTGGCGCCGCCGTCCTGGCCCGCCTCCTCTCGTCGCGAGTGAGCTCGGCGGAGGAGTGGCTGGGCTCGCGGCGGCGTCGGGACCCGGCAAGCGAGCCTCACTCGCTCTCCTCTCGCCTGCACTCGCCGCCTCGGCCGGGCGGTGTCGGCGAGGCGCGGCCGCGCGCCGCCCGCCCGTTGGCGTGCGACGGCGAGCTCCTCGACGCCCTTGGATGGGCGCGCCGTGGAAGGCGGCGCGCAGTTGGTTGTCGAGCGGTCTAGCTCCGGCGGCGCGGAGATGGTGCTTCCGTCGGGCTCCCACCACGGTGAGATCTAGCAGGGCTCGCGCGTCGCTCGTGATGGGGCGGAGCGGGGACCCGCGGCACTCCGTCGAGCCTGCCGCCACGCGATGCAGCCTCTAGCGGCCACGGAGCTTGTCTTGGCGGCGGTGATCCTCCTTCCTCCTCCCCATGGCCGTGGGAGGTTATGGAGTGATGGCGGCCGGGCGCGGGCCCCGCGCCGCGTCCGCCACGTCCGCCGCCTGCTGCCGTTGGCCGGATTTAGGGGCGAGGCAGGCCAATGGCGTCCGACTGCGCAGTCCCGGTCGGGAGAAAAACGCGTGACCTCCGGTCGCTTCAGCCTATCGGGCCCCCGGACAGTCTAAGGGCGACTTGAACCACAGAACCAGCTACACCTTCCGTCCCAATTTAAGTGGAATCGAAACATTCAAAAAATTCTAAAATTAAACGCACATGCAGCAGTCATGGGTCCCTATGTAAGCATCTGTGACCCATCTGTCATCCTCCGAATACTTCTTGGTCCTTCCACCATGCTTCGTTCCAGTATCTTCCTTGCAGCTCCCTGGAGGGTTGATGTTGTTCTATTCATGTCTATATTCATTTTCAAATTCTAGAAAAAATGCACTTAAAACGAGATAGAGGTTTAACTCGAATAAAATACTCCATAAACAGTGCAAAACAGCACTTCTTCCGCGCTCAACTTGCACGGTTTCGAGTTAAGCTCCCTCCGCAGTCAGCACACCAAACAAAACGAGCTTATCGCGTGCGCTCTCTCAGGCTGTTCGGCTGGCTTATCTCGACTTGTCTTGACTTATTTCCTCTCACAAAATATTATTTATTCTACCAGTTGAGTACTATTTATTTTAGCATTCTACCAGTTGAACACCCTCTCTCTTCTCGCGACGCTAGCTCGGACCGTTGGAGCTGCTCAAAACGCCTCTGTAACTGCAAGCGATAGCGCGTCATCAAACGCGTCTGCAAGCGATAGCGACATAGCGTCACGGAAATTAATTAGCTGATCGAGACAGCAGCAATCGGACACCGGGGTCGCAGGCCGTGCTCGGGCATGAACAAGAACGCCAGCCTCATTAGCACAGTTATCAAGTTGTCATATCAGCTTGTCAAGATATTGATCTTGTCACTCTAAATGTACAGGTAATGAGCACAATTTCATAAATAGAACGTAGTATTTAAATCTTGCATATGTTGTAATCAAATGCAGAGTTATGAACTCTCAGTGGAGGGTCGTGAGCATTCGTACATGTGTCGACCTGAGATCATCAACATAACTTTGAGATCTTTTCTTCATTTATTTGGTACGATGTCATAAAAAAATTTATATAGCAGTCTATTAAATGTCGATGACTCTATCACTGACCGTTCGGGTCGGGTGTGATGATGCATGATGCAAACGCCCACTGCACGGAATTGAGTATACTATTTCTTTGACGGGGACCAGCGTTGTACAGCGCACCAGGCGATGTTTTCAAGGCAGATGAGTCCTTGCTTTTTTTTTCTTTTTGACAATCAATGGATGCACTAGTATGTGGTGGGGTGCGCACGAAGTTGCGTGGAACCGACGCGAAAGGGACGTTGTACCTATCGTGTGGAAAAGTCTGGATAGCAACATTCCTTCCCTTTGAGTCCTTGTAGACAACAGATTTTGCATATGGATACACATGGATTTTATTGGCGTCCTTGGACCTCTTTTAGCTTGGGGACTTTCGATCTTGCACTAAATCCACGGGTTTAGATGTAAAACTAGGACCAGAGAGAGACTGAATTATAAAGTTTTGAAGGAGTAGGTTGTCAACTTCGCATCAATACCTTTCTCTTTGGAAATGCCTCCAAAGCTGACACAGTCTAGGATTCTACAAGTTGTCAAATCACATGGTGGGAAAAAAAAACAATTGTCTAGATCAACGACACTCCACCAATGACCAACAGTTTTCACGACAACTCAAGCCAACCAATCCTTCGATGACCACCAAGACCTTGTGCTCTCCATTATTTACAATTTTTCATAAATAAGACCAATCTCGATGGGAATTTCATAAAAATTTTAATAATATTAAATCATACACCACATCAATAGTTTTGCTGACTTGGCAACTTAATTATAAGAAGAGAGATGAGAGTTTCATCTCATGAAATTCAATAGGCACAGTTACCAAGTTCATAAAATCTGTATAAAACTTGCACTGAGGATGTTATTGTTTCACCACAAGACATATTTGATCATAACTCAAGCGAAAATTAAATACTTCAAATTCTCTATGAAACAATGCAATGAAATTTTGCACTGAGAGTGACGATTTCATCTCATTTCATAAATGATATGACATATATTGATAATAGTATGATGAAACGTCACTGAGACTGACCTAATACCTCTATACAAATAATTTGCAACGATATTGAGGAGTCACGCATTGATGGTCAATGAGGAAAATTTCTAAATAATAAGCAAGCGATTTTTGTAGTTATTATTCCTAGATAAAATATATACTCCGGCAAAGCTGTGATTCACAGCAACCTCAACCGAAAAGCCAATGGTCCAAATAGAAAGAGTTGGTGGATGTATTCGTAAACCATGATGATGATAGTCGGTAGACTCGGTTCGGATGTAGATTTTTTATAAGAGAAAAATAATATGTATAATTTTTTATAGCGTCGTGAAAGAAAAATATTATAACCAATAAAAGCAAGCCGAACGAAAATGAAGGTGTTCGGCAGGTAGAAAGCATAGTGTTTAGCTGATAGATTGAATAGTGTTATGTGAGAGGAATATAAGTCGAAATGAGCCGTAACAAACCGAGAATGGCCAGCCGAACAGCCTTATGTTTCGTTCAGCAGATTTTCAACAGATCTATATAACATATTTATTGTGAAAAAAAAATACTATGTATGTTGTTGTGAGAAAAAAATAATGCAGAAGAAACATAAAAGCGGCGAGTTCACACGGTGCACCATCTGTTCTCGGGAGTGTTAATTATTACTCCCTCCTTTTCTTTTTATAAGACGCGCACGCAAATTAAGATTCAAACTTTACGATCTTTGACTAATAATTTATGTATCAATTTTTTATTTTTTAGTATAAATTTGATATGGTTGGATTTGTCATCAAATATACTTTCTAATAATTATATGTTTATAACCATAAAAAATATAATATAAGAGAAATAGATGGTCAAAGTCTAATTTTGAAGACCGTGTCATGTCGCGTCGTGCCTTGTAAAAAGAAAAGGAGGGAGTACCACAGAATACTTTTGCGGCAGAGTCACATGGGTTCACATGCAAACGGCAGGCCCGACCGACCTAACATGCTGCCAACCCAGACGCAGAACCAGACCCAGACCCCATGGACGCGGGCCAAATTTACAATTTGGAGGACAGTACGAAGACTCTCGTGAGTGGGCGGTCTGTCCAATGTCCCTGTCGTTCTCAACTTCTCATCGCTGCCTATCACGCGTTTCACGACTGGTGGATTCATCAATCTGTGGATCTACGAGTAGGTGGCCGAGGTTTTGTCTCAAACCGAAAGGGAAGGGCCAAACCGAACCGCCGAACCGAAACAGAGAGCCAGGCGTAGCAAGTTGCACAGGCTCTTGGAATTATTCGCTCAGTTGAGCGGGTCACCGACGACTCCGAGCCTCACATCACAAGTCGAGGATGGGCTAGAAGGCCGTGTTTGTCTGTGAGAGACCAGTGGCGGAACTAGGCCTGTTTATTGATGACAGCTTACATCAACGACTTGTCGAGAAACAGTAATAAATCACTGTTTTGAGTTGCTGATATATTATAAGGAGCTGACACAAGTTGTTAATGATGCTGACATCGGTAGTTCTATTGGCTGGCTCCACCCTGTGAGAGACTAAATTTTAGTCTTAAAAAATCTTACGTGGCACAAAATGAAGTTTATTTACAAATTTTTTTCACATATGTGTGTAACTTTACGCGACGAATCTAATAAACCTAACTAATTCATGATTTGCTAAATATATTAATTCATGGTTAATTAAAATCTGTGTGAGGTCACTCTCAATAGAAAATTTCTAAATATTTTATACTCCCTCCATCCCATTAAAAGTGCAATCCTAATTTTTGAAAAAAATCTCACAAAGAATGCAATTCTAGAAAATAGATCTAATTACCTTCCTAATTAAGTGGTCAGATCTGATTTGCATAGCAAAACTTACTGCTTTTGGCAAACAAATGAGGGTATTAGAGTCTTTTCATTCCTTCACTAATCTGTCTTAAAATAATTAAAATTGCACTCTTTATGGGACGGAGGGAGTAGTATTAAATTTAATATCATATCAGTAAATTTGTTAACTTTACAAAGTATTAGTAAAAAGAATTTCATCAAATGAGAGAGAAATTTCATACACTAATCTATCACAATTATCAACTGTCACAATTATCTCATTCTCAATTATGTAACAGTATAATGACATTGTATATTGAGATAGGTATGATCGTATCCACGCTCGGTGCCTTATGAATTCATATAACTAGATCTCTCACCGCTGTCGCGGGAATTAAGAAAATGCAATGATCGTAAGAGAGAATTTCGCAACCTCGCTGCCCGATCATAAGAGAGAATTTCACGACCCCAAGAACCTCGTCGTGCCGCTGGTAATTCTTTGATCTAGGTTTGAACACCACGCGCGTTGCTGCGGCCCTAAACCCTAGAGTAATCGGTGTTACCATGTGTTAGCATGATGACATACTAAAGTCACGGTGGTATTTCACCAAAATTCACCTAGCTTTATTTGCGCTTGCACAATTTCTCTTACAATAACATATCTCTTACAATAACATTTCCTTTCACAGACAAAAGGAACTTTAGAAACCATAACTTACACTTTTTAAGCGTAGTTTAGGGGTGGTGTCTGCCTACTCATGTGTTGAATAACTATTTAGTATAAAAATGGATATATTTCATGATGTCAAATGAAAAAAGATCTGATCGTTATGTTTCTACTAGGACTATCTACGCTGTCATTCCTTTATATTCCTCAATTCCTCGCGCATGAGTATGTAGGAGAAATCTATGAGTTAGAATATTACTATCACCCTCCTATTCTTTTCTTTCTTCTTTTCCTTTTCCTTTTCCTTTTTTCATTCTTTTTATTTTTCACTTTACCCTATACCAACTACCATCGATGGGGCCTATTTGTCATTTTATCAAAATATATTCATATGAGATCTTGTTTTGAAAGATTTATTAAAAGGAATACAATGGTGTAATCAGAATTTAATTTGGTTTTTTGATTTTTGAATTATAACATTTTTAGCTAGTTCAAACAATGGGGCCCACCACTGGATGTCATGGTCTTAGTGAGGCTGTTGAGGTGGCATACTTGCATGTTGAGAGAACTCCCTAGTGGGGAGCTCCTATATAGGAGTTATAGATAAACATCATCATACCCATCGGACCCAAAAAAAAATTAAGTGGAGCACTAGGCTTCCTCCTTTATTCCAAGGTGCATGGTAACAGTTCACTTTTCTCTTACTCCAAACTTTATACTTCCTCCATAGTCCATTTAAATTATAGATGAAAGTGCATCTAGGCCCCTAAGTGGATTTTGGTGAATTGAATGACAAAGCGATAAAAGATCTAACTTGTTTGTTTAAGAATGTGAGCAGGTTTTTATTTAATTATTCATGAGTTAATATTACTATATATTTGAGGATGAATGTTGTATGGCTCACGTTATGAAGACAAGCAAGTGTGTGGTCCGTTGATAAGAAATGATAAATGTCAAGCGATCAAATGAAGATAAACATTGGGGATATTCTACAAAGATCAATTCTGAGTGTCCAATGATTGTGGTAGCTTGATTAAAAATCAATGGGTCATAAAAAGAGAAATGGTGTTCTCCACTATATAATAAATGCAAGAGTTCATGTGATGATTGTGAAAGGATACAAGGATGAGTGTATATTTGATGATCCTAAGTTGGAAGTTTGCATAAATGTTGTCAATCAAGAACAAGTATTTGAAGCGGTATTTCAAATGAAGATCAAATTTAGATGAAGCAAAGTCGAACTCAATGTAGTTTGGGTAAGTGATGAAGAGATCAACCGAGATGACTAGGGTGAGGGACTAAGTAATCTTTGGGGCCCTAGCTAAGCCGTCATTTCGTGTTTTGCTAAGGTGAAGTTCTAGTATCCGTGGGGTCTACAAGTATCATATCCAAGCCTTAACCGAGTGAAGCAATACAACTCATCTACATGTTATGTTTGGCAATATGGAGTGACTTAAGGATCTAAGCGTGCATATCCTTGCTATATGGAAAGATCTTAAGTTGCTAGCTCCAGCATGGATGTGCTCATGAAGATAGCATTTGTTGGAAGCCCTCAAGTTCAAATCATTCAAGTATGGCAAGATGAAAGATATACAAGCTCAAGAGGTTGACTAGGTATTTACTTTTATCCTTGAGTATAGGAATGTCGTACTATCAAGAGGGATGCAACATTAGCTTCATGACAAGTATCAAAAGTGCTCATTAGTTGACCTATGTGAGAAATAGCCTTGAGAGAGTCCCTGAGTGATCTAACAAACCTCTAACCCAACCTTAGCCACTTCAACACGTCTTGAAGTGTTGAAAAGAGAAAAAGGGTTTTGGGAGCTCTGCCTGTGGTGGTCTAACCGCCCATGGGGGCGGTCTGACCGCCCCCAGGCAGCCAACGGCTAGTTTTTCAAACTGGCCGGAGGCGGTCTAACCACCACCGACCAGTGCTCGACCGCCCGGTCCGCTTTCTAATGGCTAGTTTTCCTTGAGTGGGGTATTTATACCCCACGAGCTCCACTTGTTGGAGCTGCTAACTTTAGGGTTGCTGGTGTGCTTCCCCTGCTGTTCTTGCTAAGCCAAAGCCATAGAACCTCTCCCCAACCTTCTCTTTGTGAGATTTGTGAGATTCAAGCTCTATTCTTGTGTTGGGTTGAGAGAGTGAGTTTGTGTGAGCTTTGTGAGCTGAGAAGAGCCATTCCATAGCTTGAGCACTTGTGATTCACGTCTACAAGCCTTGAAGCATTTGTTACTCTTGGAGGTTTGCCTCCTAGACGGCTAGGCATCGCCGGCTAGCTCCCAAGTTGTGGTGAGCAGCGGCAAGTTTGTGAGGGCTGTGATCTTGCCTCTTCGTGGAAGAGATCGCCTTAGTGGAATCGAGGAAAGTGGTTGAAAGAGTCCCGGCTTGTTGTGCGAAGAGTTAGTTGAGAACTCGAATCCCTTACAAGCTCCTCAATGGAGACGTAGCTTCCTTGGTGGAAGTGAACTTCGGGAAACAAATATTTGTGTCTCCATTGTGGTTTGCTTTACTTGTGGTTTTCTAGCATATTTATATTTGCTTCCGCTTCGATCTACTTGGGTGTGCTTGTCTTTGTGTGCAGGGACCATTACCCTGCTTGTGACCATCTACCAAGGCCACTCACCAAGTTTGGTTCGTGCTAGAAGTCAAGAGAAGTTTGAGCCACTCTTTGCTGGCTTTCTGCGAGGAGGCGGTCTAACCGCCTGCTAGAGGCGGTCTAACCACCCTCACCCCGAGAAACCAGGGGCGGCTAACCAACTGCCTGAAGGCGACCACCGACCAGAAGCTCAAGTTTTCGGGGGAAAAGTTTAATTTGGTCGACTCGCCTATTCAGCCCCCTCTAGGCGACATCAATGTCCTTTCAATTGGTATCAGAGCCGAGTGCTCCATTTCGAGCTTAACCACTCGGAGTTTGACGATGTCAACTACATGTGAGGTACCGTTTGAGCCTCTAGCTCTAGATGGCTCAAACTACATTTCTTGGTCAGCAAATGTTCTACATTCTCTTAAGGCCATGGGTCCCACTACGGAGAGCATTGTAGTTGCGAGTATCCTTCCAAAAGATTGGACATATGTCTCTCTTGAGGATTTGGAAAACACGCAACTCAATTCCTCTATTGTTAACTTTTTGCGTAGTTCTCTATGTGAAGATTTTCAGAAATTTATGCTAGAGAACAAGAACATTTGTCGAGATGCTCATCGCATTTGGATCTTACTAAAATCCTTTGTGGACTCCAAATTAGATGAAGATGAAAGTGATGACGAAGACGAAGATGAGATAGAGGAGTGCTGCACTACCTCTACAACCACCACTAAACATCAAGCATCCACTCTCGAGGAGGAAGAGGGAAAAAGAAGAGGAGACCCAGCCTCCTGAGGGGCGGTCAAACGCCTCCCAGGCGTCTAACCGCCCCTGGCAGAGGAAGTGAGTCCTCGTGTGTCGAGGAGTCCTCTCAAGCCCCAAGCTCATCCTCACCAGTTCTTCAAGCTTCATAAACTTATTATGGTGAAGGTGCTTGCCTAAAGGCCAAGAAGAACAAGAACAAGAAAAAGAGAAGAACCAAAGGAGGAAAGATTGAAAAAGATGAAGCCTCAAGCTCGATGGAAAAACAACTTGAGACTCTTCAACTGAAAGGCCTCCATGGTTTGTGAGTATGAGTCATTGGCTAAATAACTTGAGTATGCTAGAGCTAATGACATACTAGAAGCTAAACTAGAGAAGCTCACTAGGGAGAATATGGCTCTACAAGCAAAACACAAGGAACTTGAGTGTTCTTATGAGAAGCTTGTAGATTCTTATGCTTCACTAGAAATTGCTCATGAGGTTGTTTTATCTTCGGTAAAATACATGCAACCTCACTCACACACATGCACATGCTCACTTGTCAATAATGATTTTGCTTGTACTAAACCTTGTTGTTCTCAAGCAAGCCAATCTAGTATTGAGCATGTATTTGTAGAATCTTGTGATGACCTCATTGCTCAAGAAAATGATGAACTCAAACAAGAGGTTGAAAAACTTAGGAAAAGCTTGAGTGAGTTGAAAGGGAAGAGCAAAGTACAACCTTCTCAAGATAACCGTGCTAACATGGTGAAGAAGCGTGAGAAGGGGTCAACCGTCACTAGCTCAGCTCCTCAACACCAACTCAAGGACAACAAGATCAAGATTCTGGAGAAGAAGAAATTTGAGCTTATCAAGTGCAATCAATGCTAAAAAATGGGGCATTTTGCTTCACATTGCCCTACCAAGCTCAAGGCTCAAGAAACAATCTCCAAGAAGAAAAGAAACTCCATCAGAAGGAGATTGTGCTACCAATGCAAAGAGAAGGGTCACTTTGCCGCAGATTGCCCACAGGTCAATAGTGCTGACCCGGGGCGGTCTGACCGCCCCCTAAGGGCGGTTAGACCACGTCTGGCCACCACTACCAAGATGCACTGCAGCAAAGAGGAGAAAACTTACTCTTCAAGCAAGAAGCCCGCAAGCAAGCCAAGACAAGACAAGCAAATGACTCCCAAGCCTAGAAGTGACAAAAACTGAATTTGCTACACTTGTCGTAAAAAGGGTCTCATGGGCAAGGATTGTCCAAATGGTAACATTCCTAAATCGAACCTTGTCCATTATGATTTCAGTAAGCTTAGGAATGATAAGAATGGTACTTGTGCTATGAGGATGATTAGTTCACCTCAAACCAGCACTAGGGCCATCTGGGTTCCTAAGCACCTTGACTAACCTAGTAGGACCCAACAAGTGTTGGGTACCAAGAAGTGCTTGCTGAGCTTGTAGGTTGATCGAGTTGCATTGAAGTCATGGCGAAAAGAAAAGAATTCTATAATCAATGTTTTGCCATAAGAAGAGCTTGAAAATCTTTCAATCAATGCAATCTCGGTAAAAAGTGCTTAATGTTGTGTCTTGGTTACTCTTAGTTCTTTGTGAACACTCATGGTTCATTAGTCCTAGGATTGTGAAGCATGAGGAAGTGACCTTGACATTTTCATAATATTTATTCTCTCATACCATTCGATGCTACTAATGGCTCTCTAGTAGAGCAAGTGTTGTGATAAGCTTTGCAGGAATATATTTAGGAGATTTAGAAGCTTATCGAAGGAAAAGAACAGAAGAATCACCAAAATGGAAATCTCGAGGGGAGGGCGGTCTAACCGCCCCTACAAAGATCTCGACCGGCATACTGTGGTGCTTTCGGGTGACCCGGCCTCGTGGCGGGTGACCCGCTTGCCTCGGATGATGGCGGGTGACCCGGCCTCTATGAACAGGTGACCCGGGGTAAAAGCAGAATTTCAATTTCTTTGTGAAAATGCATCGAAGGTGATGAGATAACTAATTTATTTCAATTAATTAAATCATTTATATGTCATGACTGAGCTTTGAAGATATCTCCCTTGTTCGTAAATGAATCATGTGCCAAGTTCGAGAAATTCAAGAATCTCTAAGCACTACCTTAGGGGGAGATTACTTCAAAGTTTATGTCATTTATGGGACTAACAATTTTTTCTAGTGAACTTGTAGCCTCACATACTCGTGCAACATATGCAAGCTCTTATTTGACACAAGTTCTAAAGCAATCAAGTTAAGAGCAAGCCACTCTTAAAATTAATTTTTGCACAAATAAAATGTGGCCTAAGGAAAAGGTATGTTCTCTTGAACTCTTTTAAATATTGAAATGCATCTAGGCCTATATGTACCATGCTAGTGTGCCATTCTTAGCATATAATTGCCTCAAGTGAATTTTATGTGTCCTTCTAGATATTTGGTTGATACCCACACATAAACTCGACTTCGTGTCGTGAGAGTGTCCTCTAGTTGGGTATGAGCTAAATATACTAGAGTGGTGATTTATTTGGGGTGGATGTGTGCACTTTGTGACATAGGATAGAAGTTTTGAAAAATAAACTAGCATGCGTAGGATTTGTGGATTTTCGAAAAATATTTGAATCTTGGTCTTTGTGACCCAATCAACTTAGTTATGACTATAGCTCCTCTTGATTGATTGTTGGCTAGTCATAATTAAGAAGATTTTCTCAAGTCCATAATATCTCTATATCCATATCTTTAACTCTCTCACTCTTGGAAGAATCAAGAATTATGGAATTATTTGGAAAATCAATCTTTCTTCTAAAGAATTAGCAAAGATGGATCTTTATCTTCCATAAACTCTATATCCAAGTATGGAAAAGCAAAAGGTTCAAAATCTCTCAAAATCAACTTTTTCCAAAATCAACCGGGGGGCGGTCTAACCGCGTGCCCCACGCGGTCTGACCGCGTGTCACGGGCTTTCTGTTTTTACCCCTCCCCATGATTCTACAGTGCCCATGACCCTATCCACTCACCCCCTCTCTCTCCCCACGGGCAGAAGACCTTCCCTAACCTCCAGAAATGCCTCCCTCTCCTCTCAAGCTCTCTCACCCCCTCCCATGGTGATTTGAGGTTTCAACCATGGAAAAATAATTCCCCACCGTGGAAGGGACTCTCCTAGGGGTGCTGAAGCAAGATCCAAGGCTGCTTCTTGAATACCTTTCAGGTTCATCTCTCCAAAGGTATCTAAATCTTGTTTTTGCCCGATCTCCCTACTCGATGCAAAGCTTTGGATTTCCTTTGAGATATCATCTATTAGCAACCCCTAGAAGACATTCCTAGAGTATCATTCAATTTCGTTGGCTACATTGTCGGGAACAAGTTTCTAGGGTTCACTGCCCCGGGCGGTCTAACCTCGTGGGCGGTGGCGGCCCCGACCCTCGAGCGCTTTGCCCCAAGAGCTTTGTTCTTGGCCATGCATTCAACCTTATTCAATCTAGGACTATTCCCTGAATTTTATCTTTCATATCTCGGCATTTTGTCTCTGTTGCTGGCATGGAGAGCCATTGGCTCAAAACTGGTAGGGGCGGTCTAACCGCCTGGCCAGGGCGGTCTGACCGCCCTGCCCAGTTTTGTGCGAATTGCTCCACACGCTTTGCTTCGACACGATCTATCTAGCCATTCTTGTTCCTGATGTCTTACACATCTGTGTTTCACTTCTTGTGACCTAGGAACTGCAGAGATGCCTAAAGGATCAGGAGCCGAGAAAAGGAAAAAGGGAAGAGAGGAAATTGTTTACACTGAGGCCGGATAGAGCTCACGTCCTTATGATATCAGGGAGAAATTGAGGCCAAGGGGGCAGCAAAGGCCAATTTATCAAGACTATGGGGAAGATATTGAGATGGAGGAAAGAAATGAGTCCAGTGATGATGATGCGGTAGAGGATGACACCTATGTATGTGCAGATCATCAGGGCAGAGTTGGAGCCATACACGGTGGTGTTGGTGCCCGTGGTAGAGGTGCTGGTGCTAGTCATAGAGGCTTTGGTGCTGGAGGCAGTGGAGTTAGAGCCGATGCAGAGATTGAGGAAGTTGATGATGATGTAGGTAATAATGAGGAAGATAATCCAGAGGGTGCAGCTGGAGTGCCTCCTGATGATGATGACGATGCTGGAGGAAATGTTCCTCCCATTGTTGTCAACTTCTTGCCAGAGATCAGACTTCCCGTCTATCCTCTTGTTCGAGGTCCTGTGGATTATTACAGTGAACGCATGGCAGAGACCTTGAAAAATATGAGAAGGGAGAATCCTTATGATCAGCAAAAAGACAGCTGCAGATTATCGGTTTTGGTCCCCCTTTCAGCAGGACTAGTACACTACTGTCATTCTTAACCGAAGAAATGCTAAGATCACCAGTGAGGCTCAGTGCATTGATTGGGATTATATGGCGAGAAAGAATGACATCATTTTCAATGAAATAATCAGAGAGTGTGAAGTGAAGAGGTTGAAGAACATCATGGGGTTCTTGCAACATTGGAACAAGGAGATCATAGCTCAGTTCTATGCTACTGTTTTCTTTGGATATATGGGAACTGAGCGGGCAATGTTCTGGATGACTGAGGGAGATAAATGGCACATCACATTTGGTAACTTCCTTGCTTTATTCAGGCTTCCCAATGATCCTAGCCTTATAAAACTTCATGATGAGGGGATTCTTAATTCCAGGGACATGGAGTTTATGTACCCTAGGAGTAAGAGGGCTCTTGCAGGAACGGTCAAGCCGCTTTACACCTACTATGCTGTCCTTAATCACCGGAAAGACCCTCACCCCTAGAGATGGGAACTCCTCTCATATCACTGCTTTTCAGAGAAATCTTATGGTTGCTATGAGACCGGGGGCACCTAGGTTTTGTGTTGGTGACTTCATTTGGCAAGAGATCAAGAATTGTTCAGAGAATGCCCAAAACTTGTGCGGGCACAGTCCATACATCATGTATATCATAAGGAAGGTCACTAACACAAAATATCCAAAAGACATGAGGCATCGACTCTTGCAACCCAAGCATAGCCTGACCATCAGTGTTCCCTCCTCTCTAGAAGAACTGCGTGAACAAGAAGGAGATGCACATTGGGACGACGTGGCAGAAACCTTACAGCGGGACAGAAGTGTTGCTGGGGGCGGTCTGACCGCCCTGAGCACTACCAACGGCAAAACACCTCATTTTTCAAGAAATTGTTCAATATACTTGCTGGTATTTGCAAGAGTCAGAGGGACATTGAAGTTGCCAATGACAGGGCTATGAGGAAAAGAAAGAAAGAGCGAGATTCGATGAAGAGGATGCATGAACACTTTTGGATTCAGCCACCTCGCTCACCTATATCCCCTGTTCCTCTAGAGGCTGAGATACCGTCAGTAGATGAGAGGATGTTGGGTTACATCAACTCCGGTTACTATGAGGAGTTTGTTCAGAGGCACTATCCTGATGAGGGTGGTTCATCTTCTCAGGCTCCACCACCTCCTCCACCACCTACTTATGCACCTAGAGGGTTTGATGCCATGTTTGGTGGTGAGTCTTCTTCTCAGGCTCCTCCACCTCCTCCTCCTCCTGAGGAAGATCCGGAAGTTCCTCTAGCAGCACGTCTCTCAGCAGATTTATTTAGCTATGGTCCTCCTCCTTATGGTATGAGTGATGCTTCCTTAGCTACTTTATCTGAAATCACCATATCTGACTCTATATATCTAAACTCTCCTATGCATTGGCTACCTGAATATTCTCCATAGGAGGTTCTCAACCCAGTTGGGACGGTTGGTGATGATCTGCAGCCACATCTTCTACAGGCCCTTTTATGGATGCTTGATGACAAAGGGGGAGAAGAATGGATTAAAGCTTCAAGTTTTCATCTTTTTATGTTGTTTGACCGCCTCTGTGATCGACCGCCTCGCAATCGAGAGAGCCATGTAATAAAAATTGGATTTAATTTTCTAGTGGACTTGAGAACCTTGTATGTGTGCTACTGTGTGTATTTGAACCTAATTATGTATCTTAAGTGACTTGGTGCTAGTTTGAAATATTTATGTGTGATGATGCTTGTTTTGTGTTAGCTGAGTGGGGGAGGCGGTCGACCACTCAACCCCTGGCCCGACCACCGCCACAAGACACACGTCTTTCTTTGATGAATGCTTTTCATGCCATATGCATCACGATTTTATTCCTGTCACACACACTTGTTGCACATATTCTGAGATATAGGGGGAGCTCTCATGTACTTTCACTTAAAGTGTGCCTTTGGCATTTGAGGCCAATTTTTTGAAATTCCATTCAAAGCACATATTAAGGGGGAGCTCATTCTATATCTAAGAATTCTTATACGCTTAATTGTTTTTATCTGTAAGCTTTAATCAAATTGTCAACAATCACCAAAAAGGGGAAGATTGAAAGTGCATCTAGGCCCCTAAGTGGATTTTGGTGAATTGAATGACAAAACGATTAAAGATCTAACTTGTTTGTTTAAGAATGTGAGCTGATTTTTATTTAATTATTCATGAGTTAATATTGCTTTATATTTGAGGATGAATGTTGTATGGCTCACATGAAGACAAGCAAGTGTGTGGTCCTTGATAAGAAATGATAAATGTATCAAATGAAGATAAATATTGGGGATATTCTACAAAGATCAATTCTGAGTCTCCAATGATTGTGGTAGCTTGATTAAAAATCAATGGGTCATAAAAAGAGAAATGGTGTTCTCCACTATATAATAAATGCAAGACTTCATGTGATGATTGTGAAAGGATACAAGGATGAGTGTATATTTGATGATCCTAAGTTGGAAGCTTGCATAAACGTTGTCAATCAAGAACAAGCATTTGAAGCGGTATTTCAAATGAAGATCAAATTTAGATGAAGCAAAGTCGAACTCAATGTGGTTTGGGTAAGTGATGAAGAGATCAACCGAGATGACTAGGGTGAGGACTAAGCAATCTTTGGGGCCCTAGCCGCCATTTCGTGTTTTGCTAAGGTGAAGTTCTAGTATCTGTGGGGTCTCCAAGTATCATATCCAAGCCTTAACCGAGTGAAGCAATGCAACTCATCTACATGTTATGTTTGGCAATATGGAGTGACTTAAGGATCTAAGCGCATACCTATGCTATATGGAAGATCTTAAGTTGCTAGCTCAAGTATGGATGTGCTCATAAAGATAGCAATTGTTGGAAGCCCTCAAGTTCAAATCATTCAAGTATGGCAAGATGAAAGATATACAAGCTCAAGAGGTTGACTAGGCATTTACTTTTATCCTTGAGTATAGGAATGCCGTACTATCAAGAGGGATGCAACATTAGCTTCATGACAAGTATCAAAAGTGCTAATTAGTTGACCTATGTGAGAAATAGCCTTGAGAGAGTCCCTGAGTGATCTAACAAACCTCTAACCCAACCTTAGCCACTTCAACACGTCTTGAAGTGTTTGCGAAAAGAGAAAAGGGTTTTGGGAGCCGCCTGTGGCGGTCTAATCATGGGGCGTCCGACCACCCTGTGCAGCCAACTAGTTTTTCAAACCGGGGTGGGTCTAACTGCCTCGACCGGGCGACCGCCCGGGCCGCTTAACGGGCTAGTTTTCCTTGAGTGGGGTATTTATACCCACGAGCTCCACTTGTGGGAGTCCGACTTTAGGGTTGCCGTGTGCTTCCCCTGCTGTTCTTGCTAAGCCAAAGCCATAGAACCTCTCTCCAACCTTCTCTTTGTGAGATTTGTGAGATTCAAGCTCTATTCTTGTGTGGGGTTGAGAGAGTGAGTTTGTGTGAGCTTTTGTTAGCTGAGAAGAGCCATTCCATAGCTTGGGCACTTGTGATTCACGTCTACAAGCCTTGAAGCATTTGTTACTCTTGGAGGTTTGCCTCCTAGACGCCTAGGGCCGGGGCTAGCTCCCAAGTTGTGGTGAGCAACGGCAAGTTTGTGAGGGCTGTGATCTTGCCTCTTCGTGGAAAAGATCGCCTTAGTGGAATCGAGGAAAGTGGTTGAAAGAGACCCGGCTTGTTGTGGGAAGAGTTAGTTGAGAACTCGAATCCCTTACAAGCTCCTCAACGGAGACATAGCTTCCTTGGTGGAAGTGAACTTTGGGAAATAAATCTTTGTGTCTCCATTGTGGTTTGCTTTACTTGTGGTTTTCTAGCATATTTATATTTGCTTCCGCTTCGATCTACTTGGGTGTGCTTGTCTTTGTGTGCAGGGATCATTACCCCGCCAGACCATCTACAAGGCCACTCACCAAGTTTGGTTCGTGCTAGAAGTCAAGAGGAGCTTGAGCCACTCTTTGCTGACTTTCTGCAAGGAGGCGGTCTAACCGCCCTCACCCCAGCAGAAACCAGCAGGGCGGTCTAACTCTGTGAAGGCGGCCCGACACTGGACGAGAAGTTCAAATTTTCGGGTGAAAAGTTTAATTTGGTCGACTCGCCTATTCACCCCCCTCTAGGCGACATCAAGGTCCTTTCAATAGATCGCTTTGACATTTCTACTTATATAAGATTTTTCTATATGTTTGAAGTTTTTTATGAACTTACAATATTCGACAAGTTTGTTTCTATTGATATAGAAAAAAGCACAAATTATGTTTCTGGGGGACATAACCAGGCAACAAACAAGAAAAATCAGGAAATAACACTGACATGTTGCATTCGACATCAACATGTGTTGAACACAACTCATCACAAACAACTTAGCTTTGTCAGATTGGGAAACCGACACAAGCCGCCTAACTCATCTCCATGAGACAACTCTGCCCAGTCGGAATGCGACATCGACACGAGCCTCCATACTCTACACGGTTGGATCTCAGTTGCCAACACACTACTAAACTCCGACATGCTGCTAATTTACCGTAGGAGAAATACTAGTGACTAGGCTGTTCGGCTGGTAGAATGAATAGTACTTAACTGGTAGATTGAGTAGTATTGTGTGAGAGAAGATAAGCTTAAACAAAAGCCGAGATAAGCCAAGTCAAGATAAGCCGAACAGGTTCAACTGGTGAGGGGTGCTGATTTGATATAAAAAAAGTAATTGGATATGAGAAAAGTAGCGATGTTTTTTAGATTGAAAAACCAGCTGACATGTATCAAGACATATGTCAGTGGCCATGATGACTGCGCGAGAGGCCCACCCAATGATTGATAAGTGGCCCAATAGTACACAGATGAGGACAGTGGCGTAGCCAGGAAAAAAGCAGCTGGGGCGAACTTCTAATGACCGACTAAACCAAAATCAAGAACATTGCAATTCCAATCGTATTAATACATACATATATTGCAATCACACAATTTTACACAAATTTTTCTCAATTTGATGAACCATATTCAGGCAATCAAGCATTAAGGCATTAAGCAATGGATAATCACACAGGCACACAAGAATTACCGTTTTGTTTGGTCTTCTTGCTGCTGCCAATGGGGTTCTTGAGCATTGGCCTCCCACTCCCTCGCCCTCGGCCAACTCCCACCGGACCCTCCCCCGCCACCAGCCTTGATTCTGGCGCCACAGCACCGATTCCACACCAAGGCCGGCCGTGCAGCAATCCGTTGTCCTCCAGCTCCACTGCATCCTCCTCCATGAGCCGCCGCTGCCGCCTGCCCGGAGCCAGCATGTCGCCGCCTGCCGCCTGCCGGAGCCGGCCGCTGCCGAGCCGCCGCCAGACTACCTAGGGTTGCGCGCCGTCTGCGCGCCTGCGGCGAGCTGCGGTGCGGTGGCTTGGGCTCCTGGCTTCCTGGCGGACCGTGGATGGATCATGGATTAAAGGCTCGGCCAATTTTGGTGGGCGGTGAGTGAGGCCTGTGGAGAAACAAGCAAAAGGCCTAATCGAAAAGGATAAGGCCCAGACGGGCAGACGCCCCTTCTTCAACCTCCGAGTCCCGATGGTGCCTCCGTCCAAGCTGCCGCCATGCCTGCCTGCTGCCTACCGCACATCCACACCGGAGCTCGTAACTCGCAGGAGAACAAGGAGTATACTAGGGCGCCCTTAACTTTAGCTGGGCGGCCGCCTACCGCCCAACATAACCGCCTGGATGAGGAATCGGACGAAGACTATTCACCCTTTCGTCTAGTCACGTGGAACGGGTCCACACGAAGACGCTACTCACAAGAGTTCAAATTTTTTAAATTTTTTTAAGACGTTATGCATTAAGTGGACAAGTGGTAAGTGATGTTCCCGTCAACGACAAGACGCTAGTGGTGACTGCTCCTTCAAGGTGCTCATAAGGGTGGGATTTGCGTATATGTGTTCATAATATTGAGTGTGTGTACGCGTTGTGAACGTCTGTGTTGTGCTGTGTAATTTAAAAAACAGGTGGAACGAGCCCACCTACAATGGACATGGAACGAGCCCACCTACAATGGACATCGCTCAGGAACTGTTTCCGAGTTCTGACAACGTGAGGTAGGACAGTGAACATCGAATATTGATACTAATCGGAAATATTAAATATAAATTAATTATAAAACAAATTACACTTATGGAGTGTGAACGTTAAATGAATTTGTTAAATTTATATATTACTTGTCAATTCATGAACTAATTAGGACTATTAAATTCGTTTGCGATTTACAGACATTGAATAATTTTCACCTAGGGCTAAATAGGGCCTCGATAGTGTTTTTAAATTCCATGCAAATAGTCCATCCATTGCGTTCAGTTGGGGAAAATTTTGGAGTACCTTTCAAGATCTATTAGGAGTAACAAATGTAGACTAATTACAAACTTAATTGCATGAATGGACCGAAAATCGCGAGACGGGTCCATTGACTTAATTAATTCATCGTTAAAGATTATTTACTGTAGCACAATGTTGTCTAATCGTAACATAATTAAGCTCGTTAAATTGGTCTTAAATTAAGGGACGTTATGAAATAAATTTTGTTATTAATATTCAATACTTCTAATTAGTGTCCGAAAAATGACGTAGTCGGAAAAACTTTGGGATCTGATGGTTGAACGAATCATAGGTCAGCGAATAGCACATCGACACGCACGAGTGAGAAAAATGGCTCCACCGATCGATGTGACTCAACAGCATTGATCTGCATGTAGTGGGTAAGTAAAGCCAGGCATGTTGTAAAGTTTATCCAACAGGTGAGGGCAAAAAGAGAGAGGCCGGGAAAAGCAGGTAACTTAGGTAAGTGGAAACATATCATAGTCGCTCTAAAAAAAATATATGTAGAAAAGTAATGTGCATGAACAAGTCTAGCTTATCTTTGCATTCTTGTAAAGGAAAAGTCTAATAGACTGCAATTATGAAAAAACATGCAGGCTCATGAGTCATGAGTACAACTTAACATAAGAATGCTTGACGAATGCTCATGCAGACAGCACTCAGAGACAGACCACTTGAGAATTGAGGCCAAGAAAGTGAAGAAGCAGAGTGCACAGTTGCTCACCAATTAAGCAGTGGATCCCTGACCTTAGGTCAGAAAAGTGAGACGGGGTAAACCTATGTTTCTTGACGGGCTCCGACTGCTTCGTCCCCGCTCTCCACGCGGCCCGGCCGCCCCCACCGGCTCCACGGCCAGCCTCTCACCCCACACCTTGCCTCTCGCTCTTGCTGAGCGCAAACGGATCGGACACGTCGGAGGACGGAGGCCAAAGCCCGGCCGCCGCCCATCTCCGGAGTCCGGCGACATGCATGGCGCCCCCCAAACACACCCTACTTTACCCACTCACCTCGCTCGTCGCGCGGCGCCGTAGTCGATGTATGACTTTGACTTCGTACTTCACCCTCCATCAGCCATGGGCGGTGCCTGTATAAGATCTGATGACTGTGCAGCCAGATCAAGCAGCTGTTCGTGCGGTTTGTATCGAAACACAGAAAATCGGATGCCCATCACAGTTGCAATTAATGATCTTTTAGTTATCATTCCTTTCGATTCTGCCTTCCACGTTCCAGCTACTCTGCTCTAGCAAGAAGCAAAGAAGATGTAGAGAGGAGGCGTGGTAGATGATACCTTCGTCATCGGCGTCAAACTCCCCCCTTAAATAGCCGGCGGCGGAGGCGACATGACTCATCGTCGTAGAGTATCGGACGACGAAGCTTCCCAGAAGCAGCAGGAGTGCAAGGGAAATTACTCTGCGGCGCCGCCAGGTTGACGGCGGGCTAATCCACTCGTGCCGAGCTAATAACGCGGCCAGTGCCTTGCACTTCAAGTCGTCATAGAATACTTCTGCCGTACGTCTCCGCGTGGAGGCGCCGTGGGCGGCGGAGTCGAGGCTGCAAAAGTCGTTAAGCGCGTGCCAACATACTATACGTGTTTGGGCAGTGGAAAGTTGATGTCATGTGCTAAAAACTTCAGCATTTCATATATCGGAAGTTAACTAAAAAACTAAATATAAATTAATTATAAAATAAATTGCACAGATAGAAGCTAATTTACAAGATGTATCTATTAAATCTAATTAATTAATTATAAGAACAAGTTTAATGTAACACCATATTGTCTAATCATGATTAAGTTTAATAGATGCATCATAAAGATTAAAGTCAAAGCTTCAAAATGAGCCTCCAAGTAATAGTAGGATTATGTTAAGAGAGGAAAAGTGTGAAATTGAATGGAATGGGAGCAAATGATTAGATTGATTAGAGAGTGGGGATCCCCTGTGTTTATGTACAAGCCCAAAGGGCATGAAGGTGTTCATTCGGGAAGGACACCCTTCCCGTATGCCCCTTCGGTGACTTGTCATTAGTAGTTGTTAATGACGTCACTAACTAATGACTAATCAATTAATGTAATTGATCACTAATAAATGTGTTTCATAACACCCCCCTTATCAATTGCACCAGGAGATCTTGATGTAATTTTTCTTCAATCATCTTCAAATATTGTCTTGTAAAACTCCCCAAAAAAACTTTTTGAAAAAAATCTTGAGGAGAAACCAATTTGTATGTGTATATGTCATTAAAACTCCTTTAAAACCCAGTAGGAAAATATAAGAAGAAAATAATATGACATTATAGATTATTGTCTCATTGAAAAACTTATATGAGTAAGTTTTGGAGATCAATAATATTATGATATGAGGATCATGTTCGAATATCCTTTCCCAAAAACCTAATGGCAAAATATGAGAAGGTATTATTATATCTTCTTAAAAACTCTTGTAGAGAAAACAAAAGATATGACATAGAATATGTCTTGAATACCACCCTTAAAACTTGAGTGGAGAAATTAGGTGATATGAGATATGTTTTTGTACTGATATTGCCTCATTAAAACCTTTTTATGAGAAACCTTGTAAGGAAAACTCATATAGGAAAAAGAGTACAATATTCATAATCAGATGATTGTGTATAGTTTATATCAAAGGAATGTCTCCCCTTGATTCTTGCAAATCTTTGAGTTGTCTCATACCTATTCCAAAAACATATTTCTGAAATAATTATGTTGGTAAGGACTTTGTGAATAAATCTGCAAGATTATCACATGATTTGGTTTGCAAGATTTATATCTCTTATTTCTTTTGTAATTGATGAGGATATCTCCCCCTGAACCTTGCAAAATTTAAGTTGCCACTCACCCCTCACCATGAACACCATTCTACGATGTAGTGGTGGATAAGTACATTAGTGAGTGTGTTTTGTAAGATATTTATTCTGTCATTTTGTAAAAATGAGGATAAACATTTTGATCAATACATGATTCATTATTATTTATGGATAATGATAGTGATTATATGGAATTACATTTATCATTGAAGTCTTACATGTGGTGTGATGCTTCATAATGATAGATAAATGTTTATGTTGTGGAGTCCATTATGATGACTACCATGAAACTTTATTATTTGTATCAGTCTATGATCTGGTAATATGGGGATCAGTTAGCCAATATTTTGATATCCTACTTGGTCAAGTCTTAACATAATAAATCAAGACTTTTTAGTACCATTTGATATCTATGGATATCGTTTTTGACTCCCACCAGTATGGTGTTGTTGGAGTTTCTCTATAATAAGGTATCTACAACTGCAATATCAAGCATGTTGTAATTTGTATGATACACAAGCACTTTCTTGGCACTAAATTCATCATTTCAGGGTCTAAATGGATATTGATCCATTTTTAGGGATTGAATGACCATAATGTTGATGGATATGCTTGTCCAATATTATTTGAATATTGGGACACATTATCAATTGAATATTGATAAACTAATATATATGCATAAGTTGTAAACTTAAACATATTTTGGTTTTACCCAAATTTCCATCTCAAATTCTGTCATAAAATGATTGCTTGCTTGTTTGTGTGTGTTGAGATGATGAAGGAAAATTCAAGTTGGATTTGTTATGAACACGCATGCAATCGTAGTGATTGGAGTAATCCTTCTATGGAAGATACTCACTTAGTCAGTTGTACCACAATCAACTTGACTAATTCAAGTCATGGAGTGACTTGAGTAATACACAATATATGTTGCGATTTATATTTAGATTTAGAACGTGAAGTCAGATGATGACTTGCATCAATTATTTGATCTGCCAATTGTTAATTATAGGAACATAAATTTTCACATATACCGCGAGGGTATGTTGCCCAGTCTCTGTGTGAAACTATTGCTACAATCTCTCATTATATCACCACCTTGCTTTCATAAAGAATGCATTTGTGAGAAGATGGTATTATTGTGGTAAATACCTCTCACTAGTGAATGAGAGAAATTCTCCATAATTGCCACCTTTTCTTTGACCCATTTTGAGTGTTGATACATTCTGCCTAGGACTTTCGGTCTGGATCCAGTTTAAGGTGTATAACAATTTTGAGGAGTATATGTCGACATTTTGTAGTCTTTGTATGATTGATTCAATGGAATCAATATAGCATGTGAAATATTAAACTGAACTCTTATCTTATTTCCCAAGATGATAGAGTTTGGATGTTCCAATGATGACCCAGTGCCTAAATTTATGTGCACATGTACTGGGCTTTTGAATGTTAAACATTCACAGGCTTTGGATTTTCAATTATCCATAAAGTGTCTAACAACATGCATGATGTTGATTTGCATTTACTATTTTGGAGGATATCTCCCCCTATTTCTGCGGATGCTTATTAATAAGCTATATCCCTCGTGACCATACTTCTCTCCCTCTTATTTTAATTTGGGAGTTGAGTGATCTTGTTAGATTTCCACTTTTTTCTAGCACACTAATTGTAGGGATTGAATAAGATGACACTTTGATAAGTAAATGCATTTGGTAGAATATTTCTAATGTAATACAAATATAAGATGTTCTGAACTGATGGTTCAGATATTCTTTGGTATGTTTGTGGATGTGAGGATTGAATGTGATGTGTAACATTCATTTTGTATTCCTGGCATTATGTATGTGGTATTTATCTCCCCCTAATGCATGGAAGTATCCTCAAAGTGTGATCAACATACAAGCTTTTGTGTAAATCCCCATAGAGACCTAAGGTATCATATGGATAACGAATAGTAATACCGTTTATGTAGGTCCCTAGTGCCCATGATATATGTTGTGAGGTTGTGATATCGATATGTGCAAAACATAACCGACACACAGATGGGAAATATTTGGTTGTGGTATGATTGCAACGGAGGGAGCCGTATGATTGCAGCTTGATGAATGTAAAATATGTGGTGTGTAAATCCACATGTTACCAACTTGATGTTGATAGGTTGAATTCTATTGTGATGGTCATGCGGGCCTTGCTATCTAGCGACCGGTTCCCTCCCCTGGTGATTTTCTCTTTTTAAAAAAAATTCTTTCCCACGTACTCATAACTTTGACGCATAACTTCGAGTAATAAATTTTTGTCAGATAATTTTTGAGTATAAGTTTGATGACACGCAGAATTTATCCGTACAACTTGTATGCACAATTGTTTGAAGAATAACTAGCGTATAATTTTACTTTAACGACGAGTTGTACGCATAACTTTTTACGTACACGACAAGTTGTGTGCATAATTTTTCTGTAAAGATGAGTTGTACACATAACTTATGACAAAAAGGAAAAATTGTTGAAGAAAGAAAAAAGAAAAAAAAAGAAAATAGTAAAAAAAAGGAGGCCGCCGATGGGAAGCACGGATCCCCCTCCGATCCTCGGACCAGCGGCCGTTCGAGCGTTCCGGGTTGCCGGATTGATTTTGCGTGGTCATGCAAATGAGTTATCTCGATAAGAGATTCAATTAAGCCATAATTGGTATGAACATATGGTACTGTAACACCCTGCCCACCAAAGCCCCTCCGCTCTGAAGGCTGCCGATCGTTTCCCCCGCGTCCACCGCGCCCCTCCGCCTTCAAGCCACCATCAAGGAGCACTGAAACTCCCCCTTCACTTCCCAACCATCAATCCCCTTCAGTTTCCCCTCAATCACGCCATTCCCCTTGATTGCAATCAAAGCTGCCGGCCGCTATGGCCATTGATGGCCTCTCCGCCCCGGCCGACGCTCCCTCTCCCTTCCAGCGCCCTATAAAGCTCACCCGAGCCCCTCCACCGCCTCCCTTCGCACTCAATCGAGCTCTCGCACCCTCCTCTCTCACGCGCGTGCCATCGCCTTGAACTCCTCTGTCGCCAAGCCATTGACGGCCGCCCGAGCTCCTCGCCGCCGGTGAAGTATCCTTTGCCCACCTCTCTTTCTTCTTCGTCGCATGCAAAGCTCACCGTGCCTCCCCTCTGTCCCAGGACCCCGCCTTCGTCGCCGGACCGAGCCGCGCCCCTGCTTCTTCTCAGAGCGCCACCCAAGCTCGGACTCGCCGTCCTCAAGCTCCCTCAACGTCGCTTCTCCGCCGCCCGTTTCCTCGTCGGAGTTTTGCCGCGTGGTGAGCATCGCGCCCTCCCTCGTTTTCCCTTGCACCTCGAACCGTAGCACCGGCACTCGCACGCCGGAGTTGGCCGCGCCGCCCCCTTGCGGTGCGTGTCGCCATGGTCGTCGGAGCTGCCTCCCTAACTGTAACATCTCGCAATTTTTATTACGGAATGTTAAATATAAAAATGTGGATTTAAAAAATTTTGGTGAATTGTTTGAGTGCTTAAAGAATTAAATAAGGATGTCTTCTAATTCTCCCCTAAATTCCTAGATTTATTTTTGAGGTAATTAAAAATTTCTAGGAAATATAAAATGATAGCGTGAGAACCTTGGAGTTTATTTGGTTTTTATTTGGATTTATTTGAGTGAGATTCAAATTTGAATCAAAGTTTGAATTAGGGTTAAGGATAAAAGAAAAGGGGAAAGGTTGCAAACTTGACTTGGGCCTCGAGTTCGCGCCAGAAGTCCGTTGAAGGCCCTCCTTCTCTTTTTCTTAAACCAGCGACACACCCCTCGTGACCGCGGCCAGCCAGCTAGGCCCATTAAGGCCCGCCCACGCTCTCTCGCCTTCTCTCACGCCGTAGACCCCGCTTGTCATCCTCCACATCGCCCCTCACCTTTTTCCCCTTTTCCCCTTTTCGCCCCACCACGCCAATCCGGCGGCGCCGGTCGTGCTCGCCGCTGCATACGATGGCTTGATGCGCGCCACCTCGGCGCGCCACATCCAGCCTCCACACCGCCTATGAAACACCGCCGCGGACGCACACCCCAGACCTAGCCACCCTTGGGGTTTTCCCGACTCACTGCCGCCCAAGAAGAAGAGGAAGGGAGGAGAAGGAGGCGGGAGGTCGTCTCGAGAGCGCCGCGCCAGCCGTCTGGAGCGATCGGACGGGCCGGCCGCCGCCGGCCGCCACACCTGCTTCCTATGCTCCGACCCGTTCGCGCGCCCCGCTGCCACCCTTCATCGCCGCTCTACACGCCGACCGGTGGTCACTAGGTGAGCCTGCCGACCTCCTCTCGCCTGTGAGCCAGCCCCGCCGAGGGGAGAAAGGCCCGCCTTGACCACGTGTTCGACCGACGCCGCGCCGCCGCAGCTGACCGCCGTCGCTTGTGTCGCTGGCCATCGAGCCGTGCCTTACGCGCAGTGCCGCGCCTTCATCGACGCCAGCGCCACCGCTTCCTATGCCCTTTTGCTCTTGATCGCCGGTGACCTCTGTTGCCATGTTTGTCGCGCCATGTTGGCCGCCGCCAGAGTTTGGCCTGGTGCCGCGGCGGGAGGAAAGCTCGCTTTTGGGGCCGTGCACACCACGCCACCGACGCGGCCGCACACACACGCACGCCCGCCCCGCGCCGCTCGCCGCCGCCGCCCGCCAGCCGCCGAGAAGGTCTTGTGCACACGAACTAGGGGCAAAGCCCCAACCTTTGGGGTCAT
Source organism: Cenchrus purpureus (assembly GCA_022644695.1). Classification (NCBI taxonomy): domain Eukaryota; kingdom Viridiplantae; phylum Streptophyta; class Magnoliopsida; order Poales; family Poaceae; genus Cenchrus; species Cenchrus purpureus. The sequence goes on from CP053465.1 coordinate 26,741,672, forward strand.
TTCCTTTCGCCTGATGCACGCGTACACGCTGGCACTGGACGCACGCCAGCGCCGCCGCCGACCGCCGCATCCACACCTGCGCCGTCGCCGTCGAGCTCCGCCTCCTAAAGTTAAAGGTGGAGCCTTTCTTGGCTCAGCCGAGTACGCCTTCGTCCCCTGAGCCGTGCCCTGCCATTTGTTGGCCAACCCGCTGCACGCCTCGCCGCCGGCGAGCTTAACCGCGTCGGAGCTCCTCTGGGGCAATCCGTCGAACACGTTTCGGCGCTGACCTAAAGCCCTGGGGGTTTTGTTTCACACACACGCCCACACACACACGTGAGGATCCACGGGGATCTCGTGCGGCTGGCCAACCCCGACCAAGCGGACGCCGCGCACGGCGCGCCGCGATCCGCCCGAGGATCACGGCTGCACTCGCCACGACGCCGCCGTGTCGGCCCACCACGTGGGCGGCCGCTTAAAGCCGGCCACCGTGTGCAGGAGCTTCTGCAGCTTATAGCCCTGTTTGAGTCAGCTGAAGATACCCTATAGCTGGCCTAAAGTTTGCAATATTGTATATGCGTATTTAATTTTCAGAAATGTATTTTCTCTTTGGAAATTCATAATAAATCCGTTTTAACTCCGAAAAATACAAAACTTTTCTAAAATCTTCTAAAATCTCAAACTCTGCGCTAGGCTAGAGTTCGCCTCTTTTTGGGTCTTATTTGTTCTTCCTCTTGGATTTAATTGCAATAGCGGTGAGTTTATTTATTTACGATTCTAGGAGTAGGGCCGGAGAGTGTTTAAATACCTTGTCCTTGATTGACCTACTACTACTACTTTATTTACGCATCATGATACTGGCTGAGCTTCTTGTGCATGTGTTGGGACTATGTGGTAGTTTCTTGGCGTGTGTGGGGAAAACCGAGGAGAAGGTGTTTTGGGATACTTGGCGGGGTGAGCTCAAGACAACCCGATCCGGGATCGGGGCGAGATCATCTTCTCGGGCGATGCCAGGTTTGGTACCTATGCGGGTACATTGTTTAGGAACACAGTGTTGGGATTTTGTGATGACTTGGAGGATAGGAGCTCACCTTGAACCGCGAGTGGGTCGCTTTGTTACACGGACTTTCGTACACACCACCTCGAGAGTGGGGATAGGGCCGTTCGACCCTAGCAAGTGCGATGCCATACACACCGCCGGTAGGATAGAGGGTATCGAGTGAGAGGGTATAGGGTGAAGTCCCTTCCTTTTGGGCGCTCCCGTGCGGCCACACGGGGCATGTTCACCAGGGTGGTCGCTGCGAAGGACCGCGCCGAGACCCGGATGCAGGATGGAATCATAACTCCTAGGTGTTCGTTCGGTTGGGTAGGCTCGGCCGGCATGCACCGTGGTACTATTCCGAGTTGGGTACTTGGTGTACACGCCTCTGAGTTTAGATCTATCACTTATAGCCGCTCCTCGGTTATGGACATGCCGTTGTTTACTCTCGACTCTTACGTTTTGGGATTTCTACCTCCTCCTTATAGGATGAGAGTGTATGGTGAGCCGTGGTTGTATTCGGGAGAGAGAGTTGCTCCCTCTGCCTCGCGGATCCGGGTGCAACCATTGAGGTGCGGTGGAGTTCTCGCACCACCTAGAAGGAGATAGGTCGGTGACGGTGATCCGGTAACGGTGTAACCGTTTGAGGATGAGAGATATGGGAAATGGTGGGAATATGGAGATGTTATTTCTTTTTATATTGATGTCCGCTACGCTTAGGAAACCCTACCTTGTTCCTCTCTTTACCTTTAGAAATAGGCCACTTAAAGCTTGCATACGGTTGGTGATGTGGACCTATCCCAATCCTTGGGGATAGCCCACAGCTTGCGGTGCGAGTCGACTACGACAACAACGCGACGGATGGTACGATTGAGGGGCACGTTGCTTCGCTCAAGGATGCACTGTGGAGAGAATGAAGATGGAGACACCTTTTACGGAAGCTAGCTACCACGCTGTAGGCTCTTATTCATGTTATTCGCCAAGAGCGTGTATTGATGTACTCCGATTATTCGGGACATGTAATAATAATAGATTATATTCATACTACGATGCTTTATTTGATGTATGGTTGTGATATTTATACATGATGAATGCGTGCGTGATAGCGTCGATCCGAGGACTATCACGACGAATGACGGGTTTCCTTTTGAAAACCCGGGCGTTCTGAGATGGTATCGAGCCATACTTGGACCGTAACACGTGCCCTTAGAAATGGCCGAGAAATTAGGACTCTAAACGGTCTCTTTTGCTATATACATTCTTGGCATATATTACAAAACTTATCCTTCTTTGAAAAGTTCTATCTCACCTGCGCTAACTAGAAATTTCTTCCGTGTCACGAGAGATGGCTCGTCGGGAGGTGGAGCTACTCCGGAGCACATGGAGGGACTTCAGTTGGGTGGGCCGGTCGTCCTCGGTGAGGATTCCCCTACGCACGTCACCTCACGTCGAGGGGCGTCCCCTGTCGGGACCACTAGTGCTTTGCGGTGGCCATCCTACCCCACCCGGCGCTTCGGACTTCCCGGGATGCTCGAGCACAACCAGGACTCCAAGCGTCGAGGAGCGCATGGACACGCTGCAGCCACGTGCCGCCACTGCGGCTGGGTACTGCGACGTCTACAGGGAGACTGCGGCTGATCCCCGGGACTACTACAGTGGCTCCGATCGTGGGCAGGACTGCGACCCTTGACTCTGAGGAGGAGGTTGTCGAGGACCTCTGAGTCGATGACACGCTCGTCACCACAGGAGCTACCTCGTGGACCTCGACACTCACGCCCGCCCGGTGACGGCGGGCAGTGGACTCTTTTGAGAGTACACCACTCGGTGAAGAGCTTGACCCGCTGCGAGCTTGCTCGTGGAGAACCTCACCCTTCGCCCGGTCGAGCGGCTCGGCGAGGACTTACGCCACGCCAACTCTTTGGCGGTGCGGTGAGGCGAGAGGGTGACCGCTCGAGAGGAGAAGATCTACGCTCGGAGGATCTACAAGCGGGAGGCTAGGTTCACCCGCCTCTTCCAAGGCTGAACCCGGAAGGATGCACCTCACGCCTCGGGGCGCTGTCTTCGTTCGTGAGAAGGCCAGTGGCCGAGCTTGTGGAGGACCAGTACTCAACACCGCCAACCTCGCACTCACAGGACTTCTTGTTCTGCTTTGGACAAGTGCAAGAGGATCTTTGAGGACTTGGGAGGACGCGACTCTCTTCGTGTGGATGAGCTTCACGAGCTCAGCATCGCCTACCTCCGAGCACCGTGACGATCGCAAGGAGACTTTCAAGCTGCACCGTCAGCCCTCAAGCTTCACACATGTGTCGATGGCGACATGCCACTCGGTTGAGACCGGAGGTGAGGGCTGCTCACGCCATGTTGTCACGGATGTTCCCCAGAGACTTCCCCGAGGAGGACCGTTGCCCCGTGAGGTACAAGAGGCTCGCTTGAGTAGCGTCTTGAATGCTAATAAGAGTAGAGTTGTAATATAGGTAGTTTCCATGAGTTGTTCCATCCGGTAGAGCACTGTTAGGTGCATGAGGAGTTATGAGTCTTTTCACACCTAGATGTGCACACCCTTTTGAGATCATGTAACGCTATATTAGATCGCTGCTGTGTGTGACCTCCAAGACTTGAGTCAGCCTCGAGGAAACTTATGTACTCATAATGGATGCGATTGTTTGGTCTTAATGGAGTTAATCGTTCTTATTGCTTTTTCCTTTGAGTGTTGGAATTATATAAGTAGAAATATTTTCATGCATCATAGACTCAATTTGTTGGTGAGTGATGTATCTAAGGTTTTCTATGCCCTTGGTCTTGTTTACAGTAAGATGTCCATCAGGAGATCCGGATGCATTGGCTCGCCTCGGGAGGCCGCCGAGGAAGAGCAAGCCCGCCGCCCGCGGGTGGACGTGGCCGCGCTCCCGCTCGTGGGCGTGGGCGCGGTCGGTCATGGACATGCACTGTCAGGGCGAGGCGAGGCGTCGTGGTGCCACCACCACCGCCTCCGCCCATCGGTCAAGGCGATGCGGAAGAAGGAGAGGAAGAAGTCAAGGAGAGCCCGGCGCGTGCGCTCCCGGTCGTGGGCATGGTCGTGGCCGTGGAGAGGCACCGCCACCGCCACCGCCTAACCTGGCTGAGGTGATGGCCGCCGATCACTGATGCGAGGATGGCGGAAGCCGAGAACCGAGTCGGGGAACCGCAACATCTCGCCGGAGGACTTCACTAAGAAGATCGAAAGGTTCCTCCGCCTGAAGGCCCCTACCTTCAGCTACTCGGACGATCCTCTCTCGACGCCAACGATCGGCCGTGTGATCGAGGCAGCTCGACCTCACCACCTACACCGACGAAGAGTGTGTGGCTCTCGCGCCACCGGCTCGAGGTCCTACCAAGTCATGGTGGGACAACCATTCGACACACGAACCCAGCCTTCATGACCTGGGCGGAGTTACGTGAGGTGTTCCGGGCGATAGCGACTACGAGGGAGCTCATGAGTCGAAGGTTCGAGTTTTGCACCATGACTCAGTGCGATGAGGGTGGAGGGAGGAGAGGCACTTCATGAAGATGATGCGTTATGCCCCAGCGACACCAACACCGACGACAAGAAGCGCCTGGTTTCTGCGAGGCCTCCACCATGGTCTCCGCCAAGGCTTGAAGGCGGTGAGCACAAGTCCCTTCGCCACTGGTGAGCAGGGCTATCGCGCTTGAGGAAGAAAGGAGGGGCATGAGGAGCGCATGAAGGGCAAGAAGAGGATGGAGATCGGGACCATGGCGACCGATCCTTCCGAGGCCGAGGGAGGGCAGAGCAACCTGAGAGGGAGCTACCGCTGGGAACAACCAGCCAGCGGGCCGGAGGAAGCCGTGCACCATACCTGGAGGAAGGAGCTCCAACTACCCAGCGGTGGTGGCTACAACCGCCCAGCAGAGCGTCGAGACCAGGGAGGTTTCACACCTACGTGCTACGCTGGCAAGCAAGGCCACAAGTCGCTGAGTGCCCTAGTAAGAAGACCGGCTACACATGCCAGGGCACCAGCTCGGAGGAGGCCACCTCAGGCTCCCCCGGTCCCGGACCGCTGGAGGCTCAACCTCTGACCGAGGAGGAGGCTGCCGACGCCCGACGCCGTGATCGGTGAGTTTTAGTTTGTGGTACTAAGGCTTTGTTCTTTTCGATCTTGGTGAAACTAGTTCTTATGTGTCCTCTAACTTTGTAAACAAAGTCTCTCCCCATGACTCCCCAGAAACCTATTGTGACGAGCTCGTCGCTCGGAGATATCAGATGCACCCTACTATGCAGAGGGGTGGAAATGTTCATCAAGGGTCACAAGTTCCTCGGGATCGACCGTCTTTGAGTCCAATGGGATTGATATTATTCTGGCATGGATTGGATCACACAAGGAGTTATCTCCTCGTCACCCGACAAGTGACTGATACACCCAAGGGCGAAGATCATGTTCGAGCCGCTGAAGTCTCGAGAAGTACCATGTGTACCACCTCACTCAAGACGGTGGCCGATGTTCCGGTGGTTTGTGAGTACCCGATGTCTTTCACGATGATCTCAGGGGTTACCACCGCATGATGTGGAGTTCGTGATCAACCTTGTGCCGTGCTGCACCGTGGTACGCGAGTCCTTCTTGAATGGGCAAGTTAGGCGAGCCGGAAGGAGGAATTAGAAGCTCTCCCAAGAAGGGGTACATCCAACCTAGTGCATCACCTTGGGCTTCACCTGATGTTTGTGCCGAAGAAGGATGGGACGAACGGCCGTCGTCGATTACATCTTAATGCGGTAACCATCAAGAACAAGTACCCGTTGCCACGCATTGATGACTGCTTGATCGGTTGAGGAAGGCCAGTACTTAAGATTGACCTTCGATCCGCTATCATCGGATGAAGATTCGCCCGAGGACATCTACAAGACAACGTTTGTTACCCGGTACGGGTAGTATGAGTTCACTGTCGTATCGTTCGGTCTTACGAACGCCCATGGACGAGTTAGACAAGTTTGTCGTGGTTTTCATTGACGACATCTTGGTCTTCTCGGAAACTGCCGAAGAACATGAAGAGCATCCGAGGATAGTCTTTGGAAAAGCCGAGGCGATCAGTATGCCAAGTTCAAAGTGCGCGGCTGCTAGAAGAAGTAGCTTTCCTTGGGCATGTGTTGTCAGGTGAGGGAGTTGCAGTTGATCCCTCGAAGATTGAAGCGTGTCAAAGTGGCGATCGCCCAAGAGCGGTGTAAATCGAGTTTTCTTGTATGGCGAGTACTACCACTGTTTCATCGAGAACTTCTCTAAGATTGCGAAGCCGATGACCGAGTTGTTGAAGAACAACACGCCTTTCGTGTGGACAGAGAAGTGTGAAGCAAGCTTCCAAGAGCTCAAGACCCGACTCACCACAACTCCTGTGTTGACGCTTCCCGATGACAACAAGGATTTTGTGGTGTACTGTGATGCTTCTAGGTAGGGTCTTGATTGTGTGCTGATGCAAGAAGGCAAGGTGATCGCTTATGCTTCAAGGTAGCTTCGGAAGTATGAAGAAAACTACCTGACACATGACCTTGAGTTAGCAGCTGTTGTTCATGCTTTGAAGATTTAGAGGCACTACTTGATGGGCAACAAATGTGATATCTACACGGATCACAAGAGTCTGAAGTATATCTTCACCCAGTCAGAGCTGAACTTGAGGCAACGAAGATGGCTAGAGTTCATAAAGGACTACGACCTCGACATTCACTACCACCCAGGCAAGGCGAATGTCGTGGCCGTTGCTTTGAGTCGAAGAAGCTATTGCAACAACCTGATGGTACAGGAGGAACAACCAGAGTTGTACAAAGAGATGGAGATATTGAAGCTTGACATCGTCGAGAAGGGACAACTCAATGAGTTGAGGGTGAAGTACGGTCTAGATGACCCAGATGCAAGCCCGAAGAAGTGTCCCGAGATGGAGAAGTGAAAGACCTTCTCGAAGAGGTAAGGCCCCTGACTACCACATTGATGAGCAAGGCACGTTGTGGTTGAAAGATCGCATATGTGTGCCTAGTGGTGAGGATATCCGGAAGACGATTCTAAAGGAAGCTCACGATTCTCGGTATTCTATTCACCCCGGTTGCACCAAGATGTACCAAGACCTGAAGTGTCGATTCTGGTGGGAGAATATGAAGAAGGACATCGCCGAGTATGTTGCCCAATGTGACACATGCCAGAGGGTGAAGGCGGAACATCAGAGACCCGCCGGGTTGCTACAGCCCCTTGAGATACCTCAGTGGAAGTGGGATGATATCAGCATGGACTTCGTGGTGGGTTTACCCCGCACTCAGAAGGGAAATGACTTGATTTGGGTGATTGTGGACCGTTTGACCAAGGTAGCACACTTCCTACCAAAAAGTACTCAGTGTGAGTCGGTTGATCTCTACGTAGAGCAGATCCTGAGGTTACATGGAGCACCTTGTAGCATCATGTCCGATCGTGGTGCTCAGTTCACTGATCAGTTCTGGAAGATTCTACATGATTCGATGGGCACACACTTGGACTACGATGCTTTCCATCCTCGGGATCGATGGATAGAGCAGAGAACCAGGTTCTCGAAGTCCTTCTGAGAGCATGTGTGTTGACTTACAACAATGATTGGGAGAAGAGTCTGCCTTACGCAGAGTTCTCGTAACAACATCGATCAAGTTTGCAAATGGCACCCTTTGAAGCTCTGTATGGCAGAAAGTTTTGGACCCCATGTGGTCTCGAGGTGGGGAGAGGACCTTCTTGATCCTGCTTCCATTGTTGAAGCTGAGGAGAATGTGGCTAAGGTTAGAGAGAACCTGAAGATAGCTCAAAGCCAAGAGCTACGCTGATCCTAAGCGAAGGATATCTCCTTGAAGTTGGTGACTACGTCCTTCGAGAGTGTCACCGCTTAGAGGCACGAAGAGGTTCCATGTGAAGGGAAGCTAGCCCCAGGTTTGTTGGACCCTACGATTGTGGCAAGGTGGGAAGCTTGCATATAAGGCTGGAGTTACCACTTGATCTTGCCGGAGTGCATCCCGTGTTCCACATATCGCAACTCGGAGGTGCCTCGACCCGAGCTTGACAAGCATGTCTCCACCGATGCTATCGACTTGCAAGACAACTGGAGTACTTGGAGTATCCGTGAAAGATCTTCTTGGATTTGGGCCGAGAAAGCTACAAGAGTACCACCACCGCTTCTAAGGTGCTTTGGAGCAATCACACCGAGCGAGAAGCGGCGTGGGAGAAGAATCGGTCATGAGGGAGAAGTACCCACACCTCTTGAGACGGAGGTAAGTTCTTAATCTCAGGACGAGATTCTTTTGAGAAGTCTGTAACATCCAATTTTATTACGGAATGTTAAATATATAAAATGTGGATTTAAAAATTTTTGATGAATTGTTTGAGTGCTTAAAGAATTAAATAAGGATGGCTTCTAATTCTCCCCTAAATTCCTAGATTTATTTTTGAGCTAATTAAAAATTTCTAGGAAATATAAAATGCTAGCGTGAGAACCTTGGAGTTTATTTGGTTTTTATTTGGATTTATTTGAGTGAGATTCAAATTTGAATTCTTATTCAAATTTGAATCAAAGTTTGAATTAGGGTTAAGGATAAAAGAAAAGGGGAAAGGTTGCAAACTTGACTTGGGCCTCGAGTTCGCACCAGAAGTCCGTTGAAGGCCCTCCTTCTCTTTTTCTTAAACCAGCGACACACTGTTGGCGTTTCGTAGCATCGATCACTTAAGAACAGATCTGGGACCCGTCCTTAGCGTCAGCACCAGGAAACACCTTTAGGTAGCTCTCAATGTCACAACTAATGGCACCGGGTTAGTGTGAACATCGACACTTGCCAGAGGTTAATCTAAACGATCATGAACGAATCCGTAAGCACACAGATAAACCATTGTAGCATTTCCCCAAGGATGGAGAGTATTGCAAGGGTATCGTATCCGTGGAAGGCAATGGCGGATATCTTAGACTTATGCTTTTGCTCCAATGTAAACCAAGAGATAGATATAGGGAACAACACACTCAAAGAGGGGTAAGATAAAAGATATGGGGTAGTGTGACACACACACTCAGATCTACCTCTACTCTATCACACTATGGCTTAGGTGGAACATACGAGTTAGCTCTAGGTTCTAATGTACTAAACATACAAAGCTAGAAGATACAAGAGATGGGCATGAGATTGCATGAGAGATAAGGTTCAGCACCCGGTACAAGCAGGGAGCTAGCCCGCGACAACCGCTTCAAACTAGACTTTAGACTCCTGACCCAGTCGGAGGTTGCCCAAGGATCCAACGGGCTGCACCACCGAGGACCGACCTCTATCGTTACTGGGGGTATGCTCATAACTATCGTAGCTGAGACAACCCGGGCACCATGCCTACGTTGTGCTAGACTCCACCCGGCCCAAGCTATTGTGACCAGGGTGAGAGCCACTAGAAGGCGGTCAACTAGACCAGGCAGTGGCTTGAACCACGGACCTCATGCAACACTCTCATGCCATCTAACAAGATCAACTAAGGCTAGACATACAAAAGCATATGAACTCTCTTATATCTAATCAATAAGATCAAAGGGTCGTCGTGAAGAACATGAGCCTCTAACTTATGAACAAACACATAAGGAAGGAGTTTATCACCCTTCAAGTGGATCAAAAGGTAGTGTTCACGAAGAACACAAGCCTCTAAATGATGAGCAGAGGATGAACTCAAGAACATATCAAACATATGATCTACCATGACTTTATATGAAATAGTGAATAATCAAGTAGATCAAAGTCATACAAAGAAATAAAGATAAAGAGAACTCATACCTAGACTTCCAAGAGGACTTGGAACTCGAATAAGAGCTACTCTAGCCTACCCCTAGCCTTGGAAACTAAAAGTGAGAGGAGAATGAGAGAGTAGTGTGAGAAATGGGAGCCCCTCCTTCTATTTATAGGCAAGGACAAGGCTTGCTCGGACGCCCAAAGTGCCCCTAAACACGGGAGTGAGGCAATGGACCAATAGGAGCTACCACGTGGAGGGCGATGGGATGGGACCCCTAGGTCGGTTCGGCCTCCTAGGATCAGGCCCTAGGGTGGCCCCACCTAGTGGCCTTCCTCCTGTGCGTGGGCCCTCGATCCATCCCCATGGCTTGATTTGGTATCCGAGGTGGGCCCTTTGATCCATGTGAAGTCCATGTGGCGTCCTGACCACGATGAGTGCCTCCCTTGGATTGATGACATGGATTGCCATGCTTCCCTTGGTGGCAGCCACCTCCTCAGCTGAGTTGGCATGGTTTCTTCATAGAATGTGAGTTTCCATCTCTTTTAAGGGGTAAATCACCTACATACAAATAATCTCTAAGGACAAATGGAACTACATTAGTCAAACCTAAATGCTAGTAAATAATGCATATGCCTCCATTTATGTGAGAATATTGAGGGTTGGAAATGGTGAATTTCAACTGTCAACAAACTCCCCCAAGCTAACCTCTTGCTCGTCTCGAAGCAAGGCATTAGAGACTTAGGTTGGTTGATCAGGAGTTGCTACAATGTTGTATTCTCAACTTATGGCAAACATACAGCAAAGTATTCTACCAAAAGTTGAACAAGTTGGCAATGTTCTTACCTTTCACCTGATACATGGGGCATATAGCTTCACCTGCCTTGGGCGGTTGAGAGACAGAATGGTTATATAGCATGTGCATAATCACTCATACCTTGATCAACTTAGTAATCCGGAGGTTTTGCAAATTTTTCAAAAGAAAATCAGAGTTCCTCAAATGATACTCTCGGATCACTCAAAAGTGTATGGTTCCTCACCAAGGCATCAATGTTGCCTTTCTTCACATCCTACTCCTAATAGGGTATGTGGAGTCAGAGGTAGGGAAGATGTGGCATACTTGTCTCTCATGTTTTGCTAAGTCAAAAACCGGATCCTTGGAAGAAACAAACATACATCCTGATCAAGATGTGCATATGTGTGTGATGGATATGAGCATGGCATGGTGGATACTAGGCCCGGAAATGGGTGCTAGATATTGCCATGTTTTATATGAAGGAATGAGGATTGATGGTAAGGTGGACACTAGCCCGGAGTAGGTACTAGTTATTACCATCTATATGGTGGAACTCTTTCTCTTGCACATATCAATCCTTTTCTCCTTTTGAAACTTTCGAGACTTGGGCTAGCTCTTTATTTATTTTTGCCATGCATTTGAGCATGCTTTTCTTTTTCTTTTTTTAGCTAGCCCTTTGTCTCTATTGAGATATTTGGAGAGGATGAATGATGCAAAGATACATAGAGTTTTATTTATGGAGGAAGGCATAAGCAATATGGGGCAAATGATGAATGCTAACTTCCGGTAGAAGTTTTAGCATGAACGTGTATGTGATCTTGATCGGGGAGTATGAGTTCTAACAAGGGTCACAACAATTTGACAAAGCTCAATGAGAGAACAAGTTGCATATGTGGAGGCTAAGAACTAGAATCTATATATGGCCTTGGATGAAATTCTCATCATTGAGGAACTCATCATGTTTTGATTTTCAAAGGAAAACTCGGATGTCAAGCATCACTAAGCACAAGATCATAGCACTCTATTCTACCATGTCATGTCTCACAACAACTTAGGCAAGGATCATGCTTTTTGCTACCCATAGTTTTCAAGCTAAGGTTTGAACATACAAGCCAACAAACTCAAAACTTAGGTAGGATACAAAGTTGTAAGCAAGACATATGAGGAGAATAAGCAGAGCAACTATTCATCATTTCAACCATAGAGGCAAAGCATTCTTACTAAGCATATCAAAGCAAACTAAGAAAACGATGATGATGAAAGCAAATATTTTTGGTCTTTTTATTTTTGCAGATTTTTTTTGGATTTTCATTTATAAGGTATTCTGAAAACAAAGGAAGATACAAGTTACCTCGAATGGGGTCCTCCCAAGCTAGCTTCAGAGCTGCGGAGGAGGGTAGAAGAAACCACGACTCGTAGTAAGCCCTCTGGCGCCTATGTATCATCGTGCATGGCTGCTATCCGCTCACCACGCCACGCTTAGGTAGACTCGGCGTGGGTGTTCCTCCTCCAATCCGTAACCGGTGAGCTCTCCCATCTCGCGCGAGCATCGCGTGAGGAGTGCCAGATGGAGGTGGACCGAACTAGCGGGTGGCCCACACTCGCCCATGCCACTCGCACTGGTAGGTGGGCTGATCTCAACCAGGTGTATACCGGGGTAAACATATACCGGTGGTGGTGGCCATGTGTGCTCTCTTGCGAGACACTAGCACGACGGCTTTCCTCTTGTGTAACAAGGGAATGGTTAGTGACTCGAGTTATACAATCCAAACCCGGGTTAGGTAACGGATTTGGTTTGCATAGCCCGAAAAGAAGAAAGTTAAAGAATCATTTGGGCCCCTCTTGAGTATATACCCTTGGATCAAGTATGCCTCATCAATGAGAACTCGGGCGTCCCGATGAAGGGTACGGATTCCGCTAAGAACCCCAGTCTCGAGCAATACGAGTCACCAAAGATGTACACTCAATAGGACCTATCATCTTAAAATTCATCAACCATTACCGAATCATAGCTTTAACGGAGAGACCTTGATCCGTTAACATAGCATATAATAGCATCATCTCATCGCTGCGCCGCGGGCTGAACATCCTCTCGTGGAAAGAGTAATGGCGAGTCACTTGTGCCACAAACGGAGTGTGGGATGCACAATATCGTTGCACCGAGGTATAAACTTGCCACTGTAAACAAGGCCGGAGATGTCTGACCAGAAAGATTGTCGAACAAAACCCTCACAAGACTTCTTCAGAGAAACAGCACAACGAGGACTAAACCCAAGAAGGCGACTAAGTTCCTTCCAAGAAACACGATAATCGGTCCCAAAAGACGAAACTCAATGCTATCCCGAATCTCGGTAAGAGAGCAAAAAGCGGATGGTGAGGTGAGAGCCAAGCTCATGTAGGCGCAAACTCCTCCCAACCAAGAGCATGCCGAATGGAAGCGAACTCGAGATTCATACCTGTTTTCTCCATGAGAGCCGGGTCGAAGTCTCGGGTGTGGCGAAGACTCGGTCCTTCGAGGAGAGCATAGGGTTGCTCCTCTCGATCGCCCATGGAGGTAGGGGTGTCGTCGCGACCTCCTCCGCGGCTTGTGGCTCGGCTTCTCTTCTTGCTCTTCTTCATAATCCATCGTTGATGGGCTCGCCGTTGGCTCGTGAGGGTGGATGCACTCATGCTTGCCCCGCGAATAGGAGGCGTGAGCGTGTCACCCTCGGACGTGTGTTCGCTGCCCAATTCATACTAGCACAACAACAAGAGCAACTCGGTGATGGGTTAGTGAAATCGAATGAAGTTCTTACCGAGCTTCCTCCACCAATAACCATACTTTCAGCAACACAATAGAGGGAACACTTGATGATCCAATCCCGAGCAAGAAATCCAAGAAAACCAAGAGAGCAAGGAGTAGAGAGAGTGTGAGTGAAGAGTGTTGAATGGGTGAAGAACACCCCCTCTCCCCTTGCTATTTATAGGCAAATGCGCTGGGCATCCAGGCATAGCCGTTGGGCAATGACTAGGAGCCGTTGGAGCAAGGTGGGGCCCGGGTTGGGTCGCCTTTAGACACGGTCGGCCGACCCAGTGCCCACACGCCCTCTGCCTCGCGGTGGCTCCCCAGCTATGGGCTGCTGAGTGCCTCGGCCCAAATTCCTCGAAATATTTTTCAAATGATTTTTCTTGAATTTTCAAACTCGGAAATGATTTTCGAAATTTTATTTGAAAAGGAAAAGGGCTAGATAAATCTAGCATGCAGATGCAGAGTTTTGGAAAATTGAATATGCAATTTTAGAAATAAAATTTTGGAAAGGAAATATGAGATAAGTACCAGCTTTAACCTTTTGGTAGAAAGGACTCATCATTTTAGTCCGACGAGTTGGACTCTTCTCCGATCAATTCCACTCAAAGACCCCACTCACGAGAAGTAGAGGGTGGTGCCATCTCAATCTTCCGCCATTCTTCCGAATTTTCTTTAGCCTCTTCGACGGAGATTTCTTCCTCGGGGTAAAGGCTCTCCTTCCCCAAGCGCTCAACACTATCTTGCACTAAATAGCATCGCTCTTCTTTGTCCTCGAAACTTGAACTTCAAGTTCCTCTTCCCAATGCGAAACAGATGATTCCGGACCACATTGATCCTAGCTCGGACATCAAGAAATGGTCGCCCAAGGATGAGGCATTCCTCCTCGTCATCCATATCAAGGACCACGAAATCCAGAAGACATAAGAGCTCTTGATCTTGACCAACATGCTCTCAACAATTCCTTGGATATCGTGTCGTTGAATCGAGTTGGATAGTCCGTGCTGTTGGAGAGAGTGGATATCAAGTTGCTCGAACATGGCCTTGGACATGAGATTAACACTTGCACCAAGGTCACAAAGGGCATGCTTGATCTTCTTGTAATAGATTGTGCAAGTGATAGTCGGGTAGCCTGGATCTTTCTTGTGCACCACTGCTGATTCCTCCCATGGATCAAGAATTTGTTGTATGGGCTTTCCTTCATAGTTAGAAGCATGTGTCTTCCTAGGTGGCTTACCCCACCTGGTTGACACTACACTAACATTTTCACAAGAGGATACGGGTTGCCGGGATCCTCTGCTATCGAGATGGAACCAAAGCGACCACCGGCCACCGGTTTCTAACATTTTTTTGAAACTTAGCTGACTCTTCTGAGCAGAAGAAAAACTATCAAGCTTAACGTTGAGGCTTTCCACAGTTTTATCAAGGGCAGCTAGCTTCTTGTTAATACCTTCATTAATCTTAGCTTGCCCAAAAATGAGATCTCTCAAGGAAGGTTGGTTAGGATTGTAAGAATTACCTTAGTTACCTCCTTGATAATAAGGGCATTGTTGATTCCACGATTGGCCTCCTTGTTGAGGTGGACGATAACCGTTGTTGTTGCCGTTCATGTACATCACTTCCTCCTGAGTCTCCGGACAATAGTTGCCTGAGTGCCTAGTGTTGCCACAGACTTCACAAGTCATGTGAGAGTCCATAGGCAGAGTAGTGGTGGCCATGGCAGCCTTCTCGCTGGTGTAGTCATCCAATCTCTTCATAAGAAGATCCATCTTGGCAGTAATCATGTCTGCTTCCTTGACAGTATGAGTACCCCTCGGTCGTGGTTGGAGTCTTTCATCACTCCACCCTTGGTTGGAGACCATCTTCTCAATGAGTAATTTAGCATCATCAACAGTGAGTGAGAAGAATGCTCCTTGAGCAGCAGCATCAATATGGCCTCGGGCTGTCGGAGTCAACCCATTATAGAAGCTTTGAAGAATAAGCCAATCCTCCATCCCATGGTGAGGACAGGCCAGGACATACTCCTGAAGCCTTTCCCAAGCCTATGGAATAGATTCACTTGCTGCTTGCTGAAAACCAAAAAAACTTCCACGAAGAGCATTGGTTTTTACCAATGGGAAGAACTTCTTGAGAAATGCCTCTGAACACTTAGTCCAAGTGTTAATAGCTTCACGATTCGCATAGAACCATTGCTTAGCTTTCCCCAGGAGGGAGAATGGAAACAGTAGTGAGCACACATCCATATTTGCACCCCTGATGACAAAAGTGCTGCATAGCTCTAGGAATAGCTGTAGATGAGCATTGGCATCCTCATTTGGCTTACCACAGAATGGGCTAGCCTGTACCATCGTGATTAGACTCGTCTTGATCTCAAAATTTTCAGTCCCTATTGCCACGTCAGGGCGTTGCAGCACCTGGTCAGCGGAAGGAGCTGAGTACTCATGAAGTGTATTCTGGGCCATAGCATTGGACGTGGATGGTACAAAGCAAGCTGGTTCGCCCTCCGGACGAGTACGACGAGGTGAGCCGAAATGAATTCGAGCTTTCCTCACAAGTGACTCGGGATCTTGATAAAATTCCCGTGAGGTCGAAACCAGTCATACACTACCTGTCTTCATCATCCAAAGATAAAAGAAGACAATCAAGGTTAGCCTGCATTGAGAGTTGTCCTAACCTACTCAGAGTTTATAAACAGATGCAAAGCATAGTCATGATAATCCTGTGCCTTCCCCGGCAACAGCGCCAGAAATGCTTGTTGGCGTTTCGTAGCGTCGATCACTTAAGAATAGATCTGGGACCGGTCCTTAGCGTCAGCACCAAGAAACGCCTTTAGGCAGCTCTCGATGTCACAACTAATCGCACCGGGTTAGCGTGAACATCGAGACTTGCCAGAGGTTAATCTAAATGATCGTGAACGAATCCGCAAGCGCATAGATAAACCATTATAGCATTTCACCAAGGAAGGAGAGTATTCCAAGGGTATCGTATCCGTGGAAGGCAATGGCGGATATCTTAGACTTACCCTTTTGCTCTGAATGTAAACCAAGAGATAGATATAGGGAACAACACACTCAAAGACAGGGGTAAGATAAAAGATATACGGTAGTGTGACACACACTCGATCTACCTCTACTCTAGCACACTACGGCTTAGGGGGAACATACGAGTTAGCTCTAGGTTCAAATGTACTAAACATACAAAGCTAGAAGATACAAGAGATGGGCATGAGATTGCATGAGAGAGATAAGGTTCAGCACCCAGGTACAAACGGGGAGCTAGCCTGCGACGACCAGCACTCTACGAAACTAGACTTTAGACTCCTATAGCAGGTACCCCAGTGCGGAGGTTGCCTAAGGATCCAACGGGCTGTCACCACCCGAGGACCGACCTCTATCGTTACGGGGGGTATGCTCATAACTATCGTAGCCAGACAACCCAGGCACCATGCCTTGTTGCTAGACTCCACCCGGCCCGCTATTGTGACCAGGTGAGAGCCACTAGAAGACGGTCAACTAGACCGAGTACCGTAGCTTGAACATAGACCTCATGCAACACTCTCATGCCATCTAACAAGATCAACTAAGGCTAGACATACAAACAGATATGAACTCTCTTATGTCTAATCAATAAGATCAAAGGGTCGTGTTCGTGAAGAACACGAGCCTCTAACTTATGAACAAACACATAAGGAAGGAGTTTATCACCCTTCAAGTGGATCAAAAGGTAGCGTTCACGAAGAACACAAGCCTCTTGATGATGAACAGAGGATGAACTCAAGAACATATCAAACATATGATCTTCCATGACTTTATATGAAATAGTCTGAATAACAAGTAGATCAAAGTCATACAAAGAAATAAAGATAAAGAGAACTTATACCTAGACTTCCAAGAGGACTTGGAACTGAATAAGAGCTACTCTAGCCTACCCTAGCCTTGGAAACTAAAAGTGAGAGGAGAATGAGAGAGTGGTGTGTTGAAATGGAGCCCTCCTTCTATTTATAGGCAAGGACAAGGTTTGCTCGGACGCCCAAAGTGCCCCTAAACACCCGAGGGTGAGGCAATGGACCAATAGGGAGCTACCACGTGGAGGGCCAGGATGGGACCCCCTAGGTCGGTTCGGCCGATCCTAGGATCGGCCGGCCCCCTAGGGTGGCCCCACCTGGTGGCCTTCCTCCGTTGGCTGCGCCTGGGCCCTCTCGATCCATCCCTGCATGGCTTGATTTGTTATCTGAGGTGGGCCCTTTGATCCTTGTGAAGTCCATGTGGCGTCCTTTGATTCGTCGGTGAGTGCCTCCCCTGGATCGATGACATGGATTGCCATGTTTCCCTTGGTGGCAGCCACCTCCTCAGCTGAGTTGGCATGGTTTCTTCATAGAAGGTGAGTTTCCATCTCTTTTAAGGGGTAAATCACCTACATACAAATAATCTCCAAGGACAAGTGGAACTACATTATTCAAACCTAAATGCTAGTAAATAATGCGAGAATCCAAACCCTTAGCACAAAGACTCTTGCATCTTGTGCGCAAAACCTCATTTTGAAATTTGAGGCTCTCACAAGTACCACATGTCATATTTCTCAAATTATCAATTTCTTTTTCAATGCACTTAGCATATGTGGTACGCAAGAGTTCATTCTCTTCCTCAAGGTTGGCACTCATCTCATTATGCTCAACCAACTTGGCGCTCATATCATCGCGCATTTTCTTCAAAGCCAAAACTTCACTTTCCAAATCAATGCAAGAGGTGCAAATGAGACCACATGAACAAGTATCATCATTTACATCAACTAAAGCATCATCATCATCACAAGAAGTATGGCAAGCAACATTAACAACTTGCAAAGAGCACTTTCTACAAGGCATAGACTTCAACTCACAAATTTCAGCCCTAGCATGCTCAAGTTCATCTACACATGTGGTGTGAGTCAAATTTAATTGATTAAAATCAGCAAGCAAAGACTCACAAGAAGCACATGGCATAGAGGCATCCAACTTCAATGAAGCAATCTCATTTCTAGCCTTAGCAAGATCATCATTGAAGTTACCACATTCACTAGCAAACTCGAACATATCTCCTTCTAGCACCTCAATTTGAACAAGCAAAGCATCACAAGATTTGCATGGCAAAGAAGCATTGAATCTCAACAATTTAATTTCAGATTTCAAGCTAGCAAGAGAAGAGTTCAAATCATCATTCTTAGCATGCATGGTTTTACAAGAAGTGCAAGAATTCAAAGCACATGATTTCCAATGAGCCATACCGCATTTCAACCTAGCAAGGGAACATTTCATCTTTTCATTCTTCCTATGCAAGGCATCACACAAATCTATGTTTCTGCTATGCAAATCCTCACAATCACATTCACAATCATTCAACCTATCGCATAGGATCAAGATGCCTTTAGCAAGCGTACCTTGGTTCATGTCTCTTAGCTTGCAGTAGAGCTCGCCCTTCTTGAGGTCACCATCTTGATAGTCCTCGATGAGGGACATCATCTCCTCCACTCCGGCTCCGCCTCAACCTCCATACTTCTCACGCTCAAAGAACCACAAGGAGAAGAGCTTGGTGCCATACTCAAAGCACTTAGGATTAGATTAGCCGAAAACAAGCTCAAATCGTGCAAACCAAAACCGCAAGACAAAGCACTTCTCTTTTGTCGCCCTATGGATCTTAGATGGTTAGAGTCACAAAGACCCGCAACCGGCTCGATACCACTTGAAGGACCAGCGAACCGAGAGGGGAGTGAATGGGAGCCGAAAAATTATACTCAAGAATTTGGCCTATGAACCCAAAATCACTGGACACCTCCACAAGCTTCTCTTGCCAAATCCACGTAGCCACCGGAGTGCTCTGGACCTAGGAAAAAGACTCCACCAAGCAACACTCGAAAACACGTGAAAACAACTCGAGCACCTGCGCGAGTAAAACCGGTCGGGCGGTTTCTCAAACCAGTCAGACCGGTTTTGCAAGGGAGAAACGACTAAGTCACCGAACCGGTCAGACCTCTTGCCAAACCGGTCGGACCGGTTTTACCAGACTGTAGCCAAATCCAACACACCAAAACCGGTCGGACCTCTTTCCCAAACCGGTCACACCGGTTTCGCCCAGGAGCTCAAACTCAAATCCCAAAACTAGAGCAAACGAACTCGAAACTCAATGAAACTTGGACTAGAGCTTCTTCCACCAAAGAAGACTTGTTCCCGAAGATCTCCTCCAAAACACACTTATGACCAAACCGGTCAGACCGGTTTTAGCAAACCCGATCGACCGGTTTTACCCAATCCCCCAAAGATCAACAAGGCCAAAACCAAGCAAACAAACTCCAAACGCGACAAAACTTGGACCAGAGGACTTCTTAGACAGAGAACAACATGCCTACCAAAAATCTTCCCAACGCCATCGTGACCAAAACCGGTCGACTGGTTTCCCAAACCGGTCGACCGGTTTCGCCAAACAGACGGAAAAAGCGCAGCCGAAACCACCTCTTCTTCCAACCAATCGATCTCGACTCACCCAACGGATTGCAACCAAACTTGAAGGTGGATTACCTCTTGGGCAACCTCTATCTCAAGGGAGCCATCCCGAAATGCATCCAAAAGGGAGGAATCGAAAGTCAACCACCAAGAACACCTTTTCCCGAGTTCATCCAAAAACTACCAAATCGAAGGCCTTTCCACGGGTTTGGAGGGGCAAGATCACCAAGAAAAGAGGCACCACATCCTCATGTGTGATTCCCACTACAAATCCCGCAACGAAACTCCTCCAAAATCTCCTCACGAAAATCCCAAGAAAAGGGCTCAATACCTCCAAAATGGCATAAAAGAAAACGCCACGGGAATAAAGGATTTGGCACAAGATTAAGATGGAGAAATCACTATGAATCATGTAGCCATATCCGGTTACAAGCCACTCCCAAGAATCACAAATCTTGGATGGAAAAAAGCTCAAACAAAGAGCCACTCTCTCCTCTCTACCTCTCACCAAGAGCACTCCAAGAAGAAGGAGCACACCCACCTAACCTAGCCAAAAGAGATGGCTGCCCAACCAGCCACTCCTCCTACATATAGAGTCCTCCGGACAAAAGACCGAAGTGCCCCTCCACTAGGAGTTACAACACAAGCCCATGCAAGGGCGTTTTGGTCAACACATGATTAACACCATCGGACGGATGCGCATCCACCGCAAGCCCACGTACCACCGACGCAACTGCGCCGCTGCATCCACGCCTGTGCCACCGCATCCACGCCGCTGCATCCACACCTGCACCACCGCATTCACGCCTGCGCAGTCGCCGTCGAGCTCCGCTCCGGCTAAAGGTGGAGCCTTTCTTGGCTCAGCCTTCGTCCCCTGAGCCGTGCCCTGCCATTTGTTGGCCAACCCGCTGCACGCCTCACCGCCGAAGCTTAGCCGGAGCTCCTCTGGGCAATCCGTCGAACACGTTCGGCCGACCTAAAACCCTGGGGGTTTTGTTTCACACACACGCCCACACACGCGAGTGCACGCAGAGGATCCGCGGGGATCTCGTGCGGCTGGCCAACCCCGGCCGAGCCACACGCCCGCACGCACGGCGCCGCGCCGCAGCGATCCGCCACGGGATCCGTTGCGCTGCGCCACACACGCCGCCGTGTCGGCCACGGCGGGCGCCGGCTTAAAGCTACTGCAGCCACCAGTGTCTTGGCAGAGCTAACTTGCACTGGCTTTATAGCCCTGTTTGAGTCGTGAAGATACCCTATAGCTGGCCTAAAGTTTGCAATATTGTATATGCGTATTTAATTTTCAGAAATGTATTTTCTCTTTGGAAATTCATAATAAATCCGTTTTAACTCTGAAAAATACAAAACCTTTCTCGAAAACTTCTAAAATCTCAAACTCCGCTAGGCTAGAGTTTGCCTCTTTTTGGGTCTTATTTGTTCTTCCTCTTGGATTTAATTGCAATAGCGAGTTTATTTATTTATTTACGATTCTAGGAGCCGCCGGAGCCGGAGAGCTAAACCAGGACTACGACGACGACGACTTCACGGCCACGACTACTCGCACCTGTGTTCACGCCGACCTACTTTGAATGCCCATTAGGCATTGCTTTAGAATTGCTAGTGCTTTACTTATGCATGATGATGGTTATGATGAAACCCTTGCACTGCCCTTTTTTAAATACCTTGTCCTTGATTGACCTACAACAACTACTACTACTACTACTACTTTATTTACGCGATGATACGCGAGCTTTCAGGCATGTGTTGGGACTATGTGGTAGTTTCTTGGTGTGTGGGGAAACCGGTAGGAGAAGGTGTTTTGGGATACTTGGCGGGTGAGCTCAAGACAACCCGATCCGGATTGGGGCCAGGATCGCCTTCTCGGGCGATGCCCAGTTTGGTACTACCTATGGCGGTACACTATTTTAGGAGCATAGGTGTTGGGGTTTTTGTGATGACTTGGAGGATAGGAGTCGCCCTTGGCCTGAAACCGAGTGGGCCACTTTGTTACACGGGACTTCCGTACACACCACCTCGCCGAGAGTGGGATAGGGCCATTTCGACCCTAGCAAGTGCGATACCATACCTGCCAGTTGGATAGAGAGTATCAGTGAGAGGGTATAGGGTGAAATCCCTTCCCTTTTGGGCGCCCCATGCGGCCACACGGGGCATGTTCACAGTTACTGGGTGGTCCTTTGCATAAGGACCGCGACGAGACCCGGATGCGGGATGGAATCGTAACTCCTAGGTGTTCGTTCGGTTGGGTAGGCTCGGTCGGACACCGTGCCGTCCGAGTACTATTCCGAGTTGGCACGTGTACACACTCTGCAGAGTTTAGATCTATACGTATAGCCGCGTCCTCGGTTATGGACATGCCCGTTGTTTACTCCGACTCTTACGTTTTGGGATTTCTACCTCCCCCTTATAGGATGAGAGTGTATGGTGAGCCGTGGTTGTATTCGGGGAGAGGGGAGTTGCTCCCTCCGCCTCGCGGATCCAGGTGCAACCATTGAGGTGCGAGGAGTGGGAGTTCTCGCACCGACCCTAGAAGGAGATAGGTGCTGGTGATGGTGATCTGGGTAACCAGGTGTAACCGTTTGCGGTTGAGTGATATGGGAAATGGTGGGAATATGGAGATGTTATTTCTTTTTATATTGATCCTGCTGCTGCTTAGGAAACCCAGACTCTACCTTGTTCCTCTCTTTACCTTTAGAAATAGGATACTTAAAGCTTGCATACGGTTGGTGACGTGGACCTATCCCGATCCTTAGGGATAGCCCCTGAGCTTGCAAGGTACGAGTCAGACTTTGATAACAATGCCAACAGATGGTACGACTGAGGGGCTCGTTGCTTCGCTCAAGGATGCCTGTGGGAGAAGAATAAAGACGGAGACACCTTCTGGAAGCTAGCTACCGCTGCGTAGTATCTTATTCATGTTATTCCGCCAAGAGGCGTGTATTGATGTACTCCGATTATTCAGGACATGTAATAATAAGATTATATTCGTACTCTGATGCTTTATTTTGATATATGACTGTGATATTTATCTGTGATGTATGCTTGTGCGTGATAGCATCTGATCCAGGGACTATCACGAGACAGAATGACGGGTTTTCCCTTTTTGAAAACTCGGGGCGTTACACTAACCACCTGGATGTGTTAGCCTTCGCTCCAGCTTCGTGTAGGACCAATCCGTGTCCCAAACCGAGCCCTATAGCTCGTTGAAGCGCCACGGCGAAGCTCACTCATTGCCGCCAGCGCCGCTACGCTTGTCGCCGTTGTCCGATCTGGCGTGAACCGCCTGGATCGCTCCCAGCCCCGAGTCAATCCAGCTTTATACCGGTCAACATGGGCCGTTTTGCTAAAGAGACCCTCGATTTTCTTAGTTTCGCAAGCCGGTCCTTCCACCTATAAAAATCCTTACACCTAGGTCCTTTCTTTTATGGTTAGGCCCCTGAGCTTTCTGATAATCTCGCCTGCTGTCCATGGCCGTGTCTTCTGCGTGTTAAACCTTTGGTTTATACACATAATTAGGTTTTGGCCCCTGGTTTCTTTCAGTTTACTCCTTGGAAGTCTAGTTTCTTCGCAGATAAGCCCCAGAACCTTGTTTTGGCCATATCTTTGTCGTTTTAGCTCCGTTTTAAGTGTTCTTGGTGTCCACACGATTGTCTCAGTGAGCTCGTTTGTTTTATCAGTATGTTTTTAGTTTTCAGAATTGTTTGGTGTATTGTTTTATTTATTGAATGCTTTCTTGTGTGCTCATAGATATCATGTCTGTTTCAGCTGAGCAGCCCGTTGGAGTTGATCAGGAAGAGCTTTTTGAAGAAGAAGAGGATTAGTTTGTAGTTGAGGAAGGCAAGTGGTCTTCTCCCTTTGCATATTCCTTTTTGTCCTATATAATTGCATAATAATTAAAGTTTACTTTTATTGATGCATTGCATAAATTTGAAGGGAACACCTTTTTAAGGACTTACCTAGATTTTTACCCATGATCCTTGGAACAACCCGGTTTAAATCTTTTGGGTCGATAAATGCTTAGTTGCTTAACATGGGTTTGATAAAAGTTGTTTTCATGATAAAGGCTTTTATGCTTAATGATGATGAATTTGTTTAATACAAGAACACCTTGATTTAATCGGAACATGGAGAACCACCCGAGAAAACAGTACAACCACAGTCCATATGGCTCTGGCTTAGCCAATTAATTAGGTGTGCAAATATTCTGATGACCTTATCCGAAAGGAGCAGAGGGGGTTTGGAGTTGCATGGGTGTCAGGGTTTGTCACTGCCGACAAGTAAATTTATACGATCGCGCATCAGGGTCCGGATGGTTGCACAAGAGACACTTGGGTTTATACTGGTTTGGGCCTCCGAAGAGTAATACCCTACGTCCAGTCAAGAAGGGTGGTGTTCTTTATGCCCAAGTTCGTAGTAGGGGTTACAAACTAGTCGGGAGAGGGTTTCGGAGCCCAAGTCCCTGGTGTGAGTGTGAAGTGGTTCTTGTAGCCTGAAGGCGTACGTGTATGTGCGAAGGTGTGAATGCGTGAAAACCGTTTGTTCTACTGACCCCTTCCTCCCCCTTTTATAGTCACAAGGGAGACGAGTAAGATGGGTAAAAAAGGAATGAAAGTTATGTTGTAGTGGTGAGTGTCCTTCTCCACGTCAGGCGGCTGTTCAGACGTGGCGAGCAGACGGGGACTATAGTGGAGTAGTTGTTGACCGTATGGGCTTCCTGGGTTTGCGGGTTCCGAGTAGTGGGTGACGGGGACTTCTCGGGCACATCTCCGAGTAGTTTGGCGTCGTGGATCATCAGCTTCGTGTTCATGCTCCCGTCAGCGTAGTTGGTATGCGTCTTTCTGGGGCACTCTAGGGCTCCTGTGCAGATGGGACGGTTCGCACTGTGCCGTTCGTGGTGCAATGGGCGCCCACGCCCTCTGACACCGGTCGCTCCCTGTCAGTACGGCCCGGCATGAGAGAGGGCCGCACGTGGCGCCGCGGGAGCGGGCTTGCATGGAGGACTTGTCACATCGGGAGTGGGCCCTACCTGTGGTTTGCTTCGTCGTGAAGACTAGCCCAACCGGGGGCGGAAACTACTCGTGCAAATGAGTAGTCGCAGTTGAGGCGGAAACTACTCGTGCAAACGAGTAGTCATGGCGGAGGCGGAAACTTGTCGTGTGAGTCGCCAAGTACTTGGAGACCTGTCGTACGAGTTGCCAAGTACTCGGAGACGGGGGGTTCTCATTCGTGCGGGCTGCCAAGTACTCGGAGGTGGTGGAAACTGGTCGTACGGGCCGCCAAGTACTCGGAGACGGGGTACTTGTTGTACAGACCGCCAAGTACTCAGAGTGTAGACCGTACTCCTTTTTTCGGTGGTTGTGGTGGGCCCTGACCTAGGCCCTCGTTAGTAGCCCCCGAGCCTGGTGAGGGAGTCAAGGTCTCGCTCCCAGGTTTAGTAGTCGTGGCAGTGGAGAAGTAAGTTGCGGTTTTGCGGGCGGCGTGAGTGCACCGCGTCGAGTTTCGAGGCCTGGGGAGTCAAAGACTCGCTCGTGGGGTTGAAGATTTGATGTCATGGAGATTTTGTTCTGTTGCATGTCGCTGGGACTGCGCGTCGTGGCGGGACGAGTGGGCGAAAATTTCGCAATGGTTCGACTTCGTGGGCCCACCGGAGGCGACGTAATGGCGCGCGTGCGTGCGCTAGTTGCGCTAGGGGCACGTCTTTTGAGGGGTGTTGCTTCAGTGTGGTGAGGCGTGCGGCCCGGATGTGGGCCCCGACATTAACTGTCGCCGCTCGAACCGTGCCTCCTCTTTTATACGCAGCGGCCGCCGGTTGGGATTTCCCCCCTCTCTTCTTCCTCGCCTTTCTTGCCGCCGCCGTTTTCTCCTCGTAGTTGCGCATCTCGCACCAGCGCCCTTTTCTTCCTCTGAATCCGGCCTCGAGCCCTGCTTCCTTCTGCTGCCATGTCGTCCTGGATGCGCTCCTCTGTCACCTTGCCTCCATGGGCTTGCTGCTGCCGCTTACCGGAGTTGAGGAGTGGAAGCTTCCCGGGCTCGAGAACTTCCCCCATCCTCCGTCGGGGTACGTGGTCTCCTTCGTGGCCTTCCACGAGCACGGCTTCTCCATCCCCGCCAGGCGGTTCATCCGTGCCGTGCTCCACGAGTACGGGCTGTAGCTGCAGCACCTCAACCCCAACGAGATTCAACAGATGGCGGCATTCGAAGCACTGTGCGAAGGATACCTAGGCATGGAGGCCCACTGGCACTTGTTTAGGTATTCCTTCATGTTCATGTGTTTGAAGGACGTCACGAGACTGGCGATGATCGGGTGCGTCGCTCTCTAGGCGAAGCAGGAGAGGTCGGGTGACTACATCCCTGGCTCGCTGACGAACTCCAACAGCGGTTGGCACCAGGAGTGGTTCTACCTCAAGAACGACGCCGAGAATCCGCTCCCGGTGTACGATGACTTGTGGATTGACCGGGCACCAGAGATGTGGAAGTGGGGGCCGGAGAAAGCGGAGCAGGAGAGGGTCCTCGCTGGATGCTATCAGGTGCCAGACTGTGGAGTGGAATTGGCAGCGGTCATCGGCAACCACTATGCGAAGGGGATTGTCCCGCTCCGACGGCGGGCTCTTTGCATCTTCGAGATGACCCCCGACAAGGCTCCCTTCGTGGGGACGGTGACGGCCGCCCTCCGCCTCACTGCGAGATCCGATGCAGTGGCGCAAGCGATTGAACGTGCGTCTGCCGTCGCCGCCATCCCAGCCTACGCCAATGCTCCCGAGGCGTGTCTCCGTGAGTTTCTCCTTCCCCTCCCGACTTGTTTAGGCTTTTTGCTGGTTTTTGATTTCTTTGTTCGTTAGATGTCAGCCACTCCCGTCCACCCCGCACGGGCTCCCCTTCCCGAAGACAGGGTGCGAAACCGCGTGATCACTGAGACGGATAAGTGGCGGGCGGATCGCCGGTCTGGGTGGATGTCATCGGAGCTCGACATGCGATCTCAAAATGAGGACCGCGTGAAACACCAGAACGCTGGGGATGACGACGTCTCCTCGGACGAGGATCCCTCGCCGGCCCCCATGAACATCGAGGACGAGGACTTTGAGGTGGACGTGGACTGGAGTGTTGTGGATTCGTCTCCTCGGGCACCATCGTCCGGCGCGGTGGCGTCTCCACCTCTTCCGACGGTCGCGGAGACCAGCTCGAGCTAGTGGGCGCCGCTGTTTGGCCGAGAACAAGGTGGAGGCGCCGTGGTGTGTTCACCGCATCAAACTTCTCGGGGGAGCCAGTTCGAGATTCGTCCTCACGCGCCCCTAAGCGATCATCATGCTTTCGGGAAGAGGAGAGATTCCTCCCGGTGCGGCGACTCTCATCACCGGCCGTCGGGCCGCGATTCCTCGTCCCATCCGCCCTCCGGCGACTCGTCACACTATAAGGAATCGGATGCTTGTAGCCTAAGAGGGGGAGGGGGTGAATTAGGCAACTTAAAAACTTATCCTATGGCTTACCACTATTTGCATCAAAGATAAATTAGAACATACTATCTAGATGTGCAACTAGGGTTGTTCTAGTGTGAAACAACCATCCCAAAACAAGTTTTGCAACCTATAGCCAATCATAGCAAGATACTACTCTAGGAAAGTAAAGGCAAGCAAGGATTGCAAGAATGTAATGCGGAAACGTAAAGGGAGATGAGAGGAAGCAAACTCTTGACACGCGATTTATCCCGTGGTATCGGTAGGCACTAAGCCACCCCTAGTCCATGTTGTTGAAGCACTCTACACAAGAGTATTGCTTCCCGGTCACCAAGTCTCTTCCAAGAGCACCACTTGACTTGCCACAAAGGCTCGCCACGGAGGCACTCACCAAGCTCCCTTGGTCACCTTGATGCCGCCTCCACTAAGGAGCTTCTCCACCAACGGAAGGGGGTCTCCACGTCCCCCGCACAAAGTGTCCTCGCCGCTCCACACCAAGCCGGAGGGTCAAGACCGTTTGGGAGAGCCACCTAGGCTCCAAGGCTTCCGGCACACCTTGTACAACTTGATCCACTTGAGAATCACCTCACAAGGTAGGCACACCTTGCACTCACTCGGCCCTAAGCTAAGCCTAGCACTAAGCACACACACAAAGCATGTGCAAGTCTATGGATGAGCAAATTAGCACTTGGATGGCTTGGATATGATCTTCTATGAGTCTTGAACTCCTCTATACTTCCACATTGAGATAAGCCACTTGAAAATGATATCACTTGGAGATGACACCACTTTGAAAGAAGCTTGCAAAGAAGATGCTTGGAGTACCACAAGGATTAGGAATGTATGAGTTTATTGCCTTTGATCTTATATAGAGACATAAGCTCGCAAGGACATGACTCAATAGCATGAAGCTAGCATTGCTATATTCACTCTCTTAGAGATGTTAGATCACATTTAGAGTGAAATAGCATTCTCTTAGAATGAAAAATACCACACGAACCGTCACCTAAGGGACTACACAAGATAAGCTTGAAATGATGTTAGTCCCATAAACAAACCATAGGATGAGCTCCCCCTAAATGTGTGCATTTAGTGTTTGAATCACCAACCAAATGTATGCACATTGTTTATGACAACAAAAGGGAAGCTAACCCTATAGCTTGCTCATGATGCAGAGAGATAAATAAGAAAACATGCATCATGAAAGAAACAAGTGTAGCTTTTACACTAATCAAACCATGTAGGTTGCTCATGGGTTAGTTGACACAAGCAACCTACCATGTAAACAACTAGGCATAGCAACAAATGCAACCTAAACAAGGCAATGGAGCTACAATGATACATGAGATGAGTTCTAGTTTCCATTACATTAACCGGAGCTTGGGCAACACATGTCCAATCTTGCAAGCTTGGCTTCTAGACTTGAATCTTCACATTCTTCTTTGTGCAAAGCCTCCCAAGTCTCCGAACTCATGGCCTTTCACCCAAACCCTTAGGCCCCTTCATTTGAGGCCCCTGATGTGCTTCCTTGGCACCCAAATGGGTTGGTTCAACCCCCCTTCATCTTCCAACCTTGTGTGCAACCACCTTGCCATTGCCATTAGCCTTTCTTGATGACATAGGTTGCTCTTGGTCTTGTTCTTGCGGTTGGGCTTGGTGTAGATGAGAGAGCTCTTGATGGTGGTGTTCATCTTCTTCTTCTCACCCTTGCCCATCTTCTTGACAAATTGAGGGCATTTGTAGAACTGTTGTGCCCTTTCTTCATGACACTTGTAGCAAGTCACGGTTGATCCCTTCTCAAGCTTCTTCACCATGTCATCTTATCTTGAGAAGGTTGGACATTGCTCTTCATCTTGAGAGGCTTCTTCTTGTTCTTCATTTTCTTGCCCTTGCCCATCAAGTTAACCAACCTCTCTCGAGCCATTTCACTTCTTTCTTGAGCTCATCATTCTTCATGCTTAAAATCTTAACATTCTCATTGGCAAGATGGTGAGCAAGATTCATCAATTAAATCAATGCAAGAAGTTGAAGCATCTACCTTGGAGATAGGAGAATTGAACAAGGATAGATCATTAAGTCTCAATGCTCTCAATGTTCTCCTTAGATTTTAGTTCTCATCACACTCCTTGCTAAGCTAAAATGGAATTTGCACAACAAATGTTCATAATTTGTAGCAAGGGTGGCACTAAGATCATTGAGAGCATTAAGTTCTTTAATTTCATTATCTTGTTTTCTAGCATCCCTTTTGCTCATTTACTAGCTCAACAAGATCATCAATTGAGGTGTCATCGGATTCATCATCACTTACATTGCTTTCCATACCTTGGGCCATAAGGCACATGTGATGATGATAGGACCTTGCATGCATGAAGTGGTGAAGTTCTTGCTTGATTCATCACTTGAGCTACAAGAACTTGATTCTCCACCACTTATCCACTCCTGAGATGAGTGGTCCTTCTTGCTTCCTTGACCACCTTCTTCTTGGGCTTGCACTTGATCTTGGTGAACTTGATGATGCCCTTGATCTCAATGGATGATTCTGTACTCCGATGACTTTCTTCACTTTCTTCACATAATTGAAGATCTTTCTTCACGTACATGGCAACCATCGACGACCTCTTCATCACTTGAGGATCCTTCATCATCACCATCATCATCTTCACTTGACTTCCATGAATCGCCATTCTTCTCAACTCCTTCTCTTGTTGGCTTGAAAGAGCTTGACTTGCTGGTTGGAGAAGATGGTTCTTGCTCAACTTTCTTGGGCTTTCTTCTTGGTCTTTATCTTGGAAGCCTTCTTCACTTGGGCATGACTTGAAATTCATGTGCCATTATCTTGCTCAAGATTTGAGAAGGCTTCAACTCTTCAAGCTTCTTCTCATAGATGATAGCTTTCACCAAGTCATCCAAAGACTTTTCGGAGAGAAGGATCTTGGTTCATGTTCATGTCCGTGATGTTCTTCACACCTAAAGCATTAATCTCATTGACAAGAACATTTAGGCGTGAGTACATAGATTCATTTTCATTCTCAAGTTGCTTAAAGCTATTGAATTCCTCAAGACAACCAGAGCATTCATTAGCAACTTAGCTTTTTGAACCCTCATTTTGTTCCTTGATGGTATTCCATAGCACATGAGCATTTTCACTAGTAAAAACTCTATTGAAAACACCTACATCTAGAGAGGATAAAATGATACTCTTTGCAATAACATCAAATTGTTTTTCCTTCCATTTTGCCTAACACCCTCACCCTCATGATCCTCCAAACATCAAGATCCTTAGCTTGTAAATAAGCTTCCATGAGGACCTTCCAACGAGAGTAACCCATGCCATCAAAATGTGGAGCCAAACCTAAGGTATCCACCTTTCATCCTCTAAAGAGCAACTCACTAGGCGGTGAAGCCCTCAATCAATTTTTCAAATTTGCCAATCGAATTGGCGTATCCTTGTGAAGGAAGTGAGTCCGGCTCTAATACCACTTGTAAGAAATCGGATGCTTGTAGCCTAAGAGGGGGAGGGGGTGAATTAGGCAAATTAAAACTTAATCCTATGGCTTATCACTATTTGCATCAAAAATAAACTAGAACATACTATCTAGATGTGCAACTAGTTGTTCTAGTGTGAAACCCCCAAAACAAGTTTTGCAACCTATAGCCAATCCTAGCAAGATACTACTCTAGGTAAGTAAAGTCAAACAAGGATTGCAAGAATGTAATGCGAAGCGTAAAGGGGGATGAGAGGAAGCAAACTCTTGACACTCGATTTATCCTGTGGTATCGGTGAGCACTAAGCCACCCCTAGTCCACGTTGTTGAAGCACTCTACACAAGAGTCTTCTCACCAAGTCTCTTCCGACTTGACTTGCCACTAAGGCTCGCCACGAGGCACTCAGCCTCCCTTGGTCACCTTGAGCCTCCACTAAGGAGCAAGGGAAGGGGTCTCCACGTCCCCCCAGTGCAAAGGCCGCGCTCCACAGAGGGTCGAGGGTCTTGGGAGGAGCCACCTAGGCTCGGCACCTCATTACACTGATCCACTCGAGAATCACCTCACAAGGTAGGCACACGCACACCTTGCACTCACTAACACTAAGCACACACACAAACACATGTGCAAGTCTATAGATGAGCAAATCTAGCACTTGGATGGCTTGGATATGATCTTCTTTGTGTCTTGAACTCCTCTGCAGTTCACAATCACGCAACTCCAAATAATGGGGTGGAAGGGATATGCCAAGAAAAGAGCCGTTGAGCACTTCACATAGCGTCTGATCGGATGATCCGGGATTACGGCTTCATGGCCTCCACACCTGCCGTTGCATCATCACATTCCTCGACACTTCAAGCGGTCACTTCATCGGCCAAATCTTCTCGGCGTCCAACTAACATCGCACTTCTCTTGGATGAGCCGGCTCAAATCCTTATACCCGGTTCATCGGTCTTTGAACTTTGTGTCCGAACATCTCATTATGCGATTCGATGCCATCGGATGAGACACCATCGCGGTTCATCTGCGATTCTTGGCTGGTCTCTTGATTCATCCGTGCAACTAGAAATGAGGGTCGTGATCCGGTGAACTTCAATGTTTGAGTCTTCGACGATGTATGCTTCATCCGTGATTGCAAGCGCCGCTTCAAAGGTACCGGTTCATCCGACGGTCATTTCTTTTCTTTTTCTTCCACCAACTTGTCATAAATATACTATCTTCTCATTCATATATGGTATTTTTGCATCCATGGGACCTAGAAACAAAGACATGCTCACAAATATTTAGTGGGTCATTGTCATTAATCACCAAAATTAAGCTTGAACAAACACATGAGGATCCTAACACATGCTCAAGGAGGCACTTGTCGCAATGTTGCATATGTTCACCATGAACATGAGGAGGGAAATTCTAAGATGTTTATATCAATAGCCTGGGTTCTCGTTCCACCTACGGTGGGCAAGAGGACCACCATCGGCTCCTCCGGCGCGTCTTGTCGTGGTCGTTGCTCACTTGTTCACCCATGTCGTCTTGTTGGCTTCACATTCTTATCATCTTTATTTCCATTATACCGATAAAATGCCACATTAACACTGCAGGTTTATTTTCAAGCTGCCGCCACTATGAGATTCAATCTCCCCCTCTACAGATTGTGACCCTGATTCCAAGTGTGATATCTTGAAACATCGGCTTGTTACAGATAAGAGGCTCCCTCGATA
The DNA here is from genome assembly GCA_022644695.1 of Cenchrus purpureus. Taxonomy (NCBI): domain Eukaryota; kingdom Viridiplantae; phylum Streptophyta; class Magnoliopsida; order Poales; family Poaceae; genus Cenchrus; species Cenchrus purpureus. The sequence continues at coordinate 26,774,160 of CP053465.1, forward strand.
TAAGATGTATGAATGAGTTCATTTTTGTGACTGCTTTCGAGTCGGGTTGCCCTCCGTCGCATGGGGCCCAAGAGGCCGGCAATGTTAATGAGGAGATTTCAACGCGAACATATGGTAGAGTTCCCTCGAGGCGTTGCCGGTGTGGCAAACCCGCCAATTGTCCCCACGCACATGCGTACCCCTCCCCCAGGTCATTGATCAGTCTCCTCCTCCAGAGACACTCATGGCGGTCCCGGTCACTGGCCACTTTGGCGCCACTCGAGCCTGGCCTGGTTGCCAGCACTGCGTGAGATAGGTGTCGCCATGCTCTTAGAGAGGCCCATGCCAACTTCATTGTTGGTGTGGACGTAGATTCCTCGGCCCGCAAGCTCTTCGAGAAGGGCATGCGATAGATCGGTCTTCACAGCTGGTCGCCTCAAGGGTAAGTTTTTGATTCCCTACCTCGTTCTTCCATTTGACCTTCGGTCTCGTTGTTCCTGATGAGCGCAGAATTTCGCATGGCGCAGGAGCTCATGGAATGTTGCGGTCGTCACGCCATGATTTGGTTGAGAAGATGCAGCTGGAGATGCAGTTGGCCATGACCGCCTCTCATGCGGCCCGGTAGGCGGCAAGGCAAGGCCACCCGGGAGATCGAAGTCCATGGAGGACCTGCTGCCATGTGATCGCTGTTGATAGCGCCATGTCAAGGCCTGGCGCGGAGAAGATAACAGCAGATCGGCCGCCAAGGCGTGACCGATGGCCAAAGAGTGCACTCGAGGCAAAGGTGGCGGAGCTGCAGGGGGGCCTGAGCTGCTCAGAGACCGACCTCATGTCGGCATACGAACGGGTGACCGTCTTGACCACCGATGGGGACAGGCTCCATGAAGTTGCCGAGAAGCAGGCGTAGGAGATCCTCAGTGAGCAATCCGGAGCTCATGTTTTTGCAGCTTTTTCTTCCTGGGCAATGTGTGGTTTCATAATGGTATTGCTTTGGTTTCTGGGGGGACAGGTCTCCGCGGGGTCCGTGACAACTTGTCGAAGCAGGTCGCGGACAAGGAGGGTCTTTTGTCCTAGAGCTTCGTCAAGAACCAGGAGCTGGTGAAGCTCGCCGAAGAGCTCTCCTAGAAGATGGAAGGTACAGGCCGTGTCCTTACTTTCTCCCTTGCTTTTTCCCGACGAAGATTGAGTTTGTTCTTTTCTTTTCCCCAGCTCTCGTCGGGGAGCTCGAGCAAGCCAGGAGATCCACCGACGAGGCTCGGCAAGACCTTGAAAATGTGCTCAAGACTCGCCAGAACATGGTGCGAGCCCTCTCGAAGGTGCTTGACCATCTTCAGGTTGGCACCGCCTCCACCTTGGCGGATCGGCTTGCTCTCGCCGTTCCCACGTCTCGGGAGCAGGCGCTGGCTATGGCTCGCAACGCGGTGCGCAGAGTGGTTGCCAGGTTCATATCGCACTACCCGAACATAGACCGTGAATCATTGAGCGGCGGATGGGTGCCCTGCTACAAGAGCCAGGAGTACGACGAGATCGAGGAGGGCTTCGTCGAGTTCGTCGATGCTGTGAGTGCCTGCGCCTTGAAAGACCTCGGCCTGTAAAGGGAAAAGACAGCCTCGTAGGGGCTTTTTAGTTTTATTTCGTTACATTTGTAAAGAACTATTAAACCATATGAGAGCACTCCTCCGATCAGGTTTATTAACTTATTCGCTATTTGTTGGTTTTCTGCCTATCGTCCTTTTCCAAGAACTTTAGGAGCTCGTGAGTTCGGGTAGTATGACCTGAGATTTAGCCGTAGCTTCGTTAAAGTAACATGTAGGAACTTGAGAGCTCAGCCGAGCTTAGTCGTGTAGCCCTCAGGTACTTTGGGAGAAAGAGCGAGTGTGCGTGTTTTGTAAATGAAAACGGCTGCCTAACCGCTTCCGAGAGAGCTGTTAACGGCTGTTAAGTGCTACTTTCAGCCATCATTATTCTCACATAAATGGAGGCATATGCATTTATTACTTGCATTTTTGTTTGAATAATGTAGTTCCACTTGTCCTTGGAGATTATTTGTATGTAGGTGAAATAAGCATAAAAAGAGAAGGAAACCCACCTTTCTATGAGTGGTCCATGCCACCTCAGCTGAGGAGATGGCTGCCACCTAGGAAACATGTGGCATCCATGTCACTAATCCAAAGGAGGCACTCACCGACGAATCAGAGAGTGACACATGGACTTCACAAGGATCCACGGGCCCACCAGAGCTCCATCTTATCAGGAAACATGGCATGCACGGAGGAGTGATCAAAGGACCCACATGTCAGCCACCCTGAGAAAGCACAAGGCAGGAGGCCTCCCGAGGGGGCCGACCGACCCTAGGATCGGCCGAACCAACCTAGGGTCGGTTGATCCTGGCCTTCCACGTGCTTGCTCCCTATTGGTCACTTGCTGCATCCTCGGGTGTTTTGAGACCATTTGGTGCTCCGAGCAAGCCTGGTCCTTGCCTATAAATAGAAGGGGAGGGGCTCCCATTTGACACACACATCTCTCTTGACTCATATAAAGTTGTGGTAGATCATATGATTGATATGTTCTTATGTTCATCATTTAGAGGCTCGTGTTCTTCGTGAACACTACCTTGCGATCTAGTTGAAGGATGATTTACTCATTCCTTATGTGTTTGTTCATAAGTTAGAGGTCCGTGTTCTTCACGAACACGACCCTTTGATCTTGTTGATTGGACATAAGAGAGTTCGTATCCGTTCGTATGACTAGCCCTAGTTTGATCTTGTTTGATAGCATTGTTGTGTTGCATGAAGTTGTGTTTAAGCTACGGTACTCGGTCTAAGTTGAGTCTTACGGTGGCTTCATCACGGGTCACAATAGCCGGTAGGGTGAAGTCTAGCAACAATATGAGGCATGGTGCACAGGTTGTGTGGCTACGTTAGTTATGAGCTTGCCCCCGTAACGATTGAGGTAGCAGCGGTGGTGACTGTTGGACCCTTTGAAACCCTCCGCGCTGGGGTATTGCTGTAGGAGTCTAAAGGATAGTTTCGCAAAGTGCTATCGTCGTGGGCTATCTCCCAGTTTGTACCTAGTTGCTGAACCTTCCTCTCATGCTATGCTTTATGCTTATCTCTTGTATCATCTAACTCTGTATGTTTAGTACCATAGAACCTAGAGCTAGCTTCGTATGTCCCCGCTAAGCCGTAGTGTGCTAGTGTAGAGATAGATCAGAGTGTGTGTCGCACTACCCTTATCATATCATTTATCTTACCCCTGTCTTTGAGCTGTTGTCTTCTATATCTATCTCTTGGTTTACATTCAGTGCAAAAGCATAAGTCTTGATATCCGCCATTGCCTTCCACGGATTCGATACCCTTGGAACACTCACTTCCTGGAAATGCTACAATGGTTTATCCGTAGCTTGCAGATTCGTTCATGATCGTTAGGTTTACCTTTGGCAAGTCTTGATGTTCACTCTAACTCGGCGTCGTTAGTAGTGACATTAAGAAACGCCAACAAGCATTTCTGGCGCCGTTGCCGGGGAAGGCATAGGATTATCATGACTATGCTTTGCATCTATTTATAAATCATGAGTAGGTTAGATTAACTCTCAATGGAGGCTAACCTTGATTGTCTTCTTTATCTTGGATGAAGATGTAGTGTATGACTGGTTTCGACTTACCAGAGAATTTCATAGATGATTCCGAGTCATTAGTGAGGAAAGCTCGAGTTCATTTTGACTCACCTTGTCGTACTGGTCCGGAAGGCGATCCAGCTTCCTTCGTACCATCCACGTCAAACGCTATGGCCTAGAAGACGCTTCATAAGTACTCAGCTCCTTCTACCGACCAGGTGCTGCAAGGCCCTGAGGTGGCAATGGGGACTGAAAAATTTGAGATCAAGACGGGTTTAATCACGATGGTACAGGCTAGTCCGTTTTGTGGCAAGCCAAATGAGGATGCTAATGCCCATCTGCAGTAGTTCCTAGAGTTATGCAGCACTTTCATTATCAGGGGTGCAAATATGGACGTTGTTCGTCTTCGACTATTTCCTTTTTCTCTCCTGGGGAAAGCCAAGCAATGGTTCTATGAGAATCGTGAAGCTGTTAATACTTGGGACAAGTGTTCAGAAGCATTCCTCAAGAAGTTCTTTCTGTTGGGCGAAACCAATGCTCTTCGTGGAAGGATTTCTAGTTTTCAGCAAGCATCAAGTGAATCTATGAAGGACCGAATAGGCGACCAGAGAGGGGGGGGGGGAGTGAATAGGAGCCGATAAAAATTCTTCCCAAAGGTTGAACTCAGTCTCTTCCCCAATTGCCACTCCGAGTACTCCAACACACCAAAGAAGCGCTAGACAAGGCACAAACAACCTCACAAGATCACAGTACAAGAATCAAAGCACTTGGCAAATTCTGGAAATGCCAGGCGCGGACTGTCCGTCAGTCAACCCCGGACTGTACGAAATAGGCAACAGAACCACCAGAGACGCACCGAGAAATTTTGTCCGGTGAGCCAGCGGATCGTCCGCCGTCGCTGATGTCTGTGAAGGCAGCGGCGATCGTCATTCAACTCATTGGAAACCCCGACAAAACTCAAGCCACCCTGACAAAATCTCGACCCGCGGACCGTCCAACACCCGCGACTAAACCGCCTGCAACCAAAACCTAGAGAAGAAACAGATCGAAACACGAACGCGCACGAACGAGTGACGAATTGAGATGAACTGAGCCCTCGCGGACTGTCTGCGTGCACCGGCGGATCGTCACGACACCATGTAACCAAAACTGTTCGAGCTCGGGAGTCAACTCTCTGAATCTATCACCGGATCTCCCAAACGGCTAGAGCTCTTGAGACAAGATTGTGGGGAGATGAGAAGCATCACACAAGGATGCTATGCCCCAAAAATCTCGACCTCTAACTCCCTAAATCACCGGGAATCGTGGATCACACGAACCTCCACCATGAACTCGGGCTCCAACCAAAAATGCACGAATCGAAGGTGTTTCCCGGCGTTTGAGGGGTCAAGATCACACACAAAGATGCACAAGGCATCCACCCATGATCCCCTCAAAGAAATCCGAGAAGAAACACCCTCAAATCCACAAATTGAGCGAAGAACAAAACCCCCCAAAAATAGCCCCGAAAATGATACGAAAATCACAAAGGACTAGGAGATCACCGCAACGCCGAATGCTTCCATACATCCAGAGGTCAGAGTCTATACAAGAATCTAGCCTAAGGAATACAGAGGGAAAAGAAGTAGTTCAGAGCAATCTACAGGAGGAAAGTCTAGAGTCCAAGAGAGAGATGCCATCCACCTCTCCGCTATTTATACGAAGTCCACCAGAGGGAGGTAAATGACCACGCTACCCCTACAACTTGAAATGAAGATACAATCCCTCAGGGGCATTTTGGTCTAGTATTCATCGAGCAGACATGCTTCCACCGCGTCCTTGCTTAGCATTGACGCAAGCCCCGCGATCACGCCACGTGCCCCCCACCTCGAAGCTTCCCGGCTCCGGATCACCGTCTCGTTTGCCTCGGGCCTCGGACTTGGTTTTGCGGCCCAAACCAAGAAACCGTCCACCGGATGATTTTGTGGGCAAACCACCAAACCCCACGTGCAAGCTTCGGCCTCGACCCGCTACCTTGCATCGGCCCATGTTCACGACTTCAGCCCGCTAGTCTTGCACGCCGGCTTGCACTTGACCCCATCGGCCAGTCCATTGAAACAAGCCTACTTGCCTCTCCATCACCCGGAGGCCGCCCACGGCTAAGGCCTTTCGCGCTTGTTCTTCACCGCACCGACACGAGTCAAGCCACAACCTGCACTGCACACTTAGCCAAGCATCGGTCCACACAATGTTGTCAATCACTCATCACTAAGGAGCGACCCTCCAGGTCCTCGGACACACGGTCCTCAATCTCCCCTTGATGAGTGCATTGACCACACCCATAGAAATCACATAGAGAAAAGAAAACAACCACGAACACAAACCTCCAACAAGTGATCCAAAGCCAAAGAACAAGCGAAAACAAGATCACTCGCAGACCAAGTCTCGGCACCTTAAGACAAAGACAGCGGCTCAAACCTGACCGAGACAAAACAAAAGCTCTCAAAGAGCACATCAAAGCACAAAACTTAGACAAAGACAAAGGAGCTCCCCTGCACATATGCAAACTCCCCACGAGCAAATGCAACCTCTTCTTCTCAATTTTTTCTCACATGCAACAACTCACAAATGTATACCAAATTTTCCACAAAATTCTCCCCTAAGCATACATATCCCCAAAAACTCTCCCCCTTGTTGACAATGCATGAATCAAGATATATGAATCTCTTTCCTTATTTTCATGAAAAATGCATGTCAACGCATATATACAATCTACCATGCTTCTCAAATATACAAAGAGCACAAGAAAATGCTACACATGAGACATACAGCAAGCAAAGTAGATATGGTGTAGTTAGCACATTGCCATCAAGAAGGTAGAGACATATACGCGTGTGACATGGCTAAAAGCAATTTTAAGCAATTTTCTCAAAGAAACATTCATCTCATGAGCAAGACCCTATCCATGGCAATTTGAGCACCAATACACTAGATCATCCAAAATTTATACAAGATCACAAATTCTCATCACAAGATCATTATAAACGCCCATAAGCTACTCAAGTCATGTTAAAGCCACCGAGCCATGTGTCTACTTCTTAAAATGAGACTTCTCATGGTAGACAACATGCTACAGTTTAGCACCCAAGATATGAATTTCAAAACATAAAGACATGACTTAGAGCTCATTTTTCAAGCACAAGGCAATTCATACACCAATTTCATTTTCAAGATTAAACATGGTACATGAAATGCCTTTGCGGCAAAAAGAAGCTAATGGTCCTCCCAAAGTGAACAAATGGGCTAAACATTTACAATGACAAATGGGTCTTTTACCCCAAGCAAAGAGAACTTGATACTCAAGCACAAACTAAACATGATATAGGCATTTGAGCATAAATTGAGCATCGACAAGCATCTACTCATGAGAGACAATTTCAGCATTTTCATAAAAAGACAGCTATCTCAACAAAAGTATATGGCAAAACCATCAAGAGCATAGCATTCACATCACCATTTACCAAACATTCACATATCTCATTCATAGCACATCAGTGATCAAAGTATATGAGAGAAGCTTTTCCTAGCACAGGTGATCCAAAGATGGCTATCCTACCAGGTTTTGTACATAAAGAAAAATGCATGAATGCAACAAAATGATACATATGACACATATATACATGAGAAGCTCCAAGACCCAGCTAGAAAGGAAAGCACACCCCAAGTTCATCCCGCAAGCGAGTGAAAGTGATTTGGTCAAGTGGTTTAGTGAAAATGTCGGCTAGCTGATCTTGGGTAGGGACATAGGACAAAGATATGTTTCCCTTCTCAACATTGTCCCTCAGAAAGTGGTATCTCACTTCTATGTGTTTTGTTTTGGAGTGGAGGACAGGGTTTTTGGCTACACTTATGGCACTAGTGTTGTCACGAGAAAAGTGGAACACAGGAGCACTCCTCACCAAAATCACTCATAGTGTAGGTCATCCATAGGGCTGGGAACAACAACTAGCAGCAGCTACATACTCGGCCTCAGGTGGGCGGGCTACCTTTGGATTGCTTGCGAGATGACCAAGAGACCAAAGAAGAACCGAGAAACTGGCAACACCCAGAGGTAGACTTGCGGTCCAATCGACACCCAGCAAAATCAGCATCGGAGTAACCGTGAAGTCTGAGTGTCGAGGAGGCAGAATACCAAAGACCAAACTCAGGAGTGTAGTTCAAGTACACGAAAATCGCTTGACGGCCTGCCGATGTGAAGTCATCGGTGAAGCCTAAAATGAGCACCTGACACACCTTGAACTGTATGTCCGACCTCGTCGCCGTCAAGTAGAGGAGGGAGCCGATCATGCTCCGGTACTCCTTCTGGTCCACGGGTTCACCATCCTCATCCGCGTCCAAAGCCGTAGTGGTACTCATCGGTGTAGTCAGCAGCTTGGAGTCGTTCATGCCAAACTTCTTCACCATGTCCTGTGTGTACGATGTACAAACGTCCCGTCCTTGCACGCTTGATCTGAGTCCCAAGAAAACTGCAGCTCGCCCATCATGGACATCTCAAATTCCCATGCCATGTCATCGCAAATCGGCAACAAGATCATGAGAAGAGCCACCAAAGATTATGTCATCCACGTATATCTGAACAATCAAAAGGTCATTCCCATGCTTAAGGAGAAACAAGGTCTTATCAACTGTGCCCATCACAAACCCCTTACTCAGCAAAAACCCTCTCAACCTGCCATACCAAGCTCTCGGTGCCTGTTTCAACCCATAGGCGCTCTCTGGGAGTTGTATACGGTGTGGGTATTTTTCACTCTCAAACCCGGGGTTGCCTCACATACACTTCTTCCTCTATCACCCCATTCAAGAAAGCACTCTTGACATCCATTTGGTACAACTTGAACCCTTTAGCCACGGCAAAGGCTAGAAGGATCCTAATTGCCTCCAAACGGGCCACAGGAGCAAATGTCTCCTCATAATCTATGCCCTCTTTCTGGTTGAACCCCTGAGTCACCAACCTCGACTTGTTTCTCACAACCATCCCATTCTCACCCTCTTTGTTCTTCCACACCCACTTGGTACCTATGGGACGGCAATTTGGTGGTGGATCGACTAACACCCAGACTTGGTTTCTCTCAAAGTTTTCCAACTCCTCATGCATGGAATTCACCCAATTCTCATCAGACAAAGCGTGTCGAATATCTTTGGGCTCGAAAGAAGCAACAAAAGTAGAGTGAGCGAAATGAGAAGAATTCCTTGACCTCGACCATGTAGTGCGTTCATGAAGGTCACCTATGATTGTCGTCGGTGGGTGATCAACTTGTACCCGCCGCGGAGCCTCTCGCCTGGACACGATCTCCACCTCAGCAACAGCCTCCACTCGAACAGCCTCAGTCGTAGTGGGTGTAGTGGATGGACCATCCTCGATCGTCATCGTAGTAGTGGAAGTAGCACGTACACGATCAGCCACGAGAGCATCACCTCCATCATCGTCTTCATCTCCATCTCCATCTTGCTCATCCTCAAAGATCCTCGCTCCAATCTCCTCGTCACCTGCACACTCAAAAGCAGAAGAGCTACATGGCTGTGTCTCGTCGAAGGTTACCTCGCAAGTCTCCATGATTCGGTTAGTGTCAAGGTTGAGCACTCGATATGCTCTAGAGTGAATCACATAACCGAGAAAGATACCATCCGAACATCTAGACTCGAACTTATCCAACTTGCCCTTCTTCAGAATGAAACACTTGCAACCAAAAGCTCTAAAGTGACTCTCCTTGGGTTGTCGCCCATGCATCAGCTCATAAGAGGTCTTCTTCTTGAAAGCACGAAGGAAGATGCGATTTGAGACATAGCAAGCGGTATTGACCACCTCGGCCCAGAAATGCCTAGGAGTCCTATGCTCATCAAGCATCGTCCTGGCCATCTCACAAAGGATCCAGTTCTTCCTCTCCACTACGCCATTCTGGCAAGCGACGTATGGAGAAAATGCGATGATCAAGACCAAGATCACGCAAAAGGCATCAAAATGAGAGTTTTAAACTCCGTGCCATTGTCCGCATGTATAGCTCAAATGGCATCACCATGTCTCTCATTCTTCAACCTCAAGATCAAGTCTCGAACAAAGCCAAATGTCTCGCTCTTATCCTCCAAAAAGAAAACCCAAGAGTACCTCGAAAAATCATCAACAACCACAAGAACATACCACTTCCCACCCGCAGAGCGAACACGAGCTGGCCAAACCAAATCCATGTGCAATAGCTCACAAGGTCTCTCGGTCATGACCGCAGTCAGAGGGATGTGAGAAGCAGCAACCATCTTTCCATGCCGACAAGAAGCACAAACCAAATCCTTCTCGAATTTCAACTTAGGCAATCCTCGGTCAAGATCAAGACCAGTTAAGCGGGAAAGCAACTCAAAGCTCAAGTGTCCCAACCTCCTATGCCATTTCCAAAGCTCGGCCGAAACGCTAGCAACAAAGCATCAAGGAGGACCAGCAGAGGGAAAAATCGACGAAGATTTGACCCTCGGGGACGATCGATGCAGACAAGATCGCCTCGAGAATCAAGCACATGAGAAGCGCCCGACTTAAACGAACCTCAAAACCTTCCGTCTAATGTATCGACAGCGAGTTAAAACCAAGTGACTTGACCAGGGCCACACTTCTTAAGGTCACCTTGCAACTCACCTTCACCATACCTTCAGCAAGCACTCGTCCTCTCCCATTGTCCCCGAAAGTGATGTACTCACTCGTACTCACCGGGGTGAGGCTGGAGAACCACTCACGATCTCCGGTCTTGTGTCGTGAGCAACTGGAGTCGATCAACCAAAAGTCCTCCAAGCCTCCCACCTGCAATAAAAAACGAGAACGAGAACGAGAATGATCAAGCGACTCAACACTGGGGTTAGTACCAAAGGAGTCAAACCAGTGTCGAGCCATTTGCTCAAAGGAAGGGTTAGCAAAGTCCATCCTACCAAAACCTCTAGGCGGAGCCCTCTCACGCCTACCCCCAAAGGACTTGTCATGTCTCACTAGAGAAGTACGCGCACCACGAGGGGGAAAACGTAGCCCGTAGTCCATCTGAGACCCAAAGCTCCGATCGTTCCTCCCAAACTCGTAATGGTCATCAGAAGGAGCACGTCGAGCCAACTCACCACGCCCAAATCCAACATGCCTATCTTTCTGAGGGAAACCACCTCCACCTCCACGAGTGGGATTTGTACGCACATACACATCACCCCTAGGTAGAGGCCTCTACGAGGCTCAGGCACACCACGAGAAAGGTGGTACCTGTCCTTGTTTGCCATCTCCCTAGCAAACCTCTCATCCCTCCTTCTCTGGAAGCAGAACTCATCCTTATGCCCATCCCTCCCACAATACTCACAATGGAAGCGGATCGGCTGTGGTTTAGCGATGGCTTGGGCTTCTCAACACCTTTCTCTCCCGACTTCCTTCACCAAAGACACTCCCTAGGTGCTCACAAACTTGATGGGTTTTGGTAGTTCTCGTTTGTGGGGAACACCGGTGGATCCGGTGTTGTGTCTAGCTTGTTTCTGAGGTGGTTTGGCTTGGGTGCAAATTTGTTCATTGGTGTGGTATGTGGTGGAATAGGAATCTCTCCGACTTTCTATTCTCCTTACCACTCTTCTCACCACTTGTCGCCCCAACGCCGACCATCAAACTTCTTAAACGAGCCAACATCAAACTCAATTGTGGCTCATGCCCTGCACAACCACCCCATCATTTTCCTCAACTCATCATTCTCATCCTGCAGACGATCAACATAGTGTGCAAGTTCCATGCTTTTCAACGCATGCATTTCACAGGTAGAGCATGATGTAGGAAGAGGAGCTTTCAATGCTGGCTCAAGAGAAACAATTCTAGTGTGAGACTCATCTAGCCTAGCATGCAAAACAGGACATGAGGTACAAGCACCTAACAAAGTTTGCCTAGACTTCAATTCATCACACTCAATCCTAATCACATCTAGTTCCTCCAAAGTAGAGGCATGCTTCTCCTTGAGAGCAGTCAAATCAGCAAGAAAAACTGAACAGTCACCACAGTCAATCTCATCAGACACCATAGGAGCAGATTTCAAAGAGCCTATCTCATTTCTAGTATCCACAAGCAAGGATTCAAGCTCAGCAATCTTATCCTTAGCATCACCCAACAAATACCTAAATTCCCTCTTCTCCTTGTTGGTCTTTCTAAGCACATCATCACGGTTATCAAGCAACTCATTCGGCCTAGCATTCTCCTCTAGCAAGAAGTTGGGATCATGTCGTACCTATTCCTCGGAGTCGAAGTTTGAATCCGAGCTGTGCTTCCCACCCTTCTTGGAGTGTGCCATGCTATAAAATCCTCCTTGTGCGACGAAGCTTAGGTCGGTGAAGTTCTTGCCCGTGTGCCACTTGTCCTTGCGCCTTTCTTGCTCTTCATCGCTGCTTGAGTCGGAAGAAGCATCGCTTGATGTGGAGTCGATGTCGCTCGCTTCGGCAACCATTGCTCGAGCTGTCTTCTTCTTGTAGCCGCTACTCTTCTTGTGCCTTCTCTCGTCCTTGTCCTTGTGCTTGTCCTTGTAGTCGTTCCGGGAGCGGTGCTTGTTGTAGTCATGCTTGGGCTTGCCCTTGTAGTCGTTCTTGATCTCCATGTCTTCAGGGCATTCGGCGATGAAGTGTCCGTGCTTCCCGCACCGATAACACATGCCCGAGCTCTGCCTTGCATTCTTGCGGTTCTCGTACATCCGCCCAAACCTCTTGCTCAACAAGGCGAGATCCTCCTCGCTCAGCACCTCAAAGTCCTCATCTGGCAAGGATACAAGACAAGACAAAGAGAAACCACCAGAGTTAGCGTTAGACCGTGATCCTGAGACAAGAGCCAAACTATGAGGATCAGCGGGGCTCTCGCTCTTGGCTTTCAAGCCACGATCAACCTCTGAAGACCTGAGGTTTGAGAACAGCTCATCAAGCGACACGTGTCATACATGCTCGACTCCTCAATGGCCTCGATCTTGGCTTCCCACACAGACCTATCCAGGGCATGCAAAAGCTTGATAGCTTGATCATGATCCGTGTCGGAGCACCTCACATTGGCCCTCATGTTGTTGACTATGCTAGTGAAGCCGAACATAGCATCTCGACTTGCCGAGATGAGTGAAGTTCTCGTACTCTCTCCGGTAAGTGGAAAACAAACGGGCTTGCACTTGGGCATTACCAATATGAGCATTTCTCAACTTGAGCTAAATCTTTCCGGCCACATTCTCTCCGTACACTCGCTCGAACTCCGAGGCACAGAGAGCACGGAACAAGTAATCAACGGCCTTGCTGTTGGCCTCACACATGTCCCGCGAACACAGGTAGCTCTGCGATGACATATTGAGGATTTTGAGTGACCTCCCAGATCAGAGTTCCCTTCCCTCGCAAAAACGCGCCCATGCGCCTCTCCCACATCGGGTAATTCTTGCCATCAAAGTGCAGAGGACCCGACCCCTTGCCGTAATCGTCCATCTTTGGATCTTAGACTGGTTAGAATCAAGGAGATCTGTAACCGGCTCTGATACCAATTGAAGGACCGAATAGGCGACTAGAGGGGGAAGTGAATGGGAGCCGATAAAAATTCTTCCCGAAGGTTGAACTCAGCCTCTACCCCGATTGCCACTCTGAGTACTCCAACACACCAAAGAAGCGCTAGACAAGGCACAAACAACCTCACAAGATCAAGAGACAAGCCTTGAAGTGAACTGCGGAAGCACAGGACAAGAATCAAAGCACTTGGCAAATTCAAACTGGTAGCATGTCGGCTGACGTGGTCTAGTCTCTGGCCGGATTTGTCGAACCAACGGACTGTCCAAAATAGGCAAAGGCAAGAACCACCGAGCCTGAAATTTGGGATCGCCCAGTGATTGTCGCCGGTGTCGTTGTCCAGTGAAGGCAGATCGTCTCCAACTCACTGAAACCCGGACAAAACTCAAGCTACCCGCAAAATCTCGACCCGTGATCGTCCAAGCAACACCCGTGGACTGTCCGAACCGCCTGCAACCAAAACCTAGGGAAGAAACAGATCGAAACATGAACGCGCACGAACGAGCGACGAACTGAGACAAACTGAGCCCTCGCGGGTGTGTGTGCTCGCGGGGAGCAGCACGAACAGAACCAAAACTGCTCGAGCTCGGGAGTCAACTCTCCGAATCCATCACCGGATCTCCCAAACGGCTAGAGCTCTTGAGACAAGATTTTGGGGAGATGAGAAGCGTCACACAAGGATGCTATGCCCCAAAAATCTCGACCTCTCCTCCACCATGAACTCGGGCTCCAACCAAAAATGCACGAATCGAAGGTGTTTCCCGGCGTTTGAGGGGTCAAGATCACACACAAAGATGCAAGGCATCCACCCATGATCCCCTCAAAGAAATCGAGAAGAAACGCCTCAAATCCACGAATCGAGCGAAGAACGAAACCCCCCAAAAATAGCCCAAAAACTGACACAAAAATCACAAAGGACTAGGAGATCACCGCAACGCCGAATGCTTCCATACATCCAGAGGTCAAAGTCTATACAGGAATCTAGCCTAAGGAATACAGAGGGAAAAGAAGCAGTTCAGAGCAATCTACCTGGGGAGGAAACCCTAGAGTCCAAGAGAGAGAGATGCCATCCACCTCTCCGCTATTTATGAAGTCCACCTGGGAGGAGGTAAATGACCCGCTACCCCTACAACTTGAAATGAAGATAAAACCCCTCAGGGGCATTTTGGTCTAGTATTCATCGAGCGGACACGCTTCCACCGCGTCCTTGCTTAGCATCGACACAAGCCCCGTGATCACGCCACGTGCCCGCCGCCTCGAAGCTTCCCGAAGCTCTTGGATCACCGTCTCCATTGCCTCGGGCCTCCGGACTTGGTTTTGCGGCCCAAACCAAGAAACCGTCCACCTGATAGTTTTGTTGGAAAACCACCAAACCCCGCGTGCAAGCTTCGGCCTCGACCCGCTACCTTGCATCGGCCCATGTTCACGACTTCAGCCCGCTAGTCTTGCACCACACAGCTTGCACTTGACCCCATCGGCCACCGGGTCCATCGAGCCAAGCCTACTTGCCTCTCCATCACCCGGAGGCCGCCACGGCTAAGGCCTTCGCTTGTTCTTCACCTGCACCGACACGAGTCAAGCCACAACTGCACACACTTAGCCAAGCATCGGTCCACACAACGTTGTCAATCACTCATCACTAAGGAGCAACCTCCACCGGTCTTCGGACACACCTGGTCCTCAATCTATTCCAGAGGCTTGGGAAAGGCTTCAGGAGTACATCCTGGCCTGTCCCCACCATGGGATGGAGGATTGGCTAATTCTTCAAAGCTTTTATAATGGGATTTCTCCAAGCGGCCATATTGATCTTTGCCGCTCAGAGCATTCTTCTCACTCACCGTTGATAATGCCAAATCACTTATTGAGAAGATGGTATCCAACCAAGGGTGGAGCGATGAAAGACTCCAGCCACGTCAGAGGGTACTCATCGTCAAGGAAGCATATATGATTCTTGCCGACTTCTTATGAAAAGATTGGATGACTACACCGGTGAGAGAAGGTGGCCATGGCCACCACTACTCGCCTATGGATTCTCATATGACTTGTGAAGTCAGGAAGCCGGGCATTCGAATTACTATCCTCGAAACTCGTGGAGGAAGTGATGTACATGAATGGTAATAACAATGGTTATTGTCCCCAACAACAAGGAGGCCAAACGTGGAATCAACAACGGCCTTATTATCAAGGAGGTAACCAAGGTAATACTTACAATTCTAACCAGCCCTCCTTGAGAGATCTTGTCTTCGGGCAGGCTAAAATTAATGAAGGTGTTACTAAATAGTTAGCTGCCCTTGATAAATCCTTGGAAAGTCTCAACGTTAAGCTTGAAAGTTTTTCTTCCGCTCAGAAGAGCCAGCTAAGTTTTAATAAAATGTTAGAAACTCGGTTAGCTCGGTTAATTTGCTTTGGTTCCGTCTGCGATAGCAGGAGGATCCGGGGCAACCCGTGTCCTCTTGTGAAAATATTAGTGTAGTGTCGACTAGGTGGGGTAAGCCACCTAGGAAGACGTGTGCTCCTAGCTATGCAGGAAAGCCCATACATCAAATCCAAGATCCATGGGAGGAATCAACAATTTTGCACAGAAGAGATCTTGGCTATTCAACTATCACATGCACAATTTATTACAATACGATCAAGCATGCCCTTTGTGACCTTGGTGCAAGTATCAATCTCATGTCCAAGGCCATGTTCGAGCAACTAGGATATCCGACTCTCTCCAACAACGATCCAACTCGCCAATTCATTGATACGATATCCAGAAGGAATTGTTGAGAGTCTATTGGTCAAGGTCAAGAACTCTTATGTCTTCGCGGATTTCGTGGTCCTTGATATGGATGATGAGCGAGGAATGCCGCTCATCCTTGGGCGACCATTTCTCAGTGATGTCAGAGCTAGAATCAATGTGGGAGCCGGAGTGATCCGTTTCCGCATTGGGAAGAGGAACTTGATGTTCAGGTTTCAATATAAATAAGAGCAAATGCTATTTGGTGCAAGATAGTGTTGAGCAGCTTGGGGGAAGGACGGAGCCTTCACCCCCAACGAAGAAATCTCTGTCAACATTGAAGCAAAAGAAAGTTCGTAAAGAGTGGCGGAAGGTTGAGAAGGCATTACCCTCTACTTCTCAGGAGTGGCATGTCGTGTGGTATTAACCGCTGAGAAGAGTCCTACTCGTCGGACTAGGAATGATGAGTCCTTTCTACCAAAAAGGTTAAATGTGGTATTTATCTCATATTTCCCTTTCCAAAATTTTATTTGATTTTCCAAATTGCATATTTGATTTTTCCAAACCTTGCATCTGCATGCTAGATTTATCTAGCCCATTTTCTCTTTCGAATAAAATTTTTGAAAATAATATCTGAGTTTGAAAATTCTAGAAAAATCAATTGAAAAATATTTTGGGGAAAGTTGGTCCGAGACACGTAGGCCCCGACTAGCGTTGGGGAGCCAGCCAAAGCAAGGCAGGTGGGCCACCAGGATCGTAGATCCATGGGTCGTAGCAACCTACAACGGGCCCCACCTTTCTCCAACGGCTCCTAGTCGTTGCCCAGCCATGTCTGGATGCCGGTGCTCTATAAATAGCAGAGGAGAGGGGTGTTCTTCACCCATTCAACTCTTTTCACTCACTCCCCTCTACTCCTTGCTCTCTTGGTTTTCTTGGATTTCTTGCTCAAGTTTGGAATCATCAAGTACTCTCCTTATTGTGTTGCTGCAAGTATTGCTATTGGTGGAGCAAGCTCGGTAAGAATTTCATTCGATTTCACTAATCCATCACCGAGTTGCTTCTGTCCCTTTGTTGTGCTAGCATGAGTTGGGAGGTGAACGCTTACCGGTGGATGACACGCTCCCGTTCACGGGCAAGCGCAAGTTCATCTGTTCCCCTCGAGCTGACGCCAAGCCCATCAATGATGGACTATGAAGATGAGCAAGAAGAACAAGCCGAACCACAAGCAATGGAGGAGGTCGTCGATGACACCCCCTACCTCAGCTTGCGAGGTGCTCGAGGGAAGCAAGCCTACGCTCTCCTAAAGGACTGAGTCTTCGCCCACACCCGGGACTTCGATCCGGCACTTATGGAGAAAACAGGTATGCACCTCGAGTTTTCTTCTTTTTGGCATGCTCTCAGTTGGGAGGATTTTTGCGATTCTGAGCTTGGCTCTCACCATCCGGTTCTTTGCTCTCTTATTGAGGAAGCGAACGGTGTTCAGTTCCGTCTTTTCAAGACTGATTACCGACTTTCATGGAAAGAACTTAGTCGTCTCCTTGATTTTGATCATCATTGTGCTACGTCTTTGAAAATGGCTTGTGAGGGTTTTGTTCGAGATTCTTTCTGGGAAGACATTTCAGGTCTAGTTTATAGTGGTAAATTTGTACCTCGGTGCAATGATATTGTGCATCCCACTCTTCGATTGTGGCACAAGTGGCTGCCATTACTCTCTTTCCATGAGAGAATGTTGATGCAGCGATGAGTTGATGCTTCTATATCGCTACTAACGGATTAAGGTCTCTCGTTAAAGCTATGATTCAGTGGTTGATGAATTTTAAGATGATAGGTCCTATTGAGTGTACATCTTTGGTGACTCGTATTGCTCTCAGACTTGGGGTTCTAAGCAGGAATCTCGTCCCCTTCATTGGGACACCCCGAGTTCTCATTGATGAGGCATACTTGATCCAAGGGCAAATACTTAAGAGAGACCCAAATGATTCTTTGATTTTCTTCTTCTCGGGTTATACAAATCAGATCCTGTTACCTAACCCAGGGTTTCAATTGTATAACTCGGAGTCATTAACCATTCCTTGTTACACAAGAGGAAGGCCGCTAGTGTTTGAGCAGGTCCACAGCGGCGAGAGCACACATGCAGCCGGCGCGCAGCCACCACACACCCTCGCACCACCTATGGCGGGAAGGGTCCTGCGGGGTACATGGCGGGGTAACCCCACAGGTATGCACTCGGTTGGGACCAGCCCACCTACCATCGAGTGCGAGTAGTATGGCGGGCGGCTTGACATGAGTAGAGGCGTGGGCTACACCCACTAATGCCGCTCTGGTGGTCCACCTCCGTCTTCGTCCTTCAGACGACACTCTTGACCTCTACGAGAGGCCACAGTGGGAGAGCTCACCGTCCAGTCACGGAGTGGAGGAGATACGAACACACATTGAGGCTAACTCAGTGTCGGTGGCGAGAGGATCGGCGCCATGCGGCGTGGCAGCAGATAGAGGAGGAGGGCTTTCTTTGCAGTCGGGTTTCTTCTACCACCGCGGTTGCACGAAGCTAGCTTTGGGAGGACCCCATCCTAAGGTAACTTGTATCTTCCTTTGTTTTCAGAATATCTTATAATGAAAACCCATAAAAATCTGCAAAAATAAAAAGACCAAAAATATTTATTTGCTTTCATCATCAAGTTTGCTCTAGTTTGCTTTGATATGCATAATAAGAATTCTTTGCCTCTATGGTTGAAATGATGAATAGTTGCTATCTTTATTCTTCTCATATGTCTTGCACATAGTTTTGTATCCTACCTAAGTTTTGAGTTTGTTGGCTTGCATGTTCAAACCTTAGCTTAAAAACTGTGGGTAGCAAAAAGCATGATCGATGCCTAAGTTGTTGGGAGACATGATATGGTATAATAGAGTGCTATGATCTTGTACCTAGTGATGCTTGACATGCGGAGTTTTCCTTTTTGAAAAAAATCTAAACATGATGAGTTCCTCAATGATGAGCATTTCCTATCCAAGGCCATATGTAGATTCTAGCTCTTGTTAGCCTCCACATATGTAGCTTGTTCTTTCATTGAGCTTTGTCAAATTGTTGTGACCCTTGTTAGAACTCATACTCCCCTGATCAAAATCACATACACGTTCATGCTAAAACTTCTACACTGGAAGTTAGCATTTATCATTTGTTCCATTTGCTTACGCATTCTTTCACAAAAAAAACTCTATGCATCTTTGTATCATTCATCCCTCTTCGAATATCTCCAAAAGAGACAAGGGGCTAGTTGGTAAATAAAAGAGAAAGAGAAGCATGCTCAAACGCATGGCAAAATAAAATAAAGAGAGCTAGCCCAAGTCTCGAAAAATTCCAAAAGGAGAAAAGGGGTTGATAATGTGCAAGAAAAAGAGTTCCACCATGTAGATGGTAATAACTAGTACCTACTCCGGGGCTAGTGTCCACCTTACCATCAACCCCTCATTTCTCATATAAAGTGTGGTAATATCTAGCACCCGTTTCCAGGCTTAGTATACACCTTACCATGCTCATTATCATCACACACATATGCACATCTTGATCAGGATGTATGTTTGTTTCTTCCAAGGATCCGGTTTTTGACTTAGCAAAATATGAGAGACAAGTATGCACTTTTCTTCCCTAGCTACAGCTCCACATAAGCCTATTAGTAGTAGGATGTGAAGAAAGGCAACTTAATGCTTTGGTGAGGAACCATACACTTTGAGCGATCCGAGAGTATCATTTGAGGAACTCTGATTTTGTTTTCAAAAATTTGCAAAACCTCCGGATTAATAGTTGATCAAGGTACGAGTGATTATGCATTTACTATATAACCATTCTGTCTCTCAACCACCCAAGGCAGGTGAAGCTACACGCCCCACATCATCAAGCGAATGGTAAGAACATTGCCAACTTGTTCAATTCTTGGTAGAGTACTTTGCTGTGTGTTTGCCATAAGTTAAGGATACAACATCGTAGCAACTCCTGATCAACCAACCTAGTCTCTAATGTCTTGCTTCGAGACGGCAAGAGGTTAGCTTGGGGGGATTTTGTTGACGGCTGTTAAGTGCTACTTTTAGCCATCAATATTCTCACATAAATGGAGGCATATGCATTTATTACTTGCATTTTTGTTTGAATAATGTAGTTCCACTTGTCCTTGGAGATTATTTGTATGTAGGTGAAATAAGCATAAAAAGAGAAGGAAACTCACCTTTCTATGAGTGGTCCATGCCACCTCAGCTGAGGAGATGGTTGCAACCTAGGAAACATGTGGCATCCATGTCACTAATCCAAGGAGGCACTCACCACAGATCAGAGCGACACATGGGCTTCACAAGGATCCACGGGCCCACAGCTCCATCTTATCATCGAAACTTGGCATGCAGGAGTGATCAAAGGACCCACATGTCACCACCCGAAAGCACAAGGCGGAGGCCTCCAGGGGGCCGGCCACCCTAGGATCGACCGACCTAGGGTCGGTTGATCTAACCTTCCGTGCTTGCTCCTATTGGTCACTTGCTGCATCCCGGGTGTTTTGAGGCCATTTGGTGCTCGAGCAAGCCGGTCCTTGCCTATAAATAGAAGGAGGGCTCCCATTTCACACACATCTCTCTTGACTCTCCTCTCACTTTTAGTTTCCAAGGCTAGGGGTAGGCTAGAGTAGCTCTTATTCGGGTTCCAAGTCTACTTTGGAGTCTAGGTATGAGTTCTCTTGTATCTTTATTTCTATGTATGACTTTGATCTACTTCATTATTCTATTTCATATAAAGTTGTGGTAGATCATATGATTGATATGTTCTTAAGTTCATCCATTGTTCATCATTTAGAGGCTCGTGTTCTTCGTGAACACTACCTTTATCCGATTGAAGGATGATTTACTCATTCCTTATGTGTTTGTTCATAAGTTAGAGGCTCGTGTTCTTCACGAACACCCCCTCTTGTTAATTGGACATAAGAGAGTTCGTATCCATTCGTATGACTAGCCCTAGTTTGATCTTGTTTGATAGCATTGTTGTGTTGCATGAAGTTGTGTTTAAGCTACGGTACTCGGTCTAAGTTGACGGTCTTACGTGGCTTCATCTGGTCACAATAGCGGAGGTGAAGTCTAGCAATAGCATGGTGCACAGGTTGTGTGCTCGTTAGTTATGAGCTTGCCCAATAACGATTGAGGTAGCCCGAGTGGTCTGTTGGACCCTTTGAAACCCTCGCCGGTGTATTCTTGTAGGAGTCTAAAGGATAGTTTCAGTCGGTCATCATGGGCTATCTCCCGTTTGTACCAGGTGCTGAACCTTCATCTCATGCAATGCTTTATGCTTATCTCTTGTATCATCTAACTCAGATGTTTAGTACCATAGAACCTAGAGCTAGCCGTATGTCCCCCTTAAGGTAGTGTGCTAGTGTAGAGATAGATCGAGTGTGTCGCTACCCTTATCGTATCATTTATCTTACCCCTCTTTGAGTTTGTCTTCTATATCTATCTCTTGGTTTACATTCAGTGCAAAAGCATAAGTCTTGATATCCGCCATTGCCTTCCACAGATTTGATACCCTTGGAACACTCACTTCCCTGGGGAAATGCTACAATGATTTATCTGTGCGCTTGCAAATTCGTTCATGATCATTAGGTTTACCTTTGGCAAGTCTTGATGTTCACTCCTTTCATCGTTAGTAGTGGCCAAGCATCAACAAGAGCGAGGAAAACAACATGAGGGACTAGGTTACGCTCTTAGGTCTTCGCACCATAGCCGCGGGGGCGTAAGTACTTAGAGCCCAGATGAGCGCGGACCCGGAGCCACACGAGTTGTCATCCTTCTCCTTAGCAAGCGCTGGTGTACCGTGACATTTTCGCGAGTGCGATCGACCACATATGGTTTTTTCGGAAGAATGTTTTTCGAAAATGAAGTGGGGGAGGGGCATCGCGCCCCGTGTTGTAGCCCCCGAGCCCACGGGGAAGTTGGAGACTTGCTCGTGGGGTTAAAGATTTTAAAACGTCTACCCAGGCAATTACATAAGCCGAAAGGGACAGTAAACTTATGAAATATGAACATAGCTCGAAGCTTTTGCATTATCATAAGATGGAACGGAGAACTGTGCTTAAGGATAAAAATAGTGTAGCTGTTCTATGTTCCATGCATTGGAGATGACTCTGCCATCTTCGTGCTTGAGCTTGAATGTTTTGACGGAGCACACAGTCGATGATGAATGCCCCTCCCATGGTGGTGAGAGCTTGTGACGGCCCTCGTTGCTTTGAACACGTCGGAGTACCAGGTCGCCGACTTGAAACTCCCGGCTCCGTATGTTGCACTCGTGGTAGCATCGCAAGGCTGTGATGGTTCTTTGAATGAAGGAGGCGGCCTGTGCCGTCGGTGTCGATGGCATCTTCGAGGCGACTGGTTCCCTTCTTGATGCTTGGACCCTGCCGTAGTCGATGTCCGTCGGGAGAAGTGCCTCCGACCCATGTACGAGGAAGAAAGGCGTTCAGCCGGTGGCGGCTTGCGTAGTCGTAGGTTCAGGACGACGGACTTCCGCCGCCATGTTGAAACTTCGAGGTGCTTGAAGATTCACGGCTTCAAGCCTTGTAGGATCATGTCGTTTGTCCTCAAGTGGCTGACAGTGGCCCAGTCCACGCGGATGTTGTTGTCGTCGTAGAACCTGAGGAACTTTTTGCCGGTGAACTGGTGTTGCCATGATGGAGTTCGGATCAAAGCGGTAGATGATGTTGGTGAAGAATGCCATGGCCTCCTCGGAACAGATGCTTGTTATTGGCTTGGCCTCGATCCACTTGGAGAACTTGTCGATAGCCACGAGTAGATGTGTGTAGCCCCCGGGCGCTTTCCTCAGCGGTCCGACCAGATCCAATCCCCATACAGTGAAAGGCCAAGTGATAGGGATGGTTTGGAGTGCCTGCGCTGGGAGGTGGGTTTGCCACACGTAGAATTGGCAGCCCTTGCAGTTGTGCACGATGTTCTTGGCGTCGGCGATGGCGGTTGGCCAGTAGAAACCTTGTCGGAATGCCTTTCTGACAAGAGTCCTCGGGGCGGCGTGGTGCCCACAAGTCTCGACATGGATGTCTCGCAGTAGCTCTCTTCCATGGTCGGCTAGAATGTAGCGCATGAGGATGCCTTTGGCGCCTTGTCGGTGGAGCTCTCCATCGACAAGTTTATGCGACGCTCGTGCGAGCTTCCTCCTTGTCGGGTGGCAGCTTGCCTTCTACAATCCACTCGAGGAGTGGGATCATCTAATCTAGGCCCTCAAGGTTGGGCTCTCGCACCTCATCAAGCTCCGTGACTTCTTGTGTTGAGGGTTCCGTGCTTGTTCGTCGGAGACGGGCCTCTTTCATGAAAACCACAATGAACAGGCTTCCTGTTGACGGTTCAAAACTGTGTTGAAGTGCACCACAAGCCTACGGGTGACTTCGTGCCTTTTTCACCAAGGAGGGTCCCCTCAAGGATTGTCAATCCAAGGATCGGAAGCAAACCGCTAGAGATCTCTACCTTATCTAGCCAATCTAACCTAACATGAAGCGTCGATTGCATACAAAGGATAACCTTGATAGACATCAGTTATGGCACAAGGTCGATCATATCCATGGGCATCGGCTAGGGTAAAGCTCCACCGAAGGGTAACTAGGCCTAGCGCCTTCTAGTTGAAGTTCGGCAAACAAACAGCAAACAAGCATCTCATCTACTAGCATCCTTAAACTCTACCTCCGCCTACCTCCCAAGACATCCGCTCTTTGGGAAATCCTGTCAAGATGCTCCCTTAATGCGGAGGATCTAGGGGCACGTCAAACATGACGTGTCTACGAACCATGAAGGTCGACTTGCTAAACCTAATCGCCACGATTACATAGAGCATGTTATGTAGTCTAAACTAGCATTAGACTAAGGATCAAAATCACATTCATAGGTAGAAAGCATGAGACATGGAATCATAATAGATCGGATGACAAGATTATCATTACTCACATGAAAGTATGTGTTACACCATCACCACCGAGATCATACCTAAGATGATGAACATGTAGGAACTCCACCATGGCACAACCATGCAGGCGGCCATGGCGGCTAGGGTTGGCCTAGGCCATCCCTAGACAACTGAGGACTCCGCACCGTCGTCTCCCTCCGGTGCTCACTTCTAGGTTTCAAGTTCGATGAATGGATGTGGCGGAGGTAGGGGTATAAATGAGCCGAGGCGTGTAGGTCAAAGGGAGGCCGAATCGGCCGAAACACCCCAGTGGTCGGCATGGGCGGCCGGAGCCTTCGGCCCGGTTGCCATCTTCCTTCATGATGCTTCTCTTTCTTGAATATTTGCGAAGTCCATGTGGGTCCTTGACGTCGTTTTCCATGGTTTAGATAATGGTGCTTGGCGCGCAAACTCCCGCATCTTCCATTTGGGTCCTCGGGGTTTCATGGCTTCATGCTTGGTCCTTGGGTCATTTGAGTCATGTTCCTTCTGTCTTGACTCGTGCTTCGTCATCTTCACAAAGTGCTCAATGAACTCTGCAGTCCTCATTTAGGTACTTAATTCTGCGTAAACAACATACTCCAAAACCACATGCAAGTGTGAACTTGTTACATCATTAGTGTGCCTAGTGGCGGGTTAGTTATAATTCAAAGCTCAAACCAAAGTGCTCTTGGTTGTGAAATTGACCATCAACATACCCCCATGCTTAAACCTTGCTGTCCTCGAGTAAGCCTTGAATGGATGTCGATTGCCCTTTCAATGTTCATGCACTTGTTCATACATGAGAAAACATAATGATCTCCAAGTTTATATTTGTTATAGTTTCATAATGTAACTAGCTTTCATCTCTATGGAGGGTAGATATCATTTAAGCTCTTTCCACAAGTAATTAATCATGCTCTCAAATTTTAAACAAATCTCGAATTTTGAAGATAAGAGCGGGATGAAGAAAACTTTTCTTTACCAAGATCAATAATAAACCTCCTTGCATCTTGCTCATGAACTCTCATCTCATCTTGTCTCTGAAGTCTACTTGTTCTACTCCTTTCCTCTCTCAAATATGGTGGAAGGCTTTATATGGAGCTATGGGAAAGTTTAGTCCTACCAAGATATTATAGTTGAGATATTATCAAAACAAGACAAGCTTCTCATGGACTTACGAGACTTGTCAAAAGGTCATTGGAAAAATAATGTTACAAGGAGGGGGGAGAGGAAAATACACACACTTTGAGATAGGTCGACATGTGCAAATGGGAAAGGGTGATCCCGAGGCACAAATGAAGTCATCGTTATCGGATTGCACATGGTTGGAAAGATGAGTATGGGTCTTGATCTTGAAGTCCTCTTGAAAACTCAAAAGCACTAAACATAGCTAGAGAACCGGGAGCTTTATTTTATTTTTTCTTTCTTCTTTCTTTCTTTTCTCATCATACTTTTCATTTTTTTCTTTCATCATACTTTTTTTTCATCATACTTTTTCTCTTTTTTTTGCTCCCCTTGAACTCTAGACTATACTAGCACTTCCTTGGCAACCCCCAATGATTAGACGTTTGCTCATCCTCGGGCAAAGAGGTGATAAATATGCCAAGGTGAAGCTCTCATATTTTCTTAGAGAGAGATACTTGAAAAATCTTCTAGGGATCCTTTTGGAAGTCTCCCTTACTCACTTGAAGCACCTTCCTTGTAATCTTCCTCAAAATATTCATCCATACTCATATATTGGGTTGTGGTCAAGGAGGTATACACAAAAAGATATTTTGGGTTTGTGGGTGGATATCTGGCGAGGTTTGCAAAATTCCCAATGTGGAAACTCACAATGCATGGATAGAAGAGGCTAGCATAAAGATAGATACGTAAAAACGGAATGACCAGCTTCTTAGTCTCAAGCCAGAGAAATCAAGCCTTGAATCAATGCACCCAAAAATAAATCTTGTAAACTAAGGTTTTTGCACTCAATGTAAGGCTTTGGATAGGTAGAGCAAAATGCAAGTGGTATCAAAGACAAGGTTTGCATATTTTTTAAGAACAAAAATAAATGATCTTTGATTCATTCAAAAATGAGAGCAATGAAAAATACTATGGGACTTAAGTTATCATAACCTCCACAAAAGATTAGGATAGCATTAAATTAAATTTCAGATTGTATTAAAGAGAGCACTAGCTTAATCATATAAAAAACAAGCACAAGAATGATCAAAGTGGCAACGATCATCATATCCATAAGCAAGAGCATACGCGATATCATAATGTTGAGCACAAGGTAATGGGGATTATTATAGAAAACAAAAACAAACCTAGGTTGTACTCCTAGTAGCCATGTTATTATAAAGAGAGATATACAAGGGTTGCATCTAAGGAGTGGAGTTTAGCATAGGGCCAACTTAGAATTTCCGGCATTTGCCACGAAGGTGTATAAACGTGCAAAATTAGAGCAATAAGGATTAGATTAGAAATCACGGAAGCTGCCTCTATCACCTAGGAAGAATTCAAATTGAATCAAATCCTCTTTTAAGAAAAAAAATCAAATCAAATCCTCCTATCTAGTACCCGGTACTCAATAGAGAGACAGAGATGAGTTCTCTCCATCCCAATTTCTTCCTTTTCACCCCTCGAGCAGGCAGACTCTTGCTCGCCGACCAAATTGATTCCATCCCATCTCACGATTCCTCATATGGAACCACACCTCTCCATCTCCATCACCAACCCCAATGCGCATTCGAGCTCCATGCGTTCGCGGATCTCGTGGCCATTATGAGCTCCATGTGTGGCAGAGGAGCTTGAGATTTGTGTATCAGGAAGGCGACCAGCGGCCACAAGGAATTTAGCTTTTTAAAGAGGCACTTGACACGTGGCGTCTAAAGATACTTGACAGGATGGCGATGGGGAGAGGTTGATAGAGGTAAAATGGAGCTTCGTCGGATCTATACAGGGAACTCCACAGCAAAACCACGAGGAAGAGGTCTTTCTGTCTTTGGGGGTGTCGTGCACTTCATTCAGCCTTTGCCTTATGTTGTTGGGCATATGTCTGAAGATTGTTATGGACCCAAAAGAAAACTAGTTTAGGTTTTTGTAGCCATGGCTTTATAAACCCATCTAAGTTGCATCTAAGGTTGTGGAAAGCATAAACATATGTACAAGCATTTAGAAAGACAAAGACAAAGAGAGGTTGAGGATTTGTTACCGTCCTTTGATGCTTGAAATGTGTGGCTCCCATGCCTAAGCATTGTGCTTAACATGGAAGAATGATCCTTGCTCCATGCGGTCTTCTTATGTCCACCAATCCTCCCCATGCTTAGCATGTTGCTAGGCATGGAAGATGATGAACCATCTTGAAGTCCTACCGCCATGTGTGGATCGTCATACTCTTCACTTTGTCTTGATTGTCCTCCAACATCCACCCTTTATCACAAGCCTCCATCAAGAATTTATGGGAGTGATTCACAATGCAGCAAAACAATTTTAAAGCACAAAGTACCCCAGTGACATGGGAATACTCACTCTATCTTGACAAACCAAAGACATCCCTAAGATCTTAACTTGTGGCATAGTTAATCTAGTGAAAAATTAAAAACCTAATGGGTACGTGTGTGCAAGGGTGCATGCAAATGATAGGATGGTATAAAGACAAAACAATGTTTACACCAAATTCTAAGCTCCTACAAAGTGGTTGCCAAACTTCTCCTTCTAAAGATTTATTAACCAAGGTCAAAACACATGCTTATTCCAAGATTAAATTCCTTATAGTGTAAGATAAGTAGGGCGCATTGCAAATTTATAAACCAACCAATGCAACAAGATAGCAAGGAATGTAAACTGAATGAGGTGGTCTCAAACATGTCTAAACACCATGTTTACACAAGATTGCAAAAGGAGTACGCATGTCGACAAGCATTAACATAGATGAAAGCATTCATCATAAAGTTTCACAAAAGACCAAGCTATCATAAAGCGGAAGATGACAATGAGGGGATACAAAATGCAAATGCAAAGAGTTAGCACAAGCAAATGTTAGCAAGGGTTGAAAAGATCAAACAACCAAACTAACAAGGTTTTAAGGGTAGGTTATGGGTATCCTATATTTTTGGCTCAAATAAGAATTTTGAAAGAGAGTCAAGCATAGAAATTCTATCTAAGGTGGTGCTAGAGTCTTTTTAATGAAAAACAAACCTATGGTTTTAGGAGGCTAAAGGCGTGAAAGGTTTTCTCATATGAGGGCTAGTTAAAGTTTTAGTTAGAGCAAGGGATAGAGGTGGGCCAATAGTGCAAACAAATCAAGTCAACCCTACCCTTGTTGGTTCGGGTTTTGGTGGGGCTATAGGTAGGCTTAGGTTGGTTGGACAAAAAGTTAGATCAAAACAAAACATGCAATGCAATATGACATGGATGAACAAAATGACATGATATGGTGGTTGTCTAAAACAAATGCAAGAGTTAGCCTAAATTAACTAGCCACAAGTTTAGAGTTAAAGGATGGTGCCAACCTCATAGCTCTCTCTAAAAGACACAAAAGAAAAAGACACTAAACACTAATAGGCACACAAAAGGGTCTACAAGTTTTCCAAGATCAAGAACAAAGTGCTCCCTTAATAGCATTTAAATCAAACAACATGGTGTTGTGGTATTTATTAGAAACAAGTACAATGTCACTTGATGTTTCTGTTTAAAATCACAATGTAGACGTCATATTATATATATATGTATATATATATATAAACATAAAAAAAAATGGGTTTGCCTCATAGCGCTTCATTTAAAGTCATAGAGCTCGACTTTCTTACGTACCTTTTGTGTGTGAAGCCATGGTCCTTCATGCAAGATTTGAAGGTGTCCATGCAGATTTGATCCACTCTCCGCGCTTGACACGATCATTTTACTTGATGAGAGGCTTGCCCGATCGTTTCCTTGCATCATCGTCACCTTCTCCTCCTTTGCTCGAGATTCAGGGGAGGCGATGCACGAGCTTGCAATTCCTTTAGGGCATGGCTCCTCTCATCTTTATTAAGGTTTAATGACCTGCATGGTTAGTGAAATTCGGGTTTTCTCCCGACATACGCTCTTTTAAGGTCACGAGCTTGACCAAGCACAAAGTCCGATTTGCAAAGTGTTAAACAAACATATGCAATCATAACCACAATTTAAATTGGATGAACAAAGCATGTTGTGATTAAAGGTAGCATAAGTTTCTTGCTCAGCGCTAAGGCTCTCATTAGGCAAATAAATCAAAGGTGTTCAAGCACAACATAGCCTCTTTATCATACTCAAGAAATTCTAGCCTATCATGATCATCAAAGGTGCAAGGCATAAAATCAAATCATACTTTTGGATAAGAACATGAATATACAAAAAGAAAGATATCATATCCAAAAGTACCTTGAGAGATTAATGTGTACCTTAGCCTTCAAGCTTTTCATCGTGAGTGATCCTCCGGAGTTGAAAGCAGACAATCCTTGATGATCGAAGGTGGCTCGCGTAGACTTTTCTCATTTTTTTCCTTTGTGCCACATGTCATCAAGGTTGCTTTGAGTAGGATCACTCCTCTTCTCTTCATTTGCGGGGCATGTCTTAAATGTCTTCATGTAGTTCCATGATCCTTCATGTGAGAGCCCAAAATATCGCGCCATTGGATGTTGTCTTATGTGTAGTCCATTGTGGTCTTCTTCAAACATCTCCTTGCGTTGGATGCCGCCAACTTGTGTCTTCATTTGCCAATGCTCTGGGGGTCTTTGTTTTGTTCCAAGCCTCTGAATTTCTTCATGAGTGGTCTAGGAAGCATTCCTAAGCTCCTCTTCGTTGTTGTCGTCCTTATCTTCTCCATCTTGTTCTCATCGTATCGCAGCTGCCTCTTCTTTGGATTTCCCCCTGTATACATAACAGAACATATACCAAAATATAATTCTATTGAAAAATTTATAAAATTACCTTTCCAACGGTACTCATCCATCTTAATCGGAGTCCAAATGAGGGAGTTATGGTTGTTTCACTTCAGCTTTGCTTGCTGTCAGAAATTTTCAGGACGTGCAATCATCGGTGATTCGCCATATCCGCTTGTAGGAACCTCCGATCGATTTGATTCTTGACTCGTTGGGCGTAACTTCGTGGGGCTTCTAAATATCCAATACATCCTGTTCTTCCCATGAGGCTGTGCAAAACTTGATGCGAACAGAAACTTCAAGATGTTGAAGAGCTTGATCTTGTGATTTGGGGCATCGTGATTGCTTCCAATACCTATTGCTTGAACAAACAAATCTCCACAAAACATTAGTCTTAAAATTTTAATTAACATGTTGACTTACCTTGTTCACATGCTCTTGTGTAGGGTGTAGGCTCGATAGCGGATGATGGGCCACTAACAAAGTTAGCACCTACCACTAAAGTGAATCTTCATGTTGCAATCATCTTGTTGGGGTGTGTAGAGAACTCATCGAACGTCTTGTGTCTAGCTTTTGACCTGCTTTCAAGGACACAAACAAGAAAACAAGGGTATATGCAATAATAAAATTAGGGTTAGTCAAATAGAAAGGTAGATCACCCTAGGGTTGAGTTGTCGATCCCGACAGCGCGGAAAAAGGGCTTGTTGACGGTTCAAAACCGTGTTGAAGTTCACGCAAGCCTACGGGTGACTTGGTGCCTTTTTCACCAAGGAGGGTCCCCAAGGATTGTCAATCCAAGGATCGGAAGCAAACCGCTAGAGATCTCTACCTTATCTAGCCAATCTAACCTAACATGAGCGTCGATTGCATAAGGATAACCTTGATAGACATGAGTTATGGCACAAGGTGATCATATCCATGGACATCGGCTAGGGTAAAGCTCCAAGAAGGTAACTAGCCTAGCCTTCTAGTTGAAGTTAGAAACAAGCAGCAAACAAGCATCTCTACTAGCATCCTTAAACTCCTACCTCGGCCTACCTCCAGACATCCGCTCTTTGGAAATCTGTCACGATGCTCCCTTAATGAGCGGAGGATCTAGCACATCAAACATGAACGTGTTCCAACCATGAAGGGGTCGATATGCTAAACCTAATCATGATTACATAGAGCATTATGTAGTCTAAACTAGCATTAGACTAAGGATCAAATCATATTCACGATAGGTAGAAAGCATAAGCGGAGACATGGAATCACTAATAGATCGGATGACAAGATTATCATTACTCACATGAAAGTATGTGTTACACCATCACCGAGATCATACCTGATGATCAACATGTAGCTCGAACTCCATGGCACAACCCGGGCCATGGCGGCTAGGGTTGGCCTAGGCCATCCCTAGACAACGAGGACTCCGCATCGTCTCCCTCGGTGCTCACTTCTAGGTTTCGAGTTCGATGAATGGATGTGGCGGCCATCGAGGCGGTATAAATGAGCCGAGGCGTAGGTCAAGGGAGGCGACCGGGCGAAACACCCCAGGCAGTCGGCATGGGCCGGCCCAAGACTTTTTGGCCCGGTTCGGCCCATCTTCCTCCACGATGCTTCTTTTCTTGAATATTTGCGAAGTCCATGTGGGTCCTTGACATCGTTTTCCCCACGGTTTAGATAAGGGTGCTTGGCGCGCAAACTCCCGCATCTTCCGTTTGGGTCCTCGGGGTTTCAAGGCTTCATGCTTGTCCTTGGGTCATTTGGAGTCATGTTCACTTGTGTCTTGACTCGTCTTGAGCCTCATCTTCAAAGTGCTCGATGAACTCTACCCAGGAGTCCTCATTTAGGTACTTAATTCCTGCATTAACAACATACTCCAAAAACCACATGCAAGTGTGAACTTGTTACATCATTAGTGTGCCTAGTGGCGGGTTAGTTATAATTCAAAGCTCAAACGAAAGTGTAACAAGTGCTCTTGGTTGACTGAAATTGACCGTCAACACTTCTGATTAGATGCTACCTTCACGAGGGTGTCTGCTGCTTCATTGTACTTGCGCAATACGTGGTTGTTGACACATCTTATCCTATATATTTATAAGTCAACTAAACATGAGAAAAGAGCATAAAAATATCAACTTAGAATAGGTGCCACTAATTTTCGGAGATTTGGTAAATTATATAAATCCGAACCATTGGAAAAGTGCTAAAGAATCAAATCTAGAAGACTCACTCTCGGAACTCAGAGACTTGGCACCCAAGAAAGAAGCATCTAGAAGAGCACGGACCACACACCGAAGTGGGCCGGGGCCACCCACTCGGCACAGTGGTGGGGCGGTCGGCCTCCCGGGCGCCACCTCGGTACTTGGTTCTTCCGCATGAGGATCAATCTAAACCACTGTTAGGTCGGTTTGATCAACAGCGTCTACCCCTCGACTATAGCGGTCCCCTTTGGCGATCGAAACACGAGTTTGCATACACTAGATCAAGTCATCAAGTCGAGATACTCGCCTAGAAACACCATATAGCGAGTAGCTAGCTAGTCTAGATCTAGGAGGCAAGGCATCTACTTGGCTCGATCGTCTAGAGGCGATCGAGATCGATATAGCTTCGCTCTTGTAAGTTCTTATCTAGTTCCTTACATTTGTTACTGAGACATGTTCTTATTAATGATTATAGGCATTATATGCTTTGGTGTTTATTATGATTACATATTTAGCATAGTTGATTTGCCTTTATATTCATGTATGAGTCGATAGCCCTCACCTAGATCATTTGTTAACATGGGTGAGCAGTACATTAAGCGTGGTGCTTATATTGTATTAATCTGCGATTGCACCCTATATCGGGTCATGGTAGATCGTGGTGGTGTGACACTATTGAGTCCTTCCAGTCCACGTGTATAGGACTAGTGGAGCCTTATCGTTTGGGTTGTTTCAAGTTTGTTGATCCTCTGGATAGTCTCCCATGCATTAATATAATAGTTCTTCTTCCATGATTGTTAAATGTTTGCACTAATCATAGTTTGCATTGACATATAGTTTAGAGTTACCAGTATCTCTCTAACTAGACTTTATATGTTTCTCTTGCTATAATGACACTTTCTAAGCTCATGATGTTATGACTTGAACAATGCTATCAATATCATTATCTTTATGTGACTTACCCTGACATAGCAATTGATATATTTTGGCCACTCTACATTATAAAAGAGAGAGATGAGCATGTATTAGCTATTATGGATTAGAAAGACTTCTTTCCCTGGTAGAATATATCGATACGGTTTTACTCACGGTTAAAATGCTACAATGGTATATTCATATGTGTAAAGATTCTTATATATCTTCTTTTCTAGAGATCCAAGGCATATGTAAGAGTACCATATCCATGCTTTGCACACTGTCACAACCTATATCGAGTTGTGCTATGAATCATGTCGGAGTTCACCTTTAGTTTAATCTAAAAACATATACACTTAGCATCATGTTAAGATATACCTTTGCATTTCGGTGCTCGATAGAGATGGATCTTATATCCGTTCTCGATGGCGTTAGCAATGTCAATAGTGGTTGAGCTCGAGCCCATGGAACTTGTCCTCCAATGCATAAGCGCGAATGCCATCTTTGAGCTTAAACAATTCTTCTTCTTCATTACTTGGCCATATCTCCCGGATCTCAAGGCAGCGAATCCCAAGCTCGAGCGATCCGGGCCCATTAAGGAGAGCCTCGTACTCTGCGGCTTGTTGAGGCCAGAAGTGTAGTCACCATGTACTCCATGCGCCGCCTAGAGGCGAGATGAAGACAAGTCCCACTAGCTCCTTCCTTCATGAGCGAGTCGTCAATGACCCATGTCTCGTCTCGACGCAAGGGGTTTGGATCTTTGTCCATTCTGACAAATCTGAAGGACCGAATTCGAGAGAGGGTGGGAGTGAATGGGGATAAAATTCTTCTCAAGAACTTTAAACCCCATATCACTTCAAAGAATCCGCACAAACTTGCCAAGATCACGTAGTCACACCTCACCTAGGAACAAGTTAGGACAAGCCTAGAAACAAAGCGGAAGCAAGTTCAAAAGGAACGAGAAAGAGAGCTCGGGACAACCTCGGCGGTTTTTCGGAACTTAGGCCAAGTATCGAACTTAGATCTTGAGTTCTCACTTCGAAACTCATTATCGAACTTGATGCAGGAACCTCCATCTTCGGCCTGGTCAACTTCCGAAAAAGACTTCTGTCGGCCCTTGAACAAGTATCGAACTTCACGTGAACAAAGCCCTAAACAGAGAAAAACAGCGCGAGAAGGAAGGAAAATCCAAAACTCGATCAAACGAACTCCAAAATCGAAACTTTAACCATAGCTTCTTAACAACACAGCTTTTGATCTCCTCCAAAGATCGGAAACACCACCGGAAAAATGGTTTAGTCTATGAACCCTAGAGAGCCTTTTCCTCAAATCGATGGATCTCCCAAAGCGGTTTGAGCTCTTGAGAAGATTTGGGGTAGATGAAGCGTCACTAGATGCTATGCCCCAAAAATCTCGACTCTAACTCACTAAATCACCGGAATCGCGGATCACATGAACAAGCTCCAAGAACTTGGGCTCCAACCAAAACCATGAATCAAAGGCTTTCCCCGGCGTTTGATGGGTCAAGATCACACACAAAGATCATGAGGCATCCACCCATGATCCTCAAAGAAATCGAAGGAAAACACCTCAAATCCCATCGAGCGAAGAACGAAACTCCCCAAAAATAGCCCCGAAAATGACACGAAAATCACAGGACTAGTTGATCACTACGCCGAATGCTTCCATACATCCGAGGTCGAGTCATACAAGAATCTAGCCTAAGGAATCAGAGGAAAAAGCGGTTTAGAGAAATCGGGGAGAAAGCCCTAGAGTCCAAGAGAGATGACATCCACCTCTCCGCTATTTATGAAGTCCATCGGAGGAGGTAAATGACCACGCTACCCCTACCTTGAAGATACAACCCCTCGGCATTTTGGTCAAGTCTTCATCGGACGGACACGCTTCCACAGCGGCTTCACCTCGGCAAACCCGTGATCACGCCACGTGCCCTCTCGAAGCTTCCTCCGGATCACCGTCTCCGTCGCCTCGGGCCTCCGGGCTTGGTTTTGAGGCCCAAACCAAGCGTCCACCGATGGTTTTGTGGGCAAACCACCAAACCCGTGCAAGCTTGATTCAACCGCTACCTTGCATCATGTTCACGACTTGACCCGCCATCTGCTGCGGCTCGCCAACCCCATCGACCGGGTCCATCGAACCAAGCCTACTTGCCCTCCATCACCCGGGCCGCCACGGCTAAGGCCTTTCGCTTGTTCTTCACCTGCACCGACACGAGTCAAACCGCCTGTGCGCACATAGCCAAGCATCGTCCACACCCGTTGTCAATCACTCATCACTAAGGGCGACCCTCCATGGTCTTGGACACACTTGGTCCTCAATCTCCCCCGATGAGTGCATTGACAACATAGAAATCACATAGAAAAGAAAACAACCACGAACACAAACCTCCCAAAGTGATCCAAAGCCAAAGAACAAGAAAACTCGATCACTGCCAATCCAAGTCTCGGCCCCTAAGACAAGGCAGCGGCTCGACACCGAGATAAAACAAAGCTCTCAAGAGCACATCACAAAGCACAAAACTCGAAAATCCAAGGAGCTCCCCGCACATATGCAAACTCCCCACGAGCAAATGCAACCTCTTCTTCTCAATTTTTGTCCACACATGCCACATCTCACAAATGCATACCAATTTTCCACAAAAACTCCCAATGCATCAAAATTCTCCCAAAATGTGCATGACTTCTCTCAAAACTCTCCCCCTTGTTGACAGCGTATGAATCAAGGTATATGAAACTCTTCCTTGTTTTCATGAAAATGCATGTCAAAGCATATATACTACCAAGCTTCTCAAATATACAAAGAGCACAACAAAATGCTACACATGAGACATAGAGCAAGCAAAGAAGACATGGTGTATCTAGCACATTGCCATCAAGAAGGTAGAGACATATAAGCATGTGACATGGCTAAAAGCAATTTTAAGCACTTTTCACAAAGAAATAGTCATCTCATGAGCAAGACTCTCTCTATACCAATTTGAACATAAATACACTAGATCATCCAAAGTTTATACAAGATCACAAATTCTCATCACAAGATCATTATAAACGCCCACAAGCTACTCAAGTCATGTTAAAGCCACCGAGCCATGTGTCTACTTCTTAAAATGAGACTTCTCATCGTAGACAAGCATGCTACGGTTTAGCACCCAAGATGTGAATATCAAACCATAAAAAAACATGATTAGGAGCTCATTTTTCAAGCATAAGGCAATTCATACACCAATTTCATTTTCAAGTTTAAGCATGGTACATGAAGTGCCTTTGCGGCAAAAGAAGCTTATGCTCCTCCCCAAGCAAGCAAAAGGGCTAAACATTTACAATGACAGAAAGGTCTTTGACCCCAAGCAAAGAGAACATGATTCTCAAGCACAAACTAAATATGATATAGGCATTTAAGCACAAATTGAGCATAGACAATCATCTACTCATGTGAGACAAAATTTTAGCATTTTCATCAAAAGAAAGCTATCTCAACACAAATATATGGCAAAACCATCAATAGCATAGCATTCACATCCACAATTTACCAAACATGCACAAGTCTCACAAATAGCACATCAGTGAACAGTGTATATAAGAGAAGCTCAATCCTAGCTCAAGTGATCCAAAGATGGCTATCCTACCAAGTTTTGTGCAGAAAGTAAAATGCATGAATGAAATGCAACAAAATGAAACATATGCTACAAAGTGAGCTCCCAAGGACCAAAGAGGCAAAAAGCAAGCAAAGCTAGCAAACTCCCCCTAAACACATGCATTAGGGCCAAAGAGCATACAAAGCTCACCCTAAACACATGCATAGGGCAAAGCCTCAAACTAAAAAGGGCAACTCACAAAGACCCAAGGAAGCAACAAGAGCGACTAGCTCCAAATACATACCTGAAATGCTCCTTCTGACAACACTCGTCCGTTTCCCCAAAAGTGATGTGCACCAAAGACACCACGGGGATGAGGCTGGAGAACCATCCCCTAACTCCGGTCATGAGACAAACAACCGGAGCCAATCCGCCAAAAGTTCTCCAAACCTCCCACCTGCAAAATCAAAACCGAGACCGAGAACGAGCAAACGTCTCAACACTGGGGTTAGCAAAGAAGGAGTCAAACCGGTCGAGCTATTTGCTCAAAAGTGGGTTAGCAACATCACGCCTATCGCGTCACCAAAGCTACGACCACCACGCTTGAACTACCTCACGTCCTCATTTGGAGGAGTACGGTCACCACGATAGGAAAAACGTGGCCCATAGCCCCTCTGGGACTCAAAGCTACGACGGTCTCTCCCATCCTCATATCGACTAAGAGGTGGAGAACATCCAGCAAACACTCCTTGCTCAAACCTAGCACGCCTATCCCTTTGAGGAAACACACCTCCACCACCACGTGTGGGGACTGTACGCACAAAGCCATCACCTCTAGGTAGAGGCCCTCGACGAGGCTCAGGCACACCACGAGAAGGGTGATACCTGTCCTTGTTTGCCATCTCCCTAGCAAACCTCTCATCCCTTCTCCTCCTGAAACAGAACTCCTCCTTATGACCATCCTTCCCACAATAGTCACAATGGAATAGGATTGGCCTTGGCTTTGGGTTTCCTTTCGGCAGTGGGTTCTTCTCTTTCTCACACCGCTCACTCGGATGGTTGTTTTGGGGGATGGAGTTGTTTGGTCTCTCTCGCTCTTTCTTACCAGCATTCTCACAAACCTTCCCAAAACCCAAACCATGGCCATCCACTCTATTAAACTTAGCCACCAACTTCCCAAGTTGTGGCTCCTGTGACCTCAACCAACTCAACAACGTGCACAACCCATCATTCTCATTCTGTAGCCGATCAACCATTTGTGCAAGCTCTAGATTTTTCTCAGCATGCAAATCACATGTAGCACAAGAAGTAGCAACAGGAGCTTTCAAAGCAGCCTCAAGAGAAACAATTCTAGCATGAGACTCATCTAGTTTACCATGCAAGATGTGCAAGCACCAAGCAAAGAATTTCTAGACTTCATCTCATCAAGTTCAGCCCTAAGAATATCTAGTTCCTCCAAGTTAGAGGCATGCTTCTCCTTGAGCATAGTCAAATCAACCAAAAAAGCATTGCAATCAGTGCAGTCAACTTCATCACTAACAATAGGAGAAGGAATAATTGGATCCATACCATTAAAAGATCCAAAGTTTAGATATATACCATTGACCCCACGTGTCATTGACTCATGTGAACCCCACATGTCATTGACTTGTAATGGTATATATCTAAACTTTGGGATCTTTTAATGGTATGGATCCAAATTTCCCATAGGAGAAGCCTTAAGAGCATCCAAAGCTAGCATGTCATCTAAATGCCTAGCCTCTAACTCAGCTACCTTCTCCCTAGCTTCCTCTAAAGAGACTCTAAGTTCTCTTCTCTTCTTCTTAGCCTCTCTAAGCACCTCATCACGGTTATCCAGCAAATCATTCAACTTCGCATTCTTCTTAAGCAGGAAAGCAAGATCAGGGGTTACCTCTTCCCCAGAGTCGGAGTCGACGTCGGACTCATCCTTTCCACTCTTCTTGCTTGACTTGCTGCCGGTGTTGTGGCCCATCATACAAAGGCCGGTGAGGTTCTTGAAGGAACTCTTCTTCTTCTTCTCTTCTTCTTCACTACTTGAGCTCGAAGATGTGTCCTCGGAGTCCGAGTCACTTAGCTTCTCAATCTTCACTCGAGCCCGTGTCTTCTTCTTGTCACCACCCTTCCTTGATCTCCGCTCGTCCTTGTTCTTGTACTTGTGCTTGTGTTCACGCCTTGAGCGGTGTGTGTTCTCGATCCGGTGCTTGATCTCATTCTTGGGCTCGACCTCCTGTGGGCACCGGCGATGTAGTGTCCCTTCTTGCCGTCAGCACGTCCGTGAGATCCTCCTGATGTTCACACGGTCCTCGTGCAGCTTCTCGAACTTCCTGGTCAGCAGCGCCAGTTCATCCACTCCAAGCTCATCAAAATCCTCGTCTGGCAAGGACATAAGAGAAGACAAAGAATACATCCTGGAGGATGGGTTAGCATTAGTCCTTGGTCCAGGTCCGGAAACTAGAGCACGACTATGGGAGACAGTCGATCTCTCATCCTTGGCTCTCAGGCCACGATCAACCTCCGAAGACCTGAGCTTGGAAAACAGCTCATCAAGCGAAAGTGTATCATACACGCTCGATTCCTCAATGGCCTCGACCTTGGCACTCCACACGGACCTATCCAGGGCATGCAAAAGCTTGATAGCTTGATCATGATCCGTGTATGAGAGCACTGTCCATTGGCCCTCATGTTGTTGACTATGCAAGTGAAGCGCTGAAACATAGCATCGGTCGACTCACTGGGGAGATGAGTGAAGTTCTCGTACTCTCTCCGGTAAGTGGAAAACATCCAAGCTTGCACTTGGGCATTGCCAACATGACCATTCTTCAACTTGAGCCAAATCTTTCTGGCCACATCTCTCCGTACACT
Source organism: Cenchrus purpureus (assembly GCA_022644695.1). NCBI lineage: Eukaryota > Viridiplantae > Streptophyta > Magnoliopsida > Poales > Poaceae > Cenchrus > Cenchrus purpureus. Next base: position 26,813,456 of record CP053465.1, read on the forward strand.
CGATCAAACTCCGAGGCACGTGAGAGCACGCGGAACAAGTAATCAATGGCCTTCTTTGTTGGCCTCAAACATGTCCGTGATCCGGAAGCGAAAACTATCTCGGGATGACATATTGATCATTTTGAGTGACCTCCCAAATAAGAGTTCCCTTCCCTCGCAAAAACGCGCCCATGAGCCTCTCTCACATCGGGTAATTCTTGCCATCAAAGTGCGGAAAACCCGACCCCTTGCCGTAATCGCCCATCTTTGGATCTTAGACTGGTTAGAATCAAGAAGATCCGAATCGGCCTCGATACCAATTGAAGGACCGAATTGTCGACCAGAGAGGGGGGGAGTGAATGGGAGCTGATAAAAATTCTTCTCAAGAACTCGGCCTAAACCCCAATATCACTTCCAAAGAATCTCGCACAAACTTGCCAAGATCACGTAGTCACAACGGACCTACTGACCCTAGGAACAAGTTAGGACAAGCCTAGAAACAAAGCGGAAGCAAGCTCAAAAGGAGAAAAGAACGAGCTCAGACAACCTACAAGAGTTTTGTCGGAACTTCCGGCCAAGTATCGGAACTTCCGATAACAGTTCTCTCGCTATCAGAAACTCATTATCGGAACTTCCGATGCAGTGGTCGAACTTCGTCCATCGGAACTTCCGGCCAAGGGTCGGAACTTCCGAAAAAGACTTTATGTCAGCCCTTGAACAAGTTATCGGAACTTCCTGCCCCGGGTCGGAACTTCCGAAAGCCCCCAGAAAACAGAGAAAAACAGCCCGCGAGAGAAGGAAGGAAAATCCAAAACTCGATCAAACGAACTCCAAAAATCACGAAACTTTAACCATAGCTTCTTATCAACACAAAGAAGCTTTGCCCAAAAGATCTCCTCCAAAAGATCACGGAAACACCACCAGAAAAATGGTTTAGGCTATGAACCCTAGAGAGGAGCCTTTTTCCTCAAATCGATGGATCTCCCAAACGGTTTGAGCTCTTGAGACAAGATTTGGGGTAGATGAGAAGCGTCACTAGATGAAGCTATGCCCCAAAAATCTCGACCTCTAACTCACTAAATCACCGGGAATCGCGGATCACATGAACAAGCTCCAAGAACTCGGGCTCCAACCAAAACCCGTGAATCAAAGGCTTTCCCCGGCGTTTGAGGGGTCAAGATCACACACAAAGATGCGCAAGGCATCCACCCATGACCCCCTCAAAGAAATCCGAAGGAAAACGCCCTCAAATCCCCGAATCGAGCGAAGAACGAAACTCCCCAAAAATAGCCCCGAAAATGACACGAAAATCACAGAGGACTAGGAGATCACCGCAACGCCGAATGCTTCCATACATCCAGAGGTCAGAGTCTATACAAGAATCTAGCCTAAGGAATACAGAGGGAGAAGAAGCAGTTCAGAGAAATCTACCGGGGGAGAAAGCCCTAGAGTCCAAGAGAGAGATGCCATCCACCTCTCCGCTATTTATACGAAGTCTATCGGAGGGAGGTAAATGACCACGCTACCCCTACTACTTAAATGAAGATACAACCCCTCAGGGGTATTTTGGTCAAGTCTTCATCGGACGGACACGCTTCCACCGCGGCTTCGCTTCACCTCGACGCAAACCCCGCGATCACGCCACGTGCCCTCCGCCTCGAAGCTTCCTGAAGCTCCCGGATCACCATCTCCGTCGCCTCGGGCCTCCGGGCTTGGTTTTGAGACCCAAACCAAGAAACCGTCCACCGATGGTTTTGTGGGCAAACCACCAAACCCCGCGTGTAAGCTTCGGGATTCAACCGCTACCTTGCACCGGCCCATGTTCACGACTTCAGCCCGCCAGTCCTGCACTGCACGGCTCGCACTTGACCCCATCGGCCACTGGGTCCATCGAATCAAGCCTACTTGCCACGCCATCACCCGGAGGCCGCCACGGCTAAGGCCTTTCGCGCTTGTTCTTCACCTGCACCGACACGAGTCAAACCGCAACCTATACCAGCACACTTAGCCAAGCATCAGTCCACACACCGTTGTCAATCACTCATCACTAAGGAGCGACCCTCCACTAGTCTTTGGACACACTTGGTCCTCATCGGCCAGCACCTGTGAGTTGATGGCGTTGCGTGGCGCGTACGTGATGTTTTGCCCCATCAACTCGAGGGCCCACTTAGCTATTCTTCCTTCGGCCTCGGGGCTCTGTATCACCTGTCCAAGCGGGTATCATGATGACACCATGATGGGGTGTGTGTCAAAATAATGCCGGAGCTTCCGCTTGGTGATGAGGATAGCGTATATCAGCTTCTGGATCTGTGGGTAGCGCGTCTTTGAGTCGGAGAGGACTTCACTGACAAAATACATCGGTCATTGTACCTTTTGTGTCCTTCCGGGCTCTTCTCGCTCGACAACTAGCGCCGTGCTCACGACATGAGTCGTTTGAATGTCTGAGCATAAGCTCTTGTTCATGGTCTTTGTGAGCAGGCGGGCTTTTGAGCAGATTCTTGAGCGAGTCGAACGCTTCTTGGGCTTCGGGAGTCCAGATGAAATGATCTGACTTCTTCATCAGTCGGTACAGCGGCAGGCTGCGCTCTCCGAGTCAAGAGATGAAGCGGCTGAGCGCAGCGAGGCATCCCGTGACGCGTTGTACTCCTTTCAGGTTCCGGATCGGGCTCATGTTCGTGATGGCTGAGATCTTCTCAGGATTTGCTTCAATGACGCGTTTCAACACAACAAACCCGAGGAGCATGCCTCTTGGAACCCCGAAAACACACTTCTCGGGGTTAAGCTTTACACCATGCTCTCTCAGCTTCTCAAAGACCGTCGTGAGATCGGGGACCAGATCACCGACTTTCTTTGACTTCACCACGATATCATCGACGTAGGCTTCGATCAGCCTATCGATGAGATCCCCAAAGACACATTGCATGCTTCTTTGGAATGTGGCGCTAGCATTTTTCAGCCCGAACGACATGGACGCGTAGCAGAACGCACCGAAGGGGGTGATGAATGACGTGGCGAGTTGATCAGCTATGCTCATCACGATTTGATGGTACCCGGAGTAAGTGTCAAGAAAACAAAGGGTTTCGCACCAAGCTGTCGAATCAACTACTTGGTCTATGCGTGGCAAAGGAAATGGGTCTTTTGGACATGCCTTGTTCAGGCTCGTGTAATCAACACACATTCTCCATTTGCCATTATTCTTTTTCACAAGTACAGGATTTGCTAACCACTTGGGGTGGTACACTTCTCTAATGAATCCTGCACTAAGGAGCTTTTTGATTTCTTCACCGATGGCCTTGCATTTGTCGCTGTTGAAGCAGCGAAGTTGTTGCTTGACCGGCTTCGAGTCGGGTTTTATGTTGAGCTTGTGCTCAGTGACCTCCCTTGGAATCCCCGGCATGTCAGAGGGTTTCACTTGCTAGGTGGAAATGCCTTTTTATTGATGATTTTAAGCTTCTGTTGTACAGAGCTAAACCAACCCTAGGGGTAGAGCTTTTGTCTTGGTTTTGTAATTTCCGTTAAATAAACAATTTTTTTTGTTTTGGGCCTTGGGCCTTGTATATGTACATATATATTTCAGAAAATGAAAAGTTCCAGTAGGGGCCTCCCCTGCTGTTCATTTCAAAAAAATGTCAGAGGGTTTCCATGCAAACATGTCAACATTTGCTCGGAGGAAGTCGAGCGTGCTTTCCTATTTAGGATCGAGCGTTATCCTGATGCGGATCGTGCGGCCATCGTCAGAGACGGTCACCTCCTTAACGGGCTCAAAAGAGCATGCCGCGCGCTTGGACAACTCGGGAATGTCGAGGTCCTCGGGTGAAGGCTCAGCGGCGAGCTTCTCGAACCAGATGAGCGTTTCAACGAACTGAAAGGACTTGGAATCGCATTCGTATGCGTGTTGGAACGACGTGCCTACTGTGATGACACCCTTCGGACCGGGCATCTTCAGCTTGAGGTACGTGTAGCTGGGGATGGCCATGAAGTTTGCGTAGGCTGGCCTGCCGAGTATCGCATGATACGTCCCCAGGAACCCGACCACCTCGAAGGTGAGGATTTCCTTTCGGAAGTTACGTGGTGTTCCGAAAGTGACGGGCAGATCGATCTGCTCGAGGGGAACAGTCTCCATCTCGGGTACGACCCCGTGGAATGGTGTCGTGGACGGTCGTAGTCGGGACCGTGGAATACCCATATCGTCGAGGGTCGAGGTGTAAATGATGTTGAGGCTGCTGCCTCCTTCCATCAACACCTTGTGTACACGCTTGGTACCGAACAAGGGCGCCACTACTAGTGGGTAGGAACCTGGCTGCGGGATGTGGTCGGGGTGGTCGCTACGGTCGAACGTGACCGGCGTCTCCGACCACTTGAGGTACGATGGTGTAACGGGCTCGGTGTTGTAGACCTCTCGCCGGATCAACTTCTCTTTTCGTCTCAAAGGGCATGCCGGTGAACCCCCCGAATATCATCATGACCGTGCCATCTTCGCCGGGGTACTCGTCATCGTCATCGCCCTTGTCCTTGGCTCCCTTGCCGGTTGGGTCAGGGCCCCTTCTCTTCAGTGTTCTGGTGAGGTAGCTTTTCATCAGGTTGCAGTCTTTCAGCGCATGCTTGACCGGGCCCTCGTGATTGGTACACGGAGCCTCGAGGAGTGTTGGGTATTTTAGCGACACACGAAATAAATCCGCAAGCGCACAGATACCGTTATGTAGCTTTCACCTCAGAGTATTCCAAGGGTATCGAATCCAAGGGAACGTGTCACTACGTGAAAACCTCAAATAGGTCACGCAACATTTGTAACGGGCCCTTAACACACCGTTACATGGACCCATCTATGTGGTTGTTGTTTGGCGCTGCGCGCATAAGCGTGGCAGGCTCGACCCGCGTGGCCAACACAGTGCCCGTTACCAATGAGGACTTCCAGTAACGTGCTTCTTAAACACCCATTACAATTATTCTTTGTAACGGACGTTAAAATGTGTCCGTTACGAAAGTTAAACCTATCGGTAACGGGCTCTTTAAGTCATTACCGATCCTATCTATCGTGCGTGCTTTTAAGTCCATTCGATGACAATTTGGCGGATTACTAGACTCGGAGCTAGCATTAGCACTCTCACTGCCGTCAAATATTTGACTATGTCATCATAGCAAATATTGGATATCACACAAACATATAATCATGTCTCTTAAATAAGATGCAAAACCACAAGTACACATAGATAGTAGTCATAAGAGCATATTCTACATATTTAAGATGCATATATAGCTAGCATCACATGTTCACATATGACATGCATGCATAATGTTCAGAACAAACAGAGATTCACATGATCACATCGGCGTGCATCGAGGGCACTAGTTAGATGGCTTCTTTTGTGCTACAGCCTCAAGTTCAGCTATCTTTGCCTCTAGTTTTACAAGTCTTTCCCGCAGCTCAGCATTCTTCTTTGCAGCTTCGGCAAGTTCAATATCCTTCATCTTCTGTGCGCCTTTAAGCTTCTCCACCTCAGATTCTAATATTTTCTGACCATTTACTAGGAGACTTATGTCGTCCATAGCCTTGTCATCCATCCTTCTATCCACCTTGTCGAGTACTTTCCAGATGCAGTGAAGATCCTCCCGAGTAACAACACATTTCTACAACAAAGACAAATTGATGCAAGTTTCATAATTAGATTGCCAAGTTTAATATCATGAAAGATGTAACTAGTCAAACAAGAAAGTTGTTTAGTCAGAATCGGGTTCGAGCTTGGTTGATCCGTGAATTTGTTTCCGATCATGTCAATGTCCTCCCAAGCTACGACCTCCCTAAAACAAAGGCCTTGGATGTTCGAGTTAATAAAAGTTGATGTAGCATGGAGATTGAAATTGAAGTAGTATATAGAATAAGTTCAACAATTTTGTGAGCAGCATATGATGAGTACCATGTATTAAATTTCAAGCATAACAAAATTTCTACTCGAAAGGTTAATAATTTTCCTCCCGAGTAACAACACATTTCTAAAACAAAGGCAAATTGAAGCAAGCTTCACAATTAGATTGCCAAGTTTAATATCATAAAGTTGTAACCGGTCAAACAAGAAAGTTGTTTAGTCAGTAACTAGGTTCGAGAACTTGCTGCTGCTTCTCTTTACCAATGTCATCCTTCTTCATTCTTTCCATCTGTTTAGGAATGTGCGATGTAGTCTAAGGTTTTCTTGAGCTTGTCGATTTACGTCGAGATCCCGACAATGTGATGTCTGGTACAACAACTTCCTAAAACAATGGAAAATTGATGCATTGGAACCATTGATCGATGAAGGCACCGGATGTTCGATTAATAAAAGTCACGAGCATGAAGATTGAAATTGAAGCGATACAAAATGAGTTCAACATTTTGTGAGCAGCATATGATGAGTACACTGAATTCAATTTCAAGCATAAATCTAACTTCAAGCATACCAAACTCGAGGAAGGCTCGGCCTGCACTGGGGCGTCGCGGAGTGCACCCCTTGGCACTTGCAGCGTGTCGGCCTCCTCCCACGGCCGACGAAGAACCGACCTCTTCTGCGGAACCTCACTCTCTTGGCGGGCGGGCGGGAGGGGCCTTCTCCTCCTCGCTGAGTAACCTCCCTCTTGAGTCGGGTGGGGAGCAGCTTCCCCGCCATCTCGCGAGAGATGAGGAAGGAGAAGGGGATCGGAGAGAAGGCGACGGAGATGAGGAAGGCAGGAGGTTTGAGAAGGAAGGCAGAATGGCAGATCGAGTGGCAGGGGAGAGTGGCTTTTGGTCAAACATTGGTAACAAAAGATACGTGGATAAGCCAAACCTCGTCTCCAATGCACGGGGGCGGCGCGTGGGGCCGGCTCCTCCTCGTCGGTTTGGAGGGGCAAATGCGACACGGAATAACCATCCCGTGTAATCTCCTTTGTATCTGTCTTGATTGACAGGTCAGCCCGATCTCTCAGGGCTCCCATTTCGACATACAGGCATAATCAACAAAAAATCTTTTGAGACAAAACAGACATAATATAGATAAAGATAACTTGTCCACATATATAGATAAAGATTACCTGTCCACAAAGATCCACACAGATATACATAATTATTACAAACAGTTAATAACTTGTCCATCTAGCTAGGCCTTAACTTGCCCGTCACATTTTTACAATGGTCATGCTATCTGACCATGCACATCAACAAAAGCATGCCCCCTTCAACATCAACAAAAGCATGGTATCTAAGTGGCAGGGGAGAGGGGCTTTTGGTCAAACATTGGGAACTCTGCTTGTTTGTCATGAACATGTTCCTCTGTTAATATGTGTTCCTCCGGTGTGTTTGTTGAACTTGTGATGAACTACATCTAACAATGGCAGAGTGGCGAGGCGGAGTGGCGGTGGGCAACAATGAATTCCAATGTTTGTTACTACTCTATTTGTTAGTGAAAAGATTATGAGTTTCAAATCTTTGGTGCGAGTGGTTAATTTCACCTTTGAAATGTCAACACGGATGAATTTATGAAATTTGTGATATGTGACACATTAAGATTCGTGACCCAATTGTCATTCCATTCCATTTTCTTCATTCATACATTTAAGTTTGTCATCTGTGACAAATTTTCATTCCTCATTCACACGATGAAACAAATTAAAGCACCGCACATCACAATTACTTCTTTGCAGCATACATCCCCAGTAAACATCCAAATACTACACAAACAACACCCACAATAATCAAGTTCATCTTCCAGATCACATTGTCCATCTTCTCCTCCAGTGCTTTCTTCCTTTGCTTGTCGTCTGATGCTTTCCTCTGATTGTTGCTCCCAAGTTGACAATCCATTGAATCAACTACTTCATCGATCCGTCTCAGTTCGGCGATCAAAAGATATGACGCCAGACATCCTTCAAAGATCGGAGATACTCCTTCTCGAAACGGTAATATCCACAAAGCTTGGAGAACTGTACAAATCAAAAGCACATAAGAACCCTAACTCAGATTTGGGAAATCACAGCTTAGACTACTCACCGCGTTCCTCGCACACTTGAAATAAAGACGACCGTGGTTTTCACCTTCCTTCTGTGTCCTCCCCTCCACCACCCGAGCCATACCACGGTCAGGGCAAGGGACGATGGGAAGCCGCTTAGCTCACCGACTGGATCCAAGCCGATGGAGTGAATACGGCTGCCCCGGCCACCTTGAAACCTACTCCTACCACGTCCACCTCCAGACAAATCGGCGTAGTGCGACATGTGCGCGATGGTGGGGAAAGGAAGGCGGGCGGCGGTGGAGCTCAGAGCAGGGAAGAAGAAGGGGAGCTCGGGAGGTCGAGGCGTCGTGTGTGCTGCGCTTATTCCATTCGGGATGTTATATTCATTTCCAAAATCGAGAGTCATTCCAACGCGGGTTCGAGACCCCGCGTCTCATTTGTTGTCAGGTGGGTTCGACCGGCCAGGCAACGTTATCTTTTTTATATAGGCTGCTAACGCTGACACGTGGGCCCGACAGTAATTTCTTTTGAAATGAATCTTGCTTCCCTCAAATATTAGAGCCCATTAAACAGCACCTCAAAATTCATTAAAAATATGAACAATTCGTAGTTGATCATCTAGTATTCGAATAAAATATCAGCAGGCACACTTGTGTAACCAAAATTATCAAAATTCGATTTTTATCTCATGGTTGGGATATAATAATTGTAATAACGTCTTAGGTTGGTCTAAAAATTCTACAAATTGACTTGGCAACATAATTTGGGTCCGTAAACTCGTCATAAAAATTTCAAATGGCTTCTCAAAAGGAAGATCATACTTGTGTACAAATGTGTACATCTCTCACATAGTTTCCTAGAATGTTATACTTCAACACTGAAGTTTTCCATACTTCACAACATGTTCGAACTCATATACATTTGAAATTTTAACACAACCTTGTGTTCACCTTAACATTACGAAATACAAAGTTTCATTAGTAATGGTTGTGTAAAACATATATTATTTCTATGTTACTTGTAAGAAACAAGATAAAGGCGTATAAACAACATCCAGGAAATGGAGTTATATACGAAACAATGTCATAAATGAATAGAAGTTTATTTTAGAAAAAATCAGAAACAAATATCATCAAATTTGGATTACGAATGACGAGAAATACGTGATTCAAATCTTTGATTGCAGATTAAAAGGGGAAAATGATGCGAACCGCTCTTCATTCGAATAGATCTAGCCCCTACCGACGCTGCTTTTCCTAATAATATTGGGCCTTTCGCTTTAAGGCCCACACACGCCCACTCGCTAGGGTTAGTAGGGAAAGACGCCTCACGCAGCGCCTCCTCACTCGCCGCCTTTCTCCCCTCACGCGCCGCCGCCTCCCTCGCCCCTCCGCCGCTTCCTCACGCCTCGCGACGCGACGCACGCCACACACCTTAGCTGAAACGCACGCCACACCACCTCACCTTCCAAATGACAACGACTAGGAGGAGGAGGAGGATCCAGACGAGGTCGACTCGAGGACGCGTGGCGACTAGAGATCCCTCCGCCCGACAAAGGACAAGGTGAACTGCATGCTAGAAATCCCTCCTACATCTTTAAGATACATTCTTGACTATGCTCACCAAGATGACACAGCCACTGGGCAGCCGCCGCCTTTAATCCCCTAACTCGACTATGTTCCTTCTTCTCCCATTTATATTTTTAAGCTTCTAGTATTTCTAGATGGCGCCATGACTCATAGGACCTTAGTACTTGCTAATTTGTGTCTTTGTTCTTCAAATTTAAGACTACATTTTGAAAATTTTCGCTAAAATTTGTGCAACTGCAGATATAGTGTGAATTGGTGTGTGTGTTTCATTTTGGTTTGGTCCGTCATTAGGTGTCGCCCCAGTTAATTTTTTTTTCTGGCTCTGCCACTGATGCTCAGTTAGGGTTTCGAGTTTCAAAACGTATACTTAGCATTTTCCTTTCGACTCACTCTTATATTTGGTTTTGCTCTTGTTCCATATGTACATTTGGACATTCTCTCCAAGTTGAATAAGTACCTCATCAGCAACAAAGGCAGCGAGCATCTTCCTCTATAAAATGGTAAGGTCATATTTGAAGGACCGATTAGGCGAACCAAAGAGGGGGGAGTGAATGGGAGCCGATAAAAATTCTTCTCGAAGGAGATAAGGACTCCTACAAGACGAACACGGCTTCCAAATCACGTCTCCGACTCAACTACACAAGTTGGCCAAGACCACGCAGCCACTGGAGTGCTACTGGTCCTAGGAACCAACAACCACCTTCACGGACTCGAGAACGCAGCGAACAAAGAACTCGAGCAGACCGGGCTACACGGTCAGCCGGTGAGTAGCACGGTCGACCGGTCCCGGCAAAATCGAGAACTTCCACGAAGGCCTCTACACCGGTCAAAGCCGGTAGTCACGGCGACCGGTCCAAGCCAGAAATCCCAAATCCACCAAATCGACCTACCAGAGCTCCAAACAGGACCAAACTCGAAACAAGAAAGAACACGGGACAACAACGAACTCACCCAGACGTTCACCCGAGGCAAAACCCACAGAGCCTAGACCGCCGCACCGGTGAGCAGCACCGATCGATCGCCAGTCGGGGATGAACAAAGACCAGTCAACTCCCCAAAACCAACTCCGATCTCCGAATCGCCCACGGATTTGTGCAAGACTTTGGGGATAGTAGGAACACATGGGCACTCCATAGCCAAGATTTGGTCCACCAAAACTTGCTAAATCAAGAGGAATCAAGAAATCCCACCAAGAACGCCTTTAACCCTAGAGCCACGAAAACCCCAAAATCGAGCCCTTTGCTCACGGATTTGGGAGGGAATCAAAGGAAAAGAACCACGAAGGGTTCATGCATACATCCCCACCAAATCCCAAAGAGAAAGGCCTCGAAATCGCTTCCAAGAAAATCGCCAAGAAAGGGCTCAAAATCACCAAAAGGAGAAACGGAAAGACACATCCAAGCCTTGAGGAACCACGCAATCATCTATACATACCCAAGAGGTTCATACAAGGTCTAGCTTGCCGCCCGATCATCATCCTTCCCTCTCACAAGATCTCACCATGAAGCTCTCAAGCTAGTCCTAAAAATCGTAAGGAAAATAGGATGGAAAATAGGAAAACCAAATGAGCTAGGGTTCCAAGAGATGGCTTCCATCCTCTCACCACTTGGGTTATATGGAGGCAACCGAAGACGAAAATACCCTTACTAGCTAACTAGGGATACATGTCCCTCAAGGGCAATTCGAAATCTTTATCTTCGCTCCATCGGACGGATGCCCAAATGACCGCAAACTTGCTTAGCCTCGACGCAAGCCTTGCGATCCCGACGTGTCCTCCGCTCAAGATTCCGGATCGTCGCGACACCGGTCCTCACCGGCTCACCTGACCGGCACATCGCCGCACGGCCGACTCGGCCGACCGGCCCGTGAGTCGCTGCACCTCCGTCTTGGTTCTTCGGTCTTGGCTTTGTGGATCAACCAAGGAACCCGGTGGTTTTTCAGAAACCACCGGAAACCCGTGAACTCCTGTAGCCTCCGCCAATCACCACTCATGACTCGGCTCCCACGTAGTCCCGGCTCGACCTTGGTTTTGAGGCTCAACCAAGAAACCGCCCATGACTTCATCTTGCCGTTTGCCACCATGCGCACCGACCCCTGCCACCGGGTTCCTCGAACCAAGCCTACTTGTCTTCTCCACACCGAGGCCTCACCGGCAACAACCTTCGCGCTTGTTCTTCACCGCACTGCACCAGTCAAGCCGCAACCTGCACCTGCAATACTTAGCCAAGAATCCCACACCACGTTGTCAATCACTCATCACACCAGAAGCAACCATCCACCGGTCCTCGAACCACACCGGCTCTCAATCTCCCTTGATGAGTGCATTGACAACACACACGCTTTGGTAACCAAGAGAAAAGAAAAGAAAAGAAACGACTAAAAGAAACTCCAACAAACGATCGAAAGCCAAAGAAAGGCAAAGAGCAAGATCACTTGAAGAAAACAAGTCTCGGACCCCTTAGGCAAGGGCAACGGCTCGACACATCCGAGACAAAGCATGATCAAGCAAAGAGCACAAACCAACAAACCAAAGCTCGAAAACCACAAAGAGCTCCCCCTGCACACATGCAAGCTCCCCCTGAACCAATGCAACTCCTCGGATGAATGCATGCAAACCACCTCAAAATGTAGCAACGCTTTAGCTTTGCTCGACCGTCGATCGGTCAACCACACCGGCCGACCGGTGTGCTAGATCGCCCAAGACTGAACCTCACACGGCCGACCTGTACCTCACCGGTCAGCCGATGACCACCAGGAAAAGCGGGAACCGCACGAGCTCAAAACTAGCTCAAAACCACTTGAAACCTTCTAAATGCATGCAGCAAGCCAAAACATGCTCAAACTTCCCCTTGTTGACAATGCATGAATCAAGCCAAAATGCAAAAATTCAACCTAGAGCTTCTCAAATAGACAAAATTCAACAAAGGATGCTACACATGTCCAAATGAGTGTTAGATACTCTATAGCTTCAGAATGACATCAACTTCATGATCACCAAGTTTCACAACCATTGGGCGAAGCTAAGATAGAATTGAGCAATTTTGCGAAAATCACCCTCTCATGAGCAAAATCCTAAACATGAGCAAAACATGTCAAAATGGCAAAGCCACACAAACTTCATGCTAGGACAACCATTCTAAGCATCATAAGACCATCATAAACACCCACAAGCACCTCATGTCATGTCAAAGCATACCGAGCCATGTGCTTACTTCTATGTATGAGACTTCTCATTGGTAAGCAACATGCAACGGTTTAGCACCCAAAAGCAAGTAAATTAAGCACATATGACATGGGAGCACATTTTCCAAGCAATTTACATTTCATTTTCAGATTTATAATTGGTACATGAAATGTCTTTATGATAAAAGGAACTTATGCCCTCCACAAGATGAAGCATGGGGCTAAACATTCATGATGGCAAATGAGCCTTTGGCCCCATATGATCAAAATAAGCTATCCAACCACAAATTAAGCATAGCCAAGCCACAAAAACATGTCAAGATCATATAAAGGCATTTACTCACAAGAGAGCATATATATGAGATTTTTGAAAAACATAGCCATCAACCATGGATATAAATAAAGATCATCAAGAGCTAAGCCAAACTAACCATAGCTTACCAAACTAGCTCATAAAGACATATATATATTATTCCATGGTGAACAATGTATATAGGAGAAGCCTTTCCAAAACAATGCATATGATACAAAATGCATGCAACCTAAGATACAAAGATGCCTATACATCATGTTACATATGCCATGCCAAATGCAAGAAATGCACAAAGGAAAGCTATACATATGCTACAAAGGAGCTCCCACATGCCAACTCAAGAAATCAAACAAACACCAAGCTCCCCCCGCAAACGAGTGAAAGTTGCTTGATCTAGGGGTTTGGTGAAAATATCGCTAGTTGGTCATGTGTGGGTACATGGATCAAAGCTATCTTCCTTTCTACGTTGTCTCTCAAGAAATGATACCTCACTTCTATGTGCTTGGTTTTGGAATGGAGCACTGGGTTCTTTGCAACCCTTATGGCACTGGTGCTATCACATTGAAGTGGGAAATGGGTATACTCCTCACCAAAGTCACTCATGGTGTATGTGATCCAAAGGAGCCGAGAGCAACAACTAGTCGCGCCACATACCGCCTCGGTAGTGGATTGAGCAACACTGACTCGCTTATGGGAAGACCAAGACACCAAAGACGAACCCAAGAACCGGCAAGTCCTAAGTGGACTTCCTATCCAACCGACACCCGCAAAATCCGCGTCGAAAAACCATGAAGCGCCAAAGAAGAAGACGCAGGTACCAAAGGTCAAGTCGGGAGTGTGTCGCAAATACCGAAAATGCGCTTGACCGCTTGTCGATGTGAAGTCCTTGAGACGCTTGAAAACGCACGTACATACCGAGAATTGGATGTCCGCCTCGCCGCCAAGTAGAGGAGTGACCCGATCATGCTCGCATCTCTTCCGTCCACGTGTTCACCTTCCTCGTCCGCATCAAGAGCTGTAGTCGTACTCATAGGCGCGCCATGGCCTTGGAGTCCTCCATCTTGAACTTCCTCACAATGTCCTTGGTGTACTTAGCTTGGTGCACAAATGTTCCTTCCTTTGATTGCTTGATTTGTAGCCCGAGGAAGAACTGCAATTCACCCATCATACTCATCTCAAATTCCTCGCTCATGTCTTCTCGCAAACCTTGCAACAAGAGAGTTAGACGAGCCACCAAAGACAATATCATCCACGATACCGCACAATCGGGATATCTCGCTCGCTGAGGAGAAACAAGGTCCGATCGACCTTCCCATCTCAAACCCTCTCTCAAACAGAACCCTCAACCTACCATACCAAGCCAACCCATACGCCTTTCCTCAACTTGTACACCCTGGGGTACTTCTCACTCTCAAACCCCGGTGGTTGCCTCACAAACACCTCTTCCTCCAACACACCGTTCAGAAAGCACTCTTCACATCCATCCGGTACAACTTGAATCATTTAGCCACGGAAAAGGCTAGAAGGATCCTGATCGCCTTCCAAACGAGCTACAGTGAGCGAAAGTCTCCTCGTAGTCGATCCCATCTTCTGATCACTGAGCAACAAGTCTCGACTTGTTCCTCACCACTTCTCCTTTCTCTCCTCTTTATTTTTCCACACCCATTTTGTCCCAATCGGCTTACACTCGGGAGGGTCAACCAACACCCAAACTTGGTTCCTCTTAAAATTCTCCAACTCCTCATGCATCGAATTAACCCAATTATGATCGAGATAGCGCGTGTCCAATGTCTTTGGGCACAAAGGTGGCAACAAAAAGCAGATGAGCGAAATGAGAATTGTTCCAAACCTCGACCGTAGTACGCTCATTCATGTCGCCGATGATTCTCAAGCCGGGTGATCCACTTGCACCGCCGGGAGGTTCTCGCCTGATGCTACCTCCCCTCAACACAGCCTTCACCTTGATCCGGGTTTGTCGCTGTAGGTGTGGAGAGGGCCCGCTCACGATCGCCGTCAAGTAGTAGGTACATGTTCACCGCGGCACCACATCGCCATCTTCATCATCTCCATGTTCTTGCTCCTCCTCCCGAAAGATCTCCTCGCCAAGTTCGTCGTCACCGCACACTCAAAAACAAGTCGACCACGTGGTCGTGTCTCGTCAAGGTTACCTCGCAAGTCTCCACGATTTGGTTAGTTTCAAGATTGAGCACACGAAATGCTCTAGAATGAGATGCATAACCAAAGAAAATGCCATCGATGTACCTAGCCTCGAACTTGTCCAACTTCTTCCCTTTCTTCAGAATGAAGCATTTACAACCAAAGACATGGAAGTGACTCACCTTGGGTGTGCGACCGTGCATCAACTCATAATGTGTTTTCTTCTTGTGAACCCCGAGGTAGATCCTGCTCGACACATAGCACGCGGTATTGACCGCCTCATTAAAACCTTCTCGAGTCCTATGCTCGTCGAGCATCGCCCGAGCCATCTCGCACAAGGTCCTGCTTTTCCTTTCCACAACGCCATTCTAGGGAGGCGTATACGGACTCGAAAACTGGTGTTCAAGACCCAAGTCATGGCAAAAGGTTTTGAAGCGAGAGTTTTTGAATTCGAGCCATTGTCATCGCGATCGCAGTATGGCATCTCCGTGCCTCTCGCTCCTTAACCTCAAGACAAGATCTCGAACAAAACCAAACGTCCCCTTTCTCCTCAAGAAAGAACACCCACGATACCGAGAGTAGTCGCCCACCACAACAAGGACATACCACTTCCCACCCGCAGATCGCACACCTAGCCGGGCCAACAAGGTCCATATGGAGCAGCTCGCATGGACGCCACGGTCATCACATCGGTGAGAGGCGGGTGAGAAGAGGCTACCATCTTGGCATGCCTACACGGCGCACAAACCAACTCTTTCTCAAACCTCAACCGTGGCAATCCTCGGACCAAATTGAGTTTACTCAAGCGAGACAAAGGTCAAAGCTCAAGTGACCCAACTTCCTATGCCACTTCCACAACTCACTCAAAGAACCACCAAAAAGCAACGCCCACACCAAGATCGAGAGAAATCAGCTCGAACACACTTGACCCTGAACGACCATATGCAAACATGGTCCCTCGAGAATCTAAAATCCGAGAACCACCAGTCGAAACAACACCTCAAAGCCCTCATCCAACAACTGGGACACAGAAGCAAATTGAACCCTAGCGATTGAACAAGAGCAACACGCCTGAGAGTGACCTTGTCACTTACCTTGATCTCACCTTCCGATAGCACACGCCGCCCATTGTCCCCAAAGGTGATGTATGTCTTGGACACCACCGGACGAGACTTGAGAACCACCCTTGTCTCCGGTCATATGCCTCGAGCAACCGAGTCAATTAACCAAACGTTCTCAAGTCTCCCACCTGAAATTCAAAAGCGATTAGCACGTGAGTGAACAAACGACTCAAAGACCGGGTTAGTACCAAAAGAGTAAAACCAAGATCGAGCCATTTGCTCCAAAGTGGGGTTAGCACAAACCAAATCATCACGCCTATCAAAGCTACCACCACGAACACCACCACGGTAACCACTACGAGGGAACCAACCTCTCTAGTCGGAGGAGGACGAAAGCCACGAAAGGAAAACCGTGGATCGTTCCTCCTCTCCATCTCAAAGCTACGACTCCTCCCACCCCCGTATTGAGCACGAGGTGGAGAACGCGCTAGCAACCGACCACCGCAAACTTTCCGCCAACCACCGTAACCACGACCACCGTAACCAAACCGAGCATCCTCACGAGCACGTCTGGCCGGTGTAGCTCGCCAAGAGCACCACCTGCTGCCTTCCGGTCTCCCCAAGCCGAACCGTCCCTCACAATCGCCTTGGCCCCGGCATCAGATACGAGGCTCGTGCACACCATTAGGGGGTGGTACCGTCCTTGTTAGCCCACTCTCTAGCCATTCTCTCCTCACGCTTCCTCTTGAAGCAAAACTCATCCTTGTGACCATCTCTCCCACAATACCCACAATGGAACTTCATGGGCTGTGGCTTAGGCTTTGGCTTGGGTTGGGGCTGCCCACCGGTTCTCACCCTTCTTCTCTCCTTCCTCACCTCCCTTTGGGCTCACAAACTTCACCGGTTTCGGAAATCATTTGTTGGGTGAGGGAATATGGGTGGATCCGAGTAGTGTCAAGTTTGTTTCGAGATGGTTAGGCTTGGGCTCAAACTTGTTCTTGTTTCTGTTTGGTGGTGGGATAGGAATCTCTCCAACTCTCTCAACTCCCTCACCACTGTTCTCTCCAAGCTTATCAGCCCCAAGTGCCTGACCATCATAGCGTTTGAAAGTCGCTATCATGATACCAAGCTAAGGCTCTTGACCCGACAACCAGCTCATACATTTCCTCAGATCATCATTCTCATCCTGCAAGCGATCAACATAATGCGCAAGCTCCAAATTCTTAACCGCATGCAATTCACAAGTAGAGCAAGAAGTGGAATAGGCTCTTTCAACTTAGCCTCAAGCGAAACAAAGGTAAGCATGCATCTCATCAATCTTTCCATGCAAAACAGGGCAAGAAGTACAAGCACCTAGCAAAGCAGGTCTAGACTTAAGCTCAGCCACTTCAACCCTAAGCATATCTAGTTCATCACAAGTAGAAGCATGCTTATCCTTAAGAGCAAGAAGATCAGCTAGGTACATAGAGCAATCACAAGAATCAATCTCATCAGAAACCACAGGAGAAGCCTTAAGCGAATCAATCTCAAGCTTAGCATCTAGGTTCTGGGTTTCTAGCTCAGCCACATGGTTCCTAGCATCTTCTAGTGAGGCCTAATCTCTTTCCTCATCTTCTTGGCCTCTAAGCATGTGATCGTGATTATCAAGCAAGTCAACCAACTCATCATTCTCCTTGCGTAAAGGAGGCTCATCACATACCTCGTCCTCGGTCGGTCCGAGTCACTTTGGTGGCTCTTCTTCTGCCGGAGCTACGAGCCATCTCCACGCCGCAGCCGCTCAAGTTCTGGATGACTTCATGTTCTTTCGCCGATCGCCTTCATCTTCACCGCTACTCGAGCTCGAGGAAGAGTAGGCGAGCTGGAGTCGACGCCGCCGCTCGACCATCGCTGGCCTTCCCCGCCGCGGGCCTTCTTCTCGACCGCCGCCGTCGTGCTTGTTCTTGTGCTTGTGATCGCGCCTCGATCGGTACTTGTCCTTGCTCGACCGGTGCCCTGTAGCCGTCCTTGTACCCGTCCTTGTTCTCCGTCTTCTCCGGGACGACGGCGTGTCCTGGCCCGCGCCGAAGCACGTCCGTCTGTCCTCCTCGTGTTCACCCGGTTCTCGTGTAGCCTCTCGAACCGCACAGTCGCAACGCCGCCTCGTCCCTCTCCAAGCACGTCGAACTCCTCGTCGGCAAAGACATCAAAGAAGATGGCAGTACATCCCGGAGGATGCGTTAGCGTTAGACTTAGCTCCTTTGCCACCAACGAGGCGAGACTATGAGAATCGATCGGGCTCTCGATCTTGGCTGTCATACCACGGTCCAACTCGGTGACTTGAGCTTGAGAACAGCTCATTCACCGTCAAGGTGTCATACTTCTCGGACTCAACAATAGCCTCAAACTTCCCGTCCCATACTGTGCGATCCAACGAGTGCAAGAGCTTCACGGCTCAATCATGATCATCGTATGGGAGCACGGCCACATTGGCTCTCATGTTGTTCACAACAACCGTAAACCGGAAAAGGGCATCGACGGACTCGGGGAGATGAGTGAAGTTCTCATACTCTCTCCGTAAGTCGCGTACATCCGAGCCCGAACTGAGCATTCCCGATGAGCATCCTTCAAGCTGCTCCCAAATCCTACAAGCTAAGTCCTCTCTTCAACCCGATCGGTCGGTGACACAGAGCACGAAACAAGTAGTCGGCGACCTTGTTGTTGGCTTCAACATATCTCTCGATCCCGAGCAAGGAAGTTCATCGGATGAACATAAGTCGTGTTCACCGTAACGTCCCAAAGGATCGACCCTTTCGCCGGAGGACCGCTGCCATCCGCCTCGCCACATCCGGTAGTTCTTCCCATCGGTCGCGGAGGACCGAACCCCATTCTGATACGCCATCTTTGGATCTTAGACGGTAAGAGTCAATGAAGACCCGAACCGCTCGATACCAATTGAAGGGACCGATTAGGCGAACGAGAGGGGAGTGAATGGGGCCGATAAAAATTCTTCTCGAAGGAGATAAGGACTCCTACAAGGCGAACACGGCTTCCAAATCACATCTCCGACTCAACTACCCAAGTTGGCCAAGACCACGCAGCCACCGGAGTGCTACCGGTCCTAGGAACCAACAACCACCTTCACGGACTCGAGAACGCATAGCGGAGAACTCGGCGAAGATCGGCTATACTGCGGTCAGGCCGGTGGCACCGCCGTCGACCGGTCCCGCAAAATCGAGAACTTCCACGAAGGCCTCTACACCGTCAGCCGGTGTAGCTCGCCATCGACCGGTCCAAGCCAGAAATCCCAAATCCACCAAACGACCTCGAGCTCCAAAGCAGGACCAAACTCGAAAGCAGCAACACGGGACAACAACGAACTCACCCAGGCGTTCACCCGAGGCAAAACCCACGAGCCTCGCATCGGTCGGGGCCGTGAGCACCGTCGGACCGGCCAGCTGGCCGCTGGGATGAACAGCACCCGCGGGTCAACTCCCCAAAACCAACTCCCGATCTCCCGAATCGCTCCACGGATTTGTGCAAGACTTTGGGGATAGTAGGAACACCTCATGGGCACTCCATAGCCAAGATTTGGTCCACCAAAACTTGCTAAATCAAGAGGAATCGAAGAAATCTCACCAAGAACGCCTCTAACCCTAGAGCCACGAAAACCCCAAAATCGAGCCCCTTTGCTCACGGATTTGGGAGGGGAATCAAAGGGAAAAGAACCATGAAGGGTTCATACATACATCCCCCACCAAATCCCAAAGAGAAAGGCCTCGAAATCGCTCCAAGAAAATCGCCAAGAAAGGGCTCAAAATCACCAAAAGGAGAAACGGAAAGACACATCCAAGCCTTGAGGAACCACCGAATCATCTATATATACCAAAGAGGTTCATACAAGGTCTAGCTTGATCATCCTTCCCTCTCACAAGATCTCACCATGAAGCTCTGAAGCTAGTCCTACGAAAAATCCTAAGGAAAATAGGAAGGAAAATAGGAAAACCAAATGAGCTAGGGTTCCAAGAGATGGCTGCCATCCTCTCACCACTTGGGTTATATGGAGCAACAAAAGGCAATACCCTTACTAGCTAACTAGGGATACATGTCCCTCAAGGCGGTCAAAATCTTTGTCTTCGCTCCATCGGACGGATGCCAGCGACCTTAAACTTGCTTAGCCTCGGCGCAAGCCTTGCGATCCCGGCCAGCGTGTCCTCGCTTGAAGATTACGGGCTGCGTCGTCGCACCGGTCGGGCGGTCGGACCCACCGATCGGGACCGTGCAGGCTCTTTCACCTCCATCTTCGGTTCTTGGTCTTGGCTTTGTGGATCAACCAAGGAACCCGGTGGTTTCGGTGAACCACGGAAACCCGCATGAACGCCTCCACCAATCACCACTCATGACTCGGCTCCCATGTAGTCGGCTCGACCTTGGTTTTGAGGCTCAACCAAGAAAGCCGTCCATGACTTCATCTTGCCGTTCTTGCCACCATGCGGCACTTTTGACCCCGGCCAGGGTTCCTCGAACCAAGCCTACTTGTCTTCTCCACACACAGGCCTCACCAAACAGCGACCTTTCCGCTTGTTCTTCACACTTTGCACCGCACCGGTCAAGCGCAACCTTTGCACCTGCAATGCCTTAGCCAAGAATCGGTCCACACCGTTGTCAATCACTCATCACACGAGGCGACCATCCACGGGTCCTCGAACCACACAGCTCTCGGTGTGCACGAACTAATTTTTGGTTTACGAATATTGCATTTATGTTAATGGTTTACCATAGAACCAATGAGATTATAGTGGGCTAAATTAGTTCTGTAATTAATTTCTCATTTGTATGGTCTTGTACATAGTTACCGGGTGTTGATTAGATAAATGCTTAGTCGTTATGCATGGTTAACTAAAAATGTGCTCTACTTGTCTCCTGCTATTTGTGCTATTCTTGGACACCGAGCTGACCTTCCTCATAATCCCTTGACAATTAATTCAGTGGATAACTCACGAGGACGCCAACATGAGCAATTTGAAGAAGATGCATATAATGAAGAAGATGGATATGCCACGCTAGTGAAGAACAAGAGCGGTGGGTGGGGCTACAGTGAGCCAGAGTGCCAAGGACAGACAGCAAAGTGGCCAAGAGACAAAATGGTAGTCACTAAGGTTGAGAGAGGGGGATGCGTACCATTGACACAAAGTGCAGGTTCGGCGCTTGTGGCTCATCGCTAGACAAAAGATACCATTGGATTTGCCAGAATTAAAAAAACTAAGAGATGAACAAAAGTGGTACTTGTTTGAAACCTATATGCAAACACTTGGAGTTCAGGAAGACATGAAAGAGCAGCATTCAAGCTTTTGTGGAAGATTGCAACCAAGACATGGAGACAATTCAGATTTCAAATTAGGCGAGATTTTATCAGAAAAGGACTCGAGCCATTTGGAAAGCACGACTTTATCAAGCCGGAAGAGTGGACAGAGTTTGTGAAATAGCAGGAAATCGAGGAAGCCTCATCTCTTAGTTGCAAGTTCAAGTCACTTTGAAGCTTCGAACACAACGAGCAGACATGGGTCCGGTGGTTATTGTGGAAAACTACCACCGTGGGAGGAAGAGGATAGGAAATTAGTCATGATCGATCGCCAACTCATATGATGCCATCACTGATGATCGTTCTAGTTATTGGATGCGAGCAAGGAGTAAGCTAGTGGTGACAAACGGTGTTGCCAAGATAGTGATCAACAAAGTAGCAAATGAAAATGTGGCTGCAGACATCATGGAAAAGAATGCACATGCAGAATCTTCAGGAATGACTTCATGGCTGAGGGAGAATGATGTGCTAAGTCAGTGCTTGGGCCGCCCCGAACAACCAGGTCGCGTGCGTGGTGTCTCCAGCTACCAGGGCTGGAAGTTTGCATGGCCTCAGCACGCTTCCATTTACAGGAAGAGGAAGAGGGCGATCTTGACTCATCAGTTGATAAGCAATAGATGAAGGAAGAAATCAAGCAAGAACTCAAGGCTGAGATGGAGAAGGATATGCTTGACATGATGGCACGAGGGTACCAGGTGGTGTTTGCACCAGTGTCCAATCGCACAAGCCCTTCACCAGCTGGACTGAAGAGCAGCTGTGCGTCCGCAGATAATGTAGGTTTGATCAACGGTTGTCGTGAGGTATCGCACATTGCTTCCCCACAGGTGAAGACCTTATAGGCACGTTGATGAACCCCACGTGGCCTATGGATCATATTTCACGGTGTTGAATGTGAAGCTGCAATTGGTGTGGTTCAACCAGAGCAGACTACGCTACACACGGTCCGATTCATGAAGATGTGGCGTGGTCGAAGTCTGCATGTATATTCTGTCTTTAGGGATCACGTCGGAACACCCTCCTAATGACGAGGTGACGACACGTGGACAAGCTCTACACCGAGGATACGGAAGAGGTGTCACATTCACATCAAGGGAGCACCAATTGCAAAATCTTGCTCGCACACTTGCTTTCCTTCTCGGTTCACGACTAGGAGAAAACCCAAACCTAGAAACGCAAAACTATAACAAAATTCCCAACCCGGTAACCCACCTCCTTATCCTCGCCCACACCCAAGACGCCTTGGGTTTTCAAAAGCGGAAAACCCAAGATTCGCCTCGTGATAGTCCTCGGATCGACGCTATCACGCACGTGCATTCATCACGTATAAATATCACAACCATACAACAAAATTAGAGTACAAAACAGTATTTACATCCGAATACAGCTCGGTATACGGTTTAAATACAAGCCCCTTGGGCTAAACGACAAGTAGAAACTCACGCAGCGATAGCTAAGGCTTGTGGCTTCATCCTCGATCTTCACCACAGCATCCTTGAGCAAGCGACACAACCCTTCCTCCATGGATTCTTCATAAATGGACTTTCGTTCCAAGTCCAAATCCTGACACTCACAAACTATCCCCAAGGAATGGGATAGGTTCACGCCACCAACCGTATGCAAGCTTTAAGTGGCCTACTCTAATGGTATAAAAAGGTATCAAGAGCGCAAAGAAGAAGATCTCATAAAGAATAGATTCTCCAATTCCCACCAACTCCCAAGTCTCTCATCCACGATCATACACCGGTCACCCAGATCACCATCACCATCACCTATCTCCATCTAGGCTGCGAGAACTCCCACTGCACCTCAATGATTGCACTGGATCCGCGAGGTAGAGGGAGCAACTCTCCTCTCCGAATACAACCACGGCTCACCATACACTCATCCTATAAGGGGAGGTAGAAATCCCAAAACGTAAGAGTCGGAGAAACAACGGCATGTCCATAACCGAGGACGCGGCTATACGATAGATCTAAACTCCGCAGAGCGTACACCAAGACTTCAACTCGGGAATGGCACCGACTCAGAGCAAGTCGACGAGCCCATCCTACCGAATGAACACCTAGGAGTTATGATTCCATCCTCGCATCCGGGTCTCGATGCGGTCCTTCGCAAAGGACCACCCTGTAACAGGAAAATGCCCTGTGTGGCCACACGGGAGTCGCACCGAGAGGAAGGGACTTCACCCCACCTCCCCTCACTCGATACCCCTCTATCCCATCGGTGTATGGTACCGCACTTGCTAGGGTCGAACGGCCCTATCCCCACTCGCGAGGTGGTGTGTACGAAAGTCCTGCGGTAACAAAGCACCCACCTGGCTTCGCATCGGGCGAGCCCTATATCCTCCAAGTCATCACAAAAACCCCAACACCGTGTTCCTAAAACAATGTACCCGCCATAGGCACCAAACTGGGCAACGCCCCGAGAAGACGATCCTCGCCCCGATCCCATCGGGTTGTCTTGAGCTCACCCCCGCCAAAATATCCCAAAACACCTTCTCCCGCCAGCTTTTCCCCACACACGCCAAGAAACTACCACAATAATCCCAACACATGCATATATCATCTCATACAAGTAAAGTAGTAGTAGTAGTAGGTCAATCAAGGACAAGTATGTAAAAGGGGCTATGCACGGGTTCATCACATCCATCACTATGCAGTAAATAAAGCACTAGCAGTTCTAATAGCCATGCCTAATGGGCATTCAAAGATGGGTCGGGTGTGAACACCTGCGTGTAAGTAGTTGTCGAGTTTCCGGTAGTGCAGTATTGATCTTCCGGCTTGTCTCCTCGGCTCCGAAAAATCCTAGATTCAGAAATATAAATAAATAACGAGGATTTATTTGCAAATAAACTCCAAAGAGAAGCATTAAAGAACCAAATAAATCCAAACTAGCTACAAGCAGCACTAGTTTAATTTAAGGAAATCAAAGTAATTAGTTTTATATAAAAAATAGTTGTAAGCTACTAGCTTTGTATACTAGAGAACAAATTAGAGAGAAGGGTTAGTTCAAGGTTGGGTGGCCGATCAAAGGCTAAGGACCTTGGTGATTGCGCCTACAAGGTATTAGCGCAATGTATAGGTGCAACGGGCGAAGCTCAGAGGATGAAGAGAGAGGAGTAAGGCGGAACGAGTTAGGCAAGGCATTATCAGAACAAGGTGTGCGGTGGAAGCACCGAGAGAAGGAAAGGATCGACTTGTGGTCGATAAAAGGATGGTGATGTAGAAAGGCGTGCTCGGGAGCACGGTGGAGCAAGTGCTAGCAATACGACAATATCCCTAGTGTAGTAACTAGGTTGCAACACGAGGTTGTCGTGCTTTGAAGCAGAGGCCTCTGCTCAAGGCACGACCGTCCATCATACGCGGCCTTCCGGGTTACTAACGCTGGGTACGCTGCTACGGCTCGCTCGATGCAAGGCAAAGAGAGAGAGCGGGCATGCGGTTTGCGGCACAAGGCGGTGGAGGCGGTGCAAGCAAGGAAGGCAGTGCAAAAGCATCTTGGGGAAGTCATCCCTGTTCGTGGCAAGCCAGTGGCTAGTTGTGGGGATCCGGTGTACCAGGCCCACAATTGCGCAGCGCAGTGCCACGATCCTTCTCCAAAGTACGCGCGGGCAAAAGAGGTTCAGTTCAAGGGCAAGAGCGGATAAGGATAGGGTAGCAGCGAGAGTCTCGGAATTATGAAACCAACGCAAGTGGTTTCATAATTTTCGAGTCTCGGATAATTAGTTATGAATTTTTAAAGAAAAGGATTTATAAAACATTCATTAATTCATTTATAAAATCAGAAAATAAAAGCCCAAGCTACTAGTCTTTATCCGCAGGTTCGTAGATGGCCCTTCATCTGAGTCCGGCAAGGTTTCACTGAGAGAAACCCCGGTGAGCTCGAGCAGCGGCGGCGACACGGAGCGGGCGCATGGCGGCACGGCGGCCTCGTGACACGGTCAAGGCGGCGTGAGGGCTCCTACAAATGATACGACAGGCGTCCGGGAGAGCGCTTCGATGGTGAAAGCAAAGGGAGGCGGCGAGGGAGCGGCGCAAGGAAGAGCGGCTGCCAGCGGCGCGCGGAATGCGGCACGAGGGCCAAACAGATCCTAAGGACGGTTCAACTCCCTGCTAAGGCCGGTGCACAAATCGTCGGCCCTCGGAGGAGCAGGCGGCGCTCACGGCCGCGGCGGGCGACAAGGCGTGCGCGGCGCGGCGAGGCTGCACTAGCAGAGCGGTGCGGCTGTAGAGGAGAGCAGCAACAACAAGGCGGGCGACACGGAACACGGCACGGCGGCGGTGGCGTGGCGGTACAAGAAGCAGAGCAACACGGCACGAAGGCCAACGCTCACAACCTCGGATAAGAGATAGGGCGAGGGAAGGAGTTGGCCTGGGGTTCGACTCACCAGAGGGCTCGCGGAGATCACGGCGGGCGAGGAGCCGATGCCGTGGCGAGGTGAAACAGGCCGGCGTGATGGCGTGGTCCGTGGTGACGGAGGCGGTCTGGGCGGCGTCGTGGCGGTGTTCATGGCGCCTGGCGGTGACGACGCCCTGGCGCCCGGTCCTTGCCTGCTCGGTTCAGCGGCACGGCGGTCCTCGGCGGCGGCAGGTCGATTGAAGATGAAGGCGCGGCGACGGAGAGCTCCCAGGCTTCACGGCCTCCAGGTGACACTGCAGCGCTCCCGGTCGACAACGGCATGTTGCGTCTTCGGCGTGCGCAGCAGCGTCTCTGGAACGACGACGGCGTGGCGGGGATGTCCTCGGCTCCTCACGACGCTCCCCCCTACCCAGCAGCTCCAACTCCTTCTCCTCCTTTCTTCTCTTCCTCACGAACAGCAGCGCACTAGACTACTAGAGCGGCTTGGTGGCGGCGGCTTCAGGGAAGACAAGAAGGGGGCTGCGGCTCTGGGGTTTTATATCCTGAGGACTAGGGCTAGCGGGGAGGCCGCGGCTGGGCACTTGTTGGACGGCGGTGATCTTTGGCTTCCGTGCACGGGGTATGTGGCGGGCATCAAGCGGAGCTGGGCGCAGCATTGCTGTGCGTGTGGGTCTCGGCGGCGTGCAGCATCGCGGTGAAAACAAGGCAGGGACCAGCGGCAGAGGCACAGCAAGGAACCGATGAGGCGGTGACGGCGTGGCGCTGACATCCCGTCGTGGAACAGGAGCCCCTTGCCGATCCGTTACGCAGGACGGGGTGCTGGTTCGCGTGGAGAAGACGCAGCTGTTGCTGCCGTCCCCACCGGTCAGCCAGAAGGAAAAAGAAAGGCCAGTGCATGCAAGAGCGGTGATGACTTGGGTTGGGCCTGATGGATTCCGCGAAAGCGTGCAGAAGCAAACGGTAGCAGGCCAGAAAGAAGGGAAGCAAGCTGGGCTGCGTTGGTTAAACTTGGTGTCAAAACGTGACGGTGCTAAATGTGATTAGCAAAACATGTTAGCAGGTAAGTTAGCAAGCAAGAAAAGGAAGAGACAGACGGGCAAAGGCATAGTTAGCGGGCTTCGTTGGTTGATTAAGTGCCATACATGATTAGCAGGGTTTAGGTCCTACTAATCATGTACACAAGATTAGCTGAAAAGGTATTAGAGAGAGAGAAAGATATTAGCCGGCTGTGATAGCTCAAGATTTAAGATCCAAAGAGACAAAGAAGATAGAGGGAGAGGTTAGAGACAGAGATAGCACTTAATCACTGGTGGAGCCGAGCTGATTGGTCAAAATTAGCTCGGGTGCAAGGTCAGAGTTAGTCTCACAAGGTTAGCATTTATAGTAGTTTGAATTTGAATACAGTTCAAATTCAAACTCCACACAATTTTCAAAATCCAAATAAGAACCATTTAAAATCCAACTCACAATTAAACCATATTTTGAAAATGAGTATAGGGTTCATACTTAGGAATTTGAGATGAGAGGCTAGCAAATTGGTTCAAAATTTGGTACCACACATATTCAAACAAAAATTTTTAAATTTTAGCGAAAATTCACATAAGGGAAGACATCCAAAATTCTGGGATGTTACAGACTCCCCCCCCCTCAAAAGGATCTTGTCCTCGAGATTAAGTTCATACCGGGGGTGGTGAGGGTCTTCTCTCCGGTAGGTCTTCGAGTTGTTGTTGTCCTTGTCATCGTAACGTTTAGTCGACAAGATTTCTTAGGTTCCGCATCTCTTATTCCCATGAGGGCTTTCGAAGTCGAGTGCTACTGCAGGTTCTCGTGCGTTAGCATCCATAAGCACTTGCGATGCACGATCCGGGTATCTCGGGAGCTTTACTCTTGTCCGAGCTCGTGACAAGTCCCCATTATAGGCTAGAACTTCATCTACCTGAATCTATCTCTTCCAGCAGTGCCACACAAGTTTGGTGACCTTAGAACAAGTCGGAGCATGGCTGTCTCATACTATTCCAGTCCTCCCACTCAAGGTTACATTCTTCTTATCAACCAAGCTTATTCCAATATGATTCCATATGATCGAGGTCATATTCTCATGGCATCCGTTATGTACTAATCCAATTAGGCACGAGTCTCCCACTTCTTTCCATAAGAGGGAGTCGTATACTTTATGCCTAGTGAGGTCCAGATCTCGTGGTATCTCCGAGCCTAACTCATCATGTGTAAATAGTTGGTTTGCCTATAGCAAATTCTTATCCATTGTTGTGTGTCAGCTCCTGCATAAGCGCACTTAAGTATATTATTATCTTTTGTCCACATTTGACTGCGTATCAAAAGGAGGTACACTAAGCAGAAGTTGAGTCTCATAAATATCTTTTCTTCATCCATCTTTTCAGATATTCGCTAGGTTTCCCTAGTTTATTCAAGAAATCTTCTTTAAGCCATACTCATCTGGGATATGTGGAAAATATAAAATATTATCTCTTGATCCTTAAGTAGATATACTGATCTTCCCAAATCATCAGTGCAGTCGCACCTCTCATGGCGTGCACTCTCAGCAATGAGTCACACTTAGGTGAACATAACTTCCTTTGGCTTACTCAGCCATCTCGGGGCTTAGGAACTATCTCAGCTTATTTATTTAAGCATATCCAAATAGTTGGCCCTATTGCAGTACATGAATCCCCTCATAGGGTCTTGTGTGGTTAATCAAAGTTCCTCATATTCCAGGGCGATTTCTCATCGTCCAGAACCTCTCTGAGTGTCCAGTAATCTCCATCACTCTTTGGGTGCCATTCTTATAGTAAACCATCTGTTGGTTTAACTCGTCTCACGATTCTTGCCGAGGGCTAGCAACATCGCATGTCCAATTAGCTCTTGGTCATAAAACACTATGAATGGTTACTTCCCATTCATGATAGTCCATGTTAAGAGGGTTATCTCGCATCTCCTCTAATTCTTCCCTCCAAATCACTAGTCAATGGTTCCAACTCCTATGGTCATATTAGATCTCCTTCGTATGCAACCATGGCCTATTCCAAAAGGTAGGTTATGAGGTTGAGCTAACTTAGTCCAAATCGCAGTTCTTCCACTAGTTCATTATGTCGTCCAAGAGAGCTCCCTTTATTGATGGCTTATTCCAAAAGTGATCACTAATATATGCATTGCCACCTTAGGGTACTCATCTCGCCTAACCAATATATGCTTCCATAGGGTACTGCACTCCAAGCTTTCGAGGTTTCAAGTTCTCTCGTACTCATCCTCGTGAACTCGATTCCAATGATCATCGGGTAACTTGAAACCTTGGTTGGTCTTGTCGGGTTGAAGGTGCTAGAAATTCTTCTCTTCTTCTGAAGATTGTCCTTGCGGTATGCTCGACACGTCGGTCTTCACTCTTCAAGCTCTTGATCTTGTAGGATGGGTAAGCTAAGGCCTCTAAAGGAGTTATCTAAAGATCTAGCAAGCATTAACACTCAATACAATTTCACACAAACATGAAGAGGCATAACAACCATAAGACCATAAAGATCCAATCACTCAAGCAATGCACCAAACAAATGTGTATCTCAAGGCTGACTCCCTTGACCTCCGAGATTACACTAGGTAGAAGCTTACTAGCATATCGTGGGTATTTGGGGGTTTTCTCCATTGTTAGTGTTACATCACTTGAAAAGGATACATTCCATTTGACGTCTTGGTGTTGAAATTTCTGAAGCAGGCTTGTGAAAGTCTTCACCGAGCTGGCTTGATCGAGGACCCGTAAGTTTTGTTCCATAATCCTCTCCGGGTCACACGACTTATTGTTATCCATCTGACTCGCTTTAATCGATGTTACATCACATCGTAGCTATTGCTTCCTTCACAATCCTCCGGGTTAGGGTCCAAATACCGAGGTTATCTTTCTGACGGAGGAGGTTCCATTCGTAGCCTAGGAGGCACATGGAGTCCTATGGGAGGGAGATAAAATCCCCTTCATCTTAGTCCAATGCTCCTTTTCCAATTCGTCCAATTCAGATACTCCATCTTAGTTGAACTACTCTTCTTCATCCATGGTTCTCATGGCTTTGCCCTTCCAAAAGGGGGTGCTCTATGTTCATCATTACATCTGTGCCCCGTGTTTCTCATTTGTTCACCTTAATCAATCATCAACTCTGGTCGGTTGGAGAGATCCAGATTTAAACACCCAAATTTCACACTTCTCATCAATGGGGAATTCCAAATATTTGATGCTTGCTCTGTGTGGTGATCGTGCTGTTCAATCAATCCAATATCTGCCTCTTGTAGCTGCAGCTTGTTACGTTACCTTAATCTAATCTGACTTGGTTATCCTTGTAGCTTCAAGTGGATGGGTCTTTATCCAAGTGCTGAGCTACGAGTATCTCAGGGGTTCCGACTCCTGCAACCATGCTTATGTGTGCCAAATCCATGTAGTAGATCACCAGTTCCTTATGTTGGTGCGCTTGGAATTAGCATCTTAACTCTTCATTATCTTCAACATGGTGTTATCCAAGCTTTGTCCTGAGCGGAGATGGGAGGGTGCCTATTGTTCTTGTGACTTCTCTTGTACACTGACTTCATGTGGCATCATGGTGGCAGTCTATTCCATCTTCGGTAGTCTGAACTCCATCGTTGGGCAACTATGATGGTGTAAACTTGTATTGAGGGTTTAACAGGGGATAGTCTAGTTAAGTCCTGAAGAGTTATCTTCATCTTCTCCCTGTACCCAATCTTCATAGCTGTCATTGTAGTGGTTGCCTTTGTCTTGTACAAGGCATCCTTCTGAAGTATGGCTTGGTCTTGATCAAGCGACGTCTGTTGTTCTTCATAGGTCAGCAACCACGTAGAGGGGTTGTTAGTAAGTTAGTTGGTTAGCGAAACGTCAAGGTTGTAATAGTAGAATTCAAGGGGTTTATATAAAAGTCAATGAGTATAAACTCAATCAAGGATGTTTAGGCTGTCCTAAGCTATCGACCATTGCTAGGGCTCGTCCTACGGTCAAGTATGGCTCGATACCACCAGAACCCTGGGTTTTCAAAAACGGAAAACATTCAAGATTCGCTTGTGATAGTCCCTCGGATCGACGCTATCACGCATGTGCATTCATCACAAATAAATATCATACCATACAACGAAATCAGACTACAAACATGTAGTATTTACAATACACTCGGTATACGGTTTAAATACAAGCCCCTTGGGCTAAACGACAAGTAGAAACTCTCAGCGTAGCTAAGGCTTGTGGCTTCATCCTCGATCTTCACCACAGCATCCTTGAGCGAAGCGACTAACCCTTCCTCCATGGATTCTTCATAAATGGACTTTCATTCCAAGTCCTCAAGACACTCACAAACTATCCCCAAGGAATGGGATAGGTTCACATCACCAACCATATGCAAGCTTTAAGTGGCCTACTTCTACTTAATGGTATAAAAAGGTATCAAGGTAAGAGTGGGGTTTCCTGCAAAAGAAGAACATCTCATAAACAATAGATTCTCCAATTCCCACCAACTCTCAAGTCTCTCATCCACGATCGGTAACACCGGTAACCCGTGATCACCGCACCAAGTCCTATCTCCATCTAGGGGGTGAGAACTCCCTCTGCACCTCAATGATTGCACTGGATCCGCGAGGCAGAGGAGCAACTCTCCTCCCCGAGTACAACCACGGCTCACCATACACTCTCATCCTATAAAGGGGGTGGTAGAAATCCCAAAACATAAGAGTCGGAGAAACAACGGGCATGTCCATAACCGCGACGCGACGCACGATATAGATCTAAACTCGGCAGAGCGTGTACACCAAGACCAACTCGATGGAGCTCAGTAGCGAGCCGACTAAACCCACCCCTACGACGAACACCTAGGAGTTACGATTCCATCCTACATCCGGGTCTCGATGCGTCCTTCGCAAAGGTCCACCCGAATCTGGAAATGCCCCGTGTGGCCACACGGAGCGCCTAAAGGGAAGGGACTTCACCCTACACCTCTCACCGATACCCCATCCCATCGGGCAGGTATGGCATCGCACTTGCTAGGGTCGAACGGCCCTATCCCCACTCTCGGCGAGAGGTGGTGTACAAAGTCCTGTAACGCGACCCACGGTTTCGCATCAAGCTCCTATCCTCCAAGTCATCACAAAACCCCAACACCGTGCTCCTAAAACAATGTACCCGCCATAAGCACCAAACTGCAACGTCCGAGAAGACGATCTCGGCCCCGATCCTGTGATCGGGTTGTCTTGAGCTCACCGCCAAGATATCCCAAAACCCCTTCTCCCGCCGGTTTTCCCCACACATGCCAAGAAGCTACCACAATGATCCCAACACATGTATAGCAAGCTCTGCATATCATCTCGCGTAAGTAAAGTAGTAGAAGTAGGTCAATCAAGGACAAGTATGTAAAAGGGGCTATGCACGGGTTCATCACATCCATCACTATGCAGCAAATAAAACACTAGCAGTTCTAATAGCCATGCCTAATGGGCATTCAAAGATGGGTCGGGTGTGAACACTGCGTGTAAGTAGTTGTCGTAGTTTCCGTAGCCGTACTTGATCTTCTGGCTTGTCTCCTCGGCTCTGGAAAATCCTAGATTCGGAAATATAAATAAATAACGAGAATTTATTTGCAAATAAACTCCAAAGAGAAGCATTAAAGAACCAAATAAATCCAAACTAGCTACAAGCAGCACTAGTTTAATTTAAGGAAATCAAAGTAGTTAGTTTTATATAAAAAATAGTTGTAAGCTACTAGCTTTGTATACTAGAGAACAAATTAGAGAGAAGGGTTAGTTCAAGGTTGGGTGGCTGATCAAAGGCTAAGGACCTTGGTGATTGCGCCTGCAAGGTATTAGCGCAGTAGGTGCAACAAGCGGAAGCTCGAGAGGATGAAGAGAGAGAGTAAGGCGAAACGAAAGTTAGGCAAGGCATTATATCGAACAAGGTGTGCGGTGGCGCGAGAAGGAATGGATCGACTTGTGGTCGATAAAAGGATGGTGATGTAGAAAGGCGTGCTCGGGAGCACGGTGCAGCAAGTGCTAGCAATACGACGATATCCCTAGTGTAGTAACTAGGTTGCAACACGAGGTTGCCGTGCTTTGAGCGAGGCCTCGCTCAAAACGCCGTCCATCATACGCGGCCTTCCGGGTTACTAACGCTGGGTACGTCGCGTGCTACACGGCTCGATGCAAGGCAAAGAGAGAGAGCGGGCATGCGGTTTGCGGCACAAGGTGGTGGAGGCGGTGCAAGCAAGGAAAGCAGTGCGAAAGCATCTTGGGGAAGTCATCCCTGTTCGTGGCAAGCCAGTGGCTAGTTGTAGGGATCCGGCGTACCAGGCCCACAATTGCGCAGTGGCGGTAGCGGCCACGTATCCTTCTCCAAAGTAAGTGGGTAAAAGAGGTTCGGTTCAAGGGCAAGAACGGATAAGGATAGGGTAGCAGCGAGCGTCTCGGAATTATGAAACCAACGCAAGTGGTTTCATAATTTTCGAACTGGATAATTAGTTATGAATTTTTAAAGAAAAAGGGATTTATAAAACATTTATTAATTCATTTATAAAATCAAAAAATAATTTTATTAAAACCTTGCTGACGTCAGCGGTCAGCTGGTTAGTGGGCCTTAAGTGGGCCCAAAATGTTAGTAGCCCATTGGGCCGGCCCGATTCGCCCAAGGGTTCAAGTCTAGAAGGGCACCACGAACTAAACATCGTCCTACCGTTGGTTAGGTGAAGGGCATTTGGGCTTCGCTGGGCCAAAGCCCAAGCTACTAGTCTTTATCCGCAGAAGTTCAGAGATGGCCCTTCATCTTTCCTGGGCACACAGGGAGTCCTTCCTCCGGTGGCGTGCGTACCAGGTGCTCGTCACAAGGTCAAAAGGGCGCTGCGTCGCGGCAAAGGCCAGCCGGTCGGCAAGGTTTGGGCTGCGGCTGCGTTTCACTTGCGAGAAACCCTACGGCACGAAGGCGGCCTAAGCTCGTCGGTGAGCTCGGCAGGCGGCGGGCACGACGGCAGCGCATGGGCGATGGCGTGCGTGGCGGCGGGCCTCGGCATGTGACACGCCGCGCGTTTGGGTCAAGGCGAGGCGTGAGGGCTCCTACATGGGATACGAACGGGGCGTCTGGGACGGACAGGAGGGCTTCTTCGATGGCGAAAGCAAAGGGGAGGCGGCGCGGTTCGGCGCAAGGCAGAGCGGCGGCGCAAGGAAGAGCGGCGCGGCACGGCGCGGCTCCAGCACGGGAATGCGGCGCGAGAGCCAAACAGATCCTAAGGACGGCACGGTTCAACTCCCTCGGCTCGAAGGCCGGTGCACAAATCGTCGACGGCCTCGGGACGGAGCAGGGCGGCGTTCACGGCCGAACGAGCAGGGCGGCGGGCGACAGCGGCGTGAGCGGCGTCGCGGCCGCACTAGTAGAGCGGTGCGGCTATAGAGGAGAGCAGCAACAACAGTGCGGCGTCGACACGGGAACACGGCGCAGCAAGGCAAAAGCGGTGGCGCGGCGGTACAAGCATAGGAAAAGCAGAGCAGACACGACACGAAGGCCGGCGCTCACAACCTCGGATACGAGATAGGGCGAGGGAAGGAGTTGGCCTGGGGTTCGACTCACCGGAGGGCTCGCGCGAGATCACGGCGAGGCAAGGAGGAGCCGATGCCGTGGCGAGGTGAAATAGGCCGGCGTGATGGCGTGGTCCGTGGCGACGGATTCGCGGTCCTGGGTGGCGGCGTCGTGGCGAAGGTGTTCATGGCGTCCCTGGCGGCGACGATGTCCTTGGCGTCCCCCCGGTCCTTGCCCCACTCCTGCTCGGTTCAGCGACGGCACGGTCCTCGGGCGGCGGCGGCAGGTCGTGCTGAAGATGAAGGCGCGGCGACAGCGTAGAGCTCCCAGAGCTTCACAGGCTTCTGCTCCCAGGTGACACTGCGGCGCTCCCGGTCGGCAACGGCGTGTTGCGTCCTCGGCGTGCGCAGCAGCGTCTCCGGAATGGTGACAGCGTGGTGGGGATGTCCTCGGCTCCTCACGACGCCCCCCCCCCACCTAGCAGCTCCAACTCCTTCTCCTCCTTTCTTCTCTTCCTCACGACCAGTAGCGCACTAGAGCAGCTTGGTGGCGGCGGCTTCAGGAAAGACAAGAAGGGGGCTGCGGCTCTGGGGTTTTATATCCTGAGGACTAGGGCTCGTGGGGAGGCCGCGGCTGGGCACCTGTTGGACGGCGGTGATCTTTGGCTTCCGTGCACGGGGTACGTGGCGGGCATCAAGCGGAGCTGGGCGCAGCGTTGCTGTGCGTGTGGGTCTCGGCAGCGCGCAGCATCGCGGTGAAAACAAGGCAGGGACCAGCGGCAGCTGCAGAGGAAGGAACCGATGAGGCGGTGACGGCGTGGAGCTGACATCCCGTCGTGGAACAGGAGCCCCTTGCCTATCCGTTACGCAGGACGGGGTGCTGGTTCGCATGGAGAAGACGCAGCTGTTGCTGCCGTCCCCACCGGTCAGCCAGAAGGAAAAAGAAAGGCCAGTGCATGCAAGAGCGGTGATGACTTGGGCTGGGCCTGATGGATTCCGCGAAAGCGTGCAGAAGCAAACGGTAGCAGGCCAGAAAGAAGGGAAGCAAGCTGGGCTGCGTTGGTTAAACTTGGTGTCAAAACGTGACGGTGCTAAATGTGATTAGCAAAACATGTTAGCAGGTAAGTTAGCAAGCAAAGAAGAAAAGGAAGAGACAGACGGGCAAAGCCATAGTTAGCGGGCTTCGTTGGTTGATTAAGTGCCATACATGATTAGCAGGGTTTAGGTCCTACTTATCACGTACACAAGATTAGCTGAAAAGGTATTAGAGAGAGAGAAAGATATTAGCCGGCTGTGATAGCTCAAGATTTAAGATCCAAAGAGACAAAGAAGATAGAGGGAGAGGTTAGAGACAGATATAGCACTTAATCACTGGTGGAGCCGAGCTGATTGGTCAAAATTAGCTCGGGTGCAAGGTCAGAGTTAGTCTCACAAGGTTAGCATTTATAGTAGTTTGAATTTGAATATAGTTCAAATTCAAACTCCACACAATTTTCAAAATCCAAATAAGAACCATTTAAAATCCAACTCACAATTAAACCATATTTTGAAAATGAGTATAGGGTTCATACTTAGGAATTTGAGATGAGAGGCTAGCAAATTGGTTCAAAATTTGGTACCACACATATTCAAACAAAAAGTTTTAAATTTTAGCGAAAATTCACATAAGGGAAGACATCCAAAATTCTGGGATGTTACACACAGAAACGCAAATTACAGAACATATTCATTCCCAACCTGGTAACCCACCTCCTCCTCCTCCAGACCCAGAAACGCAAATTACATCCCCACCTTCTCATGAAAGAACAAAACCTCCATCCCCAAAAGAAAGTGCTCAAAATAATGATGCCAAAGCAGAGCCGAGTCATGTGTTGGTGATGCCGAAAATCTATCGACGTTCGAAGAAAGCTGTACATCCGGGCCCAATATCTCTACAATAGGCTGGTCGGACACCACCGAGAAACCTTCTTGACCATCTCAAAGCGAAAAAGAAACTCATTGAAAATAAAGGTCTCCCGAGCGATCCGAGAAACCTTCTTGACCATCTCAAAGCGGCAGCAGAAAAATTGCTGAAAATAAAAGGTCTCGAAGCCTACCACAAAGCCTTCTTCAGCCATCTCAAAGCGGGGAAAAGAAGCACGCCAGAAAGTCATCTCGAGAGAAATGCTAAGAAGAAGGCGGCCAATGTTGCTATGACTCATATTAACCCAAACTACAAATTTGGAAATGCAATGCTCGGTCTTTGCTAAACTCAACCATCCGGATCTGCCTCCTTCCTACATCACTAATCTCCACAATTTCTACATGGGATGTTGTAAGGACAATGACGAGTCTCGATTCAGGCATAATATGGCCCAAGCACGGTACGGTGGCCCGTGAGAGAAGATGAAAATACGATGCTGTGATCATCACGACTTGTACGATCTCTTCAACTTGGATGCTTTGGATATGGGACTTCTCCATTGTTTCATCCTGTAAGTTGCTTGAAAATTTAATCGCTTGTCACTAATCATTTTCTATCTAAATGTGCTTCACCCAGTTCATCTTTACTATGTATTTTGCCTCCTTACACTTTGTTTTTCTTCATATTAGGAATATGGTAGAAGTACGCAGAAGAAGGAACCCGTTGCCTTCCTTGATCCCGAATGCTTTAGCTTGATCAAATATACAAAATAACAGAGACTTTTTTGTGTCCTATACGAAGCGTACCTACCAGTCATATGCTAAAAAGAGAGTCATCATTTCCTGCTACAACACTAGGGAGCACGGATTGCGGTGGCGATCTTTCCAAAGCGTAAGACGGTCTTGTATCCCGATTCGTATAGGATGCTAGACACTAATTTCTCTGAGTTGGTACTTGCCATTGATGAGTAAGTTCTTTTTCTTTCTTAACCTACAAACTTCCTCAACAAACTCTGCGGAGTTTATTAATGGTGCCCTAACCATTGCTGCATGTTTTGTTGTAGTGCTTGGAATAGTTACGATGATGACAACAAGTTGCGCACGCGCCTTGAACCATGAGATGGCTTTTGATGTACGTATTACTTAGTATTTCCTGCCTGTGGAAGCTAGTACTAAAGCTTGAGTTTATTTCTTCTCACCATTGTTTGTCTATGTATATTTATCGCAGTTCCACCAACAACCTTACAAATCCAGTCTGGCTTCTATTGTGCCTATCACATGCTTACAGTGAAAAATAAATTCAAGGACCCTAAGGTACTTTCTTGGAATCTGCAATTGTAACACCTGCAACTGAGCACAGTTCTTGCTTATTAGCACTGCACATGTTTGGTTACCACATGTCTGGCATTGCGACATTGTTATATTCGGGCATTTCACATACCTACTTGTCATTTGCAGAGACACGCTCCACATTAGGGAAAGAACGCCTCATTCCTCATGGACGGTGATCGCACCCTCGTGAAAATTTCACATTAATGATGCTATGATGGCTCGCATTGTATTAGATACCAATCCTCATGGCCAGTGATGATATTGTTGTGAACCTTACTTAGCTTGTTAGAAGAGGATACTGAATGCCTGAATTTTGACAGATTATGCATGTGAATCTTGTGGATTTCTATTCGGTTTGTGGAGTTTTGTGAATGTGGATGTCGGACCTAATTTTTGTGAAAGTAGACAACGCGTCTCCTTTAGTCGAGACAGAGGAGACGCAAGTTCACAAAGACTGCCTCCTTTGGTCGATTAGAGGAGACGCACGTACACAGTAGGCATCTCCTTTGGTCCAGACAGAGGAGACGCACGTACACAGTACGCGTCTCCTTTGGTCCGCATGAGGGAGACGCCAGTCGACAAGATGCGTCTCCTTTGGTTGAGACAGAGAGAGACGCGGTTCACGGCAGCGTCTCCTTTCGTCGAGACTTAGGAGACGACCCCGACAAGACGCGTGTCTCCTTCGTCCAGCGGAGGAGACGCGCACTTACACGACGCGCTCCTTCGTCAGACGGAGGAGCGCGCGCACGACGCCGCGTCCTCTCGTCAAGACAGAGGAGATGCGTCATTTTCCGCGTCTTGATGTTGAGTTCATGTAACGGGCTCGATTTCGCGGCCGCTACCAAAGGTCCATGTGGGCCCGGAGAGAACAGACGTTCGGTGTGGTAACTAGTTTTGGTAACGGTCTTTGTTAGACACCCGTTACTAATCGTTTTATGAGTAACGGGCTCGATTCGCACCCGCTACCAAAGGCTCCGTGGGCCCAGAAACACCATTTGTGTGACGAGTAGTTGTGGTAACGGTCTTTGTTCGACGCCCGTTACAATTACGTGTCATCAGTAACAAGCATCGGCCCATTACCTTTGTTGGCTTATTTGTAACGCTTGATCGGTAACGGGCGTTTTGCCCGTTGCCAATGGCCATCCGCGCCCGTTGCCAATGTCTGTTTTTCACGTAGTGTGTGTGTACTAACTTCGTATAGTCGGTCCAAGGACACACCCAGATTAGAGGCAAGGATAGAGAGGATTCCTAAAGATAGCACTATAGATGAGATTAAAGGTCGATCTCTAGATAGAACTTGGCTTAGGGTACTGATAGCCCTAACGTAACAGGCGACTCCAGCACGCGAATCTATGTGGAACGGAGCTCTGACTATATCTAGCTGCGGAGGATCAACGAGGGCTAGACGGGCCGTCACCACTACCTGGACTGCCTCTACCTAACCTTGGGATAAGCCGAACGAATGATAACTGGTAGCGTGACACAACATCTATGTAACACCCGGTTTTAAAGGACAAACCGAATGCACCGTTTATGCATGCCCAGGATCAAATTCATGCATAAAGTAACATCATCAGTGTAATATCACAACATATATCATTACAAGCGTATAACTATTACAGAATGACCAGAGGGTCAAAACAGAAAATTACATATTGTTATTCTATCGCAGCGGAGTAGGCACCATCTTCCACAGGAACATCGACTGGGGGCACACCAACCTAGAACTCCAGGTCTTCACGATGTAGTTCCTTCTTACATCCTTCCGTCTTCACTATCCGAGCGGTGGGGAGAGAACAGCGAGGGTTGAAAGGAAAAGCGGTGAGTACACACGGAGAAGTGTACTCCGCAAGTGGAGGGAAAGTAAATGCATAACATGCAGGCTTAGAGCAAGAAAAGGCTTTATTTGGTGGACTGCAAAGCTCAAGTTTTAGTTGGTCAAGTTTTAATTAAGCACCTAGGATTTATTGTGTATAAAGTTTCCCAAACCATTCAAGGCACAGCACCCACGCCCCGGATCCTAGGGTTAAAACATCACATAACTACAACCAGGATCCCAAACCACGCTTACCACCACCGTGATCCATCCAAACCAAACTAACCATGTGAGGATCCAGCCTTGACCGTGAGCACGGCTGTCATGACAGTTTTTGTAACACTTTGCAGAGGTTGTACAACTTTACCCACGAGTCGCATAAACGTTCAGAGGAACATTAAACCCAACCATGTTGTGCTTGCAAGGCACTTTCACACTTCCTTAGGTGTGATAGCATAGGGACGCTACGAGGCCTTTACAAAGGATCTCCCAGTCGCAAGATCGCCTAGCTAGGTTTCCGGCCCCGGCAGGTACATGGACAAGTCCGTAGACGAGCACATACCCATAGGGCCCCATTGGCATCCATGCGGTTCCACTCCGCCTCACCAATGGCTCTTACAAACTGGGAGAGGTCCTAATTAATTGGCCAAGACCAGAGCCATATAGTGCTCGTGGTTGTACGGGTAAACCTGGGTGGTCGCTCCATAGACCGGTCCTTTATAGATGACTCGAGCAAGTCTACCACAACCAACAGGTCAACACCCAACAAGTAAAGCCCTACCAGGAACAAATCAACTGGTATGCCAACTTTCATCATCCTCAGCAAACCACTTGCTCGAGCCCCTAAGGTTCCATGTTTCTATCAAAGAGATTACCATCCCAAATGTTACATAATTCATTAGTCAAAATTAATTAGACCCAACCAACCCATGTTGAGCAAGAAACTACCCATCATAGGTAACCTCTAAGGGTAAGCAAGGAATGTCATGGAAATCTAGTAAACAGTCCTTAATAGGATTCCCATCAAATTAGACATCTAATGCAGAAAGCATAAATAAAAGGTGATTATGATGTATAAAAGTAAAGGTGTAAAACAGCAAGATGTTCAAGGACACTTGCCCGTTTCCCGATGTTCCATCGCTTAAGTGTTTCCTCGTACACAACAATCATCTGAAACAATACAATACTAGAACTAAGAACAAGGCACCATACAATGAAATCATTTTAGAAAGGGGACTACTAGCCTACACGAGTTAGCTACGAACAAGAGAGCACGTGAAAGGCTAAAGCGAAGCTACAGATAAAAAAGCACAACTATCGGTGCATTTATGTTATAAAGAAGGTAAAGGGCTATGCGCTTGATTTATTTTAATTAAGGAAATATGTGTAATGGGTATTTCGAAGAAATACCACATGTTGGAATTTAATCAAATTACATTTAAATATAAATCACGGTATAAACCTAGTCATATTTTATTTATAAAAGTTTATTAGAGTTTATACCAATTAAGGATTTAATTTAGAAAACTATATACTATGTGAGAGCAACTAACGAACGAATTTTCATGTGTAGGGTTGAACTAAACAAGTTATAATTAAAACACATTGATGTTCGATTTAATCAAGCTAACTTTTGTTTAAAGAAAAGCGAAGGTTAAACCTATATTTGATTTTATTCAAAAGAGGTTGAATTGGACATTAATCAAATTAATATTAACTTTAATTTTTAGAAACATGAAACATGGTGCTACGACGAAACGAAGCTAACGCAACTTGAACGAGCTAAAACGGAGCTACGGTGTGAAAGATGTGATCTTTTGAAGGTTCCAGGGACTTTTATGT
This sequence comes from Cenchrus purpureus, assembly GCA_022644695.1. Lineage (NCBI taxonomy): Eukaryota > Viridiplantae > Streptophyta > Magnoliopsida > Poales > Poaceae > Cenchrus > Cenchrus purpureus. The sequence continues at coordinate 26,854,832 of CP053465.1, forward strand.
GATTAACTATAAATTTCAGGGGCTAACTAGCAAGATATGCAAGACACAGGAATTTGTGCTCGCGAAACTGAAGAAATTGAGGGTTATGTGAGCAAAATGGCTCGGCCGGGACTAAACTGCGAAAGGTGGGATCTTTCCAGGGGTTCATGAGCAAAGCTGCCAAGACACGAAGAAAGGTGGGTGGTATTCCTAGATTATGCAGGGGTCTATCCGAAAGAGAGGTCGAGGCGGCTCGGCTGATGTGGCGCCGCGCGCGCGGCGTGCGTGGCGTGGCAGAGGATGACGTGGTGGTGATGGGGCGGTGGACCAGCTGTAGACCACGGTCCACTGGTCCATGGTGGACCGATCGAAGGGGTACGCCTTGATTTAATCGTGGCTGCCCGTTGAGGATCCAACGGCTGAGAGGGGGGCGCTGGGCTTTGGCGCCAGAGCAGGGCAGGGGCGGCGGCGCTTCGCCGGAGCATCACCGGAGATGGCCGGCCCGGGTGCTACGGTGCACGGATTTGCGTGAGGTTTCAACCAGGAGGAAGAGGGGGACGGTGCGCAGCTTACCAGGGAGGTCTCGGGGTCGATTTCGTGGCGTAGGAGGCATGCGCCAACGAGGGCGACAGGTCGTGGGAGCGCAAGTGAGGGTGGGATTCCGCCTCGTTCGTGCTTCCGGGCGTTTCGACGTGGTCCTGGTGGTCCTGCGAGAGCAAAGGGAGAAGGAGGAGGGTGTGAGCAGGATGGACGACGACGAAAGACGGCGGTGGAGCTCCTCACCGTGGTGACGGCGGCGACAATTCCCGGTGAACTGCAGTGCGAGAGCGAGAAAGGATAGGTGGGGGAGGCAAAGAGGAGGGCGAGGGATCTAGGCCGGGGTTTTATAGAGGAGGAGGGGCACCGGTCGTCGGGGATTGGGAAGGGGCGGCCATGGCATCCGTGATTGCCGCATCTGCAGGTGCCCCTGCCATCTATGGTAGGGTGTACACTTGGACGGGGTCAGTGCGGGGAGGTGCAAAGACGGCGCGGGGGTCCACGCGGTGCTGGGATTGAGGGGAGGGGCGCGGGCATCCGGGTCAGCACCACGGGTTTGAGCATGGGCGGTGCTGTTTTGGAAAGGGGAGGGAGAGAGGTAGGGGATGACGGGTGGGGTCGGGTTGGCAGTGAGACAGGGGAGAGGGGAGGTCTGGTGGGCTGCTACTCTGATGTTGGGCCTGTCGGTTTAGGTGGGCCAGAAGCCTGATAGAGGAAAGGAAGGAGAGGGCTGGTTCTGCTGGGCTTGGCCCGCGAGCGAGGAAGGAGGGAGGTGGGCTGGAAGGAGGATGGGCTGGTGGGGTGGCGGGTGTTGGGCCTAGCCCAAGGAGGAGGAAGGGGTTTTCTGGGCTCGCATGGATGAGAAAAAGGAGAAAGAGAGAGAGGTAGAGGGCCGGTTTTGGAGAGGAGATTTGGTCCACGAAAAGATTTAAAGAGACAAAGAAAGAAAGAGAGAGATATATGATCTTGGCATAATTTTAGAGAGGGAAGAAACACCTTTAGTTGTAGAGAGAGATGGTTCTTTGGTAGAGAGAAAAAGGAAGACATGGGTTCATTTAGAGAAAAGAGTAGAGAGGAAAGGTGTGGGTTGTGTTCGAGCTGGGATTTGGGCCGATGAGCTAGGGAGAAAGAGAGAGAAGGTTGGATGTTTGAATAGGTTTAGAGAGAGAGATTAATAGTGGGTCTAAGAAGGATTTAGAGAAAAAGGAATATATGAGTTTTAACGAGAGGAGAGACGGACCTTGGGTGAAGAGAAGATGATGTGGGTCGGACTGGATCTAGAGATGAGATTAAGCACGAAAAGATTAGAGAGGCTTTAGAAACACAGATACACGGGTTAAATCTACACACGAACCGATTCGAGTTTTGAAAACACAAACTCATTTTTCACACAAATAAAACTATGCATTGCAGCATGTATGCAACAAACAAATATTTATAACCTATGATTCATTTATTAATTTAGAAAATATTATTTGTTTTGAAAAGATTGCGCACACTCTATTTAATTCTAACAAATTTTAATAAAATTTTAAATCCTAGCCAAAAGTTCAAACTAGGGTGTTACAGTCTACGCTGTGGTTACTGCTGTAACCAACGGACTACGACACTCTGTACTTATAGAACTACGACCACGGAAGAGAACTGATCTTACTCATTATATGTACTACTAGCTTATACTAAAGGCATGTAAGAGAGCACTCGACCTCGTACTGTGCTGCCAACGTATATGAACGACTTGCAGTAGATGAACACATAAACCTAGGATCTACGCACTAGCAGAGGAAAAAGACTACTCATGCAACCAAGCATAAAGCTAGAAGGAAGGAATCACGAACACACTTTATTCTAATCAGAGCATGCAAGCATCCACTTTATTCTAATAGACTAGTCATACAAACGGGATACAAACTTGTGCACCTAATCAACTATATCGAGGGGGCGTGTTCGTGAAGAACACGTGCCTCTGGATGATGAACAGGCAAAGAACACAAGAACATATCACTCAAGTATGAATAACACTTTAGTCTAAATAGAAAATGCAGAAATACTCACTTTACTCTAATTGAAGAATGAAGCATCCATAGAGATACAAATCACTCTCTCACTCTCCTACTTTCTAATCTACCAAGGAGAGGCCTCTCCTTTGAAGGGAAGCTCTCATCCTTGGGTGAGATGGTGTGTCTAAAAAGACCCCCTCCCCTTGTATTTATAGGCAAAGAGGAGGCTTGTCTTGGGGGTGTTTGAGCACCACTTTGTCCCTATTTTCTAGCTACAGGAGGGAGGAAACGGGGGAGCCACAACACTGTAGCGTGCTTTGGAAGGTGTTTGAGGTGGTGGAGGTGAAAACCGGGCAAGAACTGGATCCTAGGGGTCGAACGAGTGAGCCGAACTGGGTCACAAACGACGCAGAAAAGGGAAAACATGGGTAGCTCGGGTGCGGGCTGGTCAACCGACGTACGGCGCACCTCTCCCATCGCGCCACGTCACCCGACCCGGTTCCCACCTGCGCGGGACGCGCGCTGGGAAGAATCCGCGTCGGGGCCTGCCGGCCTCTCCGTGCTTGCCGCGTGGCCCAGCTGAGCTGTGCCCGCGCGTGGACGTGTGAGGCGCGTGAGGGCCGCGGCGGCCAGTGGCTGGTGCCCACGTGGCGCCCCGTAATCTCAGCCAGTATGCATGAAGGAGGTGTGGGCCCCATGGTGACGTCAGCACTCGTAATTTATCTTTTGAATTGCATATCTTCTTCATCTGGACTCCAACGTAGGCAAATAATATATCCATTTCGATTGTCTCGACGAGCCCGTTGTAGTGGTGCAATCCAATTTGTCATTTGAGATAGTTTATGATGATGCCATATTCATGCCATTGGTTCACTTGCTCTCAACAGTATCATTTCACATGCATTTTGGTGTGTCCGAACAAATGTTAGAAACACCAACACTTGTGGAACTTGTCAGTAATAACCCCTATTGTAGTGTTGATGATCATATTTTATGTATTTAATGCAGGAGTTGATGGCATAAAAGTGGTACTTAACAGCTGTCAACAAGGAGCTTCTCGAAGTGATCCTTGGGGGGATTGTTCTTGGGTCTCGCCACCTTCCGATCAGTCACGGCCACGAGGTTGTCATCGCGATGACGTTTGTCTTTGCCCTTATTTTTCTTGTCGGACCGGGTCGAAGGACCCTCGCTAACTTCTTCCGGCTGCTTGCCCTTGTTGTGAGCGGGACTCAAGGTCGCGGCGACCGCCTCCTCCCCGTCGGCGTGGTCCGTGGTGATGTCGAGGAGCTCCCGAGTAGTTCAAGGCTTTCGATGCCTGATCTTGTGAATCAGCGTGGTGCATGTGGTCCCATTCTAGAATGGCCAGACGATGTCCGTGTCGGCGGTTTGGGCAGCTCGGTGCACTGCTTGGAGAAGCGCCGGATGTAGTCGCGAAGACTCTCCCCCTTCTTCTGCTTGCAGTTGCGCAAGTCCCAAGGGTTGCCAGGGCGGGCGTAGGTGCCCTGAAAGTTGCCGATGAAGGTATCTCGTAGCTGCGCCCAGCTGTCGATCTTGCCTCGGGGTAGGTGCTCCAACCAAGTGTGTGCCGAGTCGGCGAGGTGGAGCGGGAGGTTCTTGATGATGAATAGGTCGTCCCGCGCCCCTCCAACATGACACTCCAGCCGGTAGTCCTCTAGCCACACACTAGGGTTGGTCTCCCCGTCGTACTTTGGCACCATCATCGGGGCTCAGAAGCACGGAGGGAAACGAGCGTTGAGGACGTTCTTTCCGAAGGGGCGTGGCCCTCGAGCGTCGGGTGATACGCTCCGGCTCCTATCTTCCTTGCTGTCGTAGCGGCCCCCGCGTCGCTTATTGTACTCTTTGTGAGGTTGGTGCTCGTAGTAGTCGTCCCGATCGGCATCCACCTTCTGCCGAGCACGGATGGTGTCGTAGGCGTCACGATCGGGGCTGAGGCGTTGCTTGATAGGTATGTTGTGAGCCTGCTCTGTGCGGTTCGGATGTTTTGACGGAGCGGTCGGCTGACGATGTTCAGAGTGTCCGTGCCCCCGTGAGCCCTGCTCATGTGACGCGGAGCTTTCAGCCTGTTGGACGGCAGCAGTCTCCAAGAGTGTTTTGAGCTGGTGGTGCACTTCCTTCTCATGGGGCGTGACTGGCTGCGAGATCTTCCGGAGAAGAACAGCTGCCGCTGCAAGGTTCTGTGACGCCCGCCTGAAGACGGGTGTGCCATTGACGACGTCGCGGTCGTCATTGACGATGCGCTTTTGGACGTCTCGTGCACATGTACGAGCGGGAGTCGACTCCGCGCCTTCTCCGAGCTGCTGATGGAGTAAGGTGCGTTCGTCGTCGAGTTGGTGCTGTGCTTCGTCGAGCTCGTCCAGACGGGCGCGCCGGGCGCCGTCCGCGGGTCCGTCTGGAGGTGGTGTGTGACGGCCATTGTCCCCTGTCGAGCTGTTGGCGGGACGGACAGCCCCATACGGGGTTTGGCACATAAAGCACTCGCGGGAGGGGTCGTATGGTGCTGGCACGTGCTCGCTTGGCAGAGGCTCGACATGCTGCACATCGTCCCCGTCGGTGCTAACAGATGCGACGACAAGGATTGACTCTGCGAACGCCGGATCGTGTCGTAGACCCGGCTGGCCCTCTGGGTACATAGCTTCATAGTAGCTGGTGAACTCATCCCAAGAGAGCTGCTCTTTTCCCGCGACTTGGAACACAAGGTTGGAGATGGAGTACGTGACGGCGCGGAAATGCTCTTCGGACAGGGTTGCCCCCAACACTTTTGCCAGGTCGTCGCCCAGCATCCCGAAGACAAAGGTGGTGTGGCCGGTCATGCCTTGAAGCGCCTTGGGCTGCCTGCCCTTATCCTCAGGGGCATGCTCGTTGACGGGAGGTTCGGGGCACGTGAAAACGGCCCCAACAACGGACGGCACCGGCTCGATGACGACGAAGTCGAGAGAGCCAAAGCGCAGCATGGTGCCGGACACCAAGGAGAGATCGACGTGGGCCATACGGACCCTGAAGTGGATGTCGTGACACGCAGATGCGCCTACCTGGTGTGCCAACTATTGGGGTTTGTCACTGTCGACAAGTAAATTTATACGATCGTTAATCGGGGTCAGGATGGTTGCACAAGAGACACTAGGGTTTATACTGGTTCGAGCCTCCGGAGAGTAATACCCTACGTCCAGTCAGGAAGGGTGGTGTTCTTTATGCCCAAGTTCATAGTAGGGGTTACAAACTAGTCGGGAGAGGGTTTCGGAGCCCAAGTCCCTGGTGTGAGTGTGAAGTGGTTCTTGTAGCCTGAAGGTGTACGTGTACGTGCGAAGGTGTGAATGTGTGAAAAGCGTCTGTTCTACTAACCCCTTCCTCCCCCTTTTATAGTCACAAGGGAGACGGGTAAGAGGGGTAAAAAAGGAATAAAAGTTATGTTACAGTAGTTAGTGTCCTTCTCCACGTCGGGTGGCCGTACGGACGTGGCGAGCAACCGGGGACTGTAGCGGAGTAGTTGTTGATCGTATGGGCTTCCCGGGTTTGCAGGTTCCGAGTAGTGGGTGAAGGGGACTTCTCGAGCACGTCTCCAAGTAGTTTGGTGCCATGGATCGTCATATTCGTGTTCATGCTCCCGTCAGTGTAGTTGGTATGCGTCTTTCTGGGGCACTGTGGGGCTCCTGTGCGGATGGGACGGTTCGCACTGTGCCTTTCGTGGCGCAATGGGCGCCCATGCCCTCTGACACTGATCGCTCCCTGTCACTACGACCCGGCATGGGAGAGGGCCGCACGTGGCGCTGCGGGAGCGGGCGTGCGCGGAGGACCTGTTACATCGGGAGTGGGCCCTGCCTGTGGTTTGCTTCATCACGAAGATTGGCCCGGCCGGGGGCAGAAACTATTGGCATTTCTTAACGCAATCACCTAACGACGCTGAGTTAGCGTGAGCATCAAAACTTGCCATAGGTAAATCTAAACGATCATGAATGAATCCGCAAGCGCACAAATAAACCATTGTAGCATTTCCCCATGGAAGGAGAATATTCCAAGGGTATTGTATCCGTGGAAGGCAATGGCGGATATCATAGACTTATGCTTTTGCACTGAATGTAAACCAAGAGATTGATAAAGGAAACAACAACTCAAAGGCACGGGTAAGATAAAGATATGATAGGGTAGTGTGACACACACTCAGATCTACCTCTACTCTAGTACTCAACGGCATAGGGGGAACATACAAGTTAGCTCTAGGTTCTAATGTACTAAACATACAAAGCTAGAAGATACAAGAGATAGGCATGAAACATTGCATGAGAGGGTAAGGTTCAGCAACCAGGTACAAACGGGGAGATAGCCCGCGACGACCAGCACTCTGCGAAACTATCCTTTAGACTCCTACAACAATACCCCAGCGTGGAGGGTTTCAAAGGGTCCAATAGCTGTCACCACTGCGGCCTACCTCAATCATTACGGGGGGCATGCTCATAACTAATGTAGCCACACAACCAAGGCACCATGCCTACATTGCTGCTAGACTTCACCCGGCCCGGGCTATTGTGACCCAGGGTGAGAGCCACCAAGACCGGGTCAACTTAGACTGAGTACCGTAGCTTGAACACAAACTTCATGCAACACTTACATGCTATCTAACAAGATCAAACTAGGGCTAGTCATACAAACGAATACGAACTCTCTTATGTCTAGTCAACAAGATCAAAGGGTCGTGTTCGTGAAGAACACGAGCCTCTAACTTATGAACAAACACATAAGGAATGAGTAAATCATCCTTCGAGTGGATCGAAAGGTAGTGTTCACGAAGAACACGAGCCTCTAAATGATGAACAATGGATGAACTCAAGAACATATCAATCATATGATCTACCACGACTTTATATGAAATAGCTGAATAACTGAAGTAGATCAAAGTCATACAAAGAAATAAAGATACAAGAGAACTCATACCTAGACTCCAAAGTAGACTTGGAACCTGAATAAGAGCTACTCTAGCCTACCCCCTAGCCTTGGAAACTAAAAGTGAGAGGAGAATGAGAGTGGTGTGTGAGAAATGGAGCCCTCCCTTCTATTTATAGGCAAGGAGGAGGCTTGCTTCGGGGCTCAAAGTGCCTCAAATCACCCGGGGATGCAGCAATGGACCAATGAGGAAGCAACACGTGGAGGTACACGATGAAACGAGGCAGAGGCAGTTCGGTGGATCCTAGGATCGCCAGCCCCTTTGGCCCTTCTTCCGAGGTGTGTTTCCTATGGGTGGTTTCCCAATGGGCCCATTGATCCTTCCCCTATGCATGCCAAGTTTCTTGATAAGTTGGAGCTCTGGTGGGCCCATGGATCCTTGTGAAGTCCATGTGTCACTCTTTGATTCGTCGGTGAGTGGCTCCCTTGGATCAGTGATGTGGATTGCCACGTGTTTCCTTGGTGGCAGCCCCCTCCTCAGCTGAGTTGGCATGGAGCTTCCATAGAAGGTGGGTTTCCATCTCTTTTCATGCTTATTTCAACTACATACAAATAATCTCCAAGGACAAGTGAAACTACATTATTCAAACCAAAATGCAAGTAAATAATGCGTATGCCTCCATTTATGTGAGAATATTGATGGCTAAAAGTAGTACTTAACAGCCGTTAACAAACTTCCCCAAGCTAACCTCTTGCTCGTCTCGAAGCAAGACATTAGAGACTTAGGTTGGTTGATCAGGAGTTGCTACGATGTTATATTATTAACCTATGGTGAACATATGACAAAGTACTCTACCAAGAGTTGAACAAGTTGGCAATGTTCGTACCATTCACTTGATGACATGGGGCATATAGCTTCACCTGCCTTAGGCGGTTGAGAGGCAGAATGGTTATATAGCAATTGCATAATCACTCATACCTTGATCAGCTATTAATCCGGAGGTTTTGCAAATTTTTCAAAAGAAAATCAGAGTTCCTCAAATGATACTCTCGGATCGCTCAAAGTGTATGGTTCCTCACCAAGGCATTAAATTGCCTTTCTTCACATCCTACTCCTAATAGGCTTATGTGGAGCTGTAGGTAGGGAAGAAAATGTGGCATACTTGTCTCTCATATTTTGCTAAGTCAAAAACCGGATCCTTGGAAGAAACAAACATACATCCTGATCAAGATGTGCATAAGTGTGTGATGGTGATGAGCATGGTAAGGTGTATACTAGACCCAGAAATGGGTGCTAGATATTACCATGCTTTATATGAAAAATGAGGGATTGATGGTAAGGTGGACACTAGCCTCGGAGTAGGTACTAGTTATTACCATCTATATGGTGGAACTCTTTTTTTTGCACATATCAATCCCCTTTTCTCCTTTTAGAATTTTTCTGAGACTTGGGCTAGCTCTCTTTATTTTATTTTGCCATGCTTTTGAGCATGCTTCTTTTTCTTCTTCTTTTTTTATCTAGCCCTTTGTCTCTTTTGGAGATATTCGGAGAGGGATGAATGATACAAAGATGCATAGAGTTTTATTTGTGGAAGAATGCGTAAGCAAATGAAACAATGATGAATGCTAACTTCCAAAGTTTTAGCAACGTGTACGTGATCTTGATGTGGTATGAGTTCTAACAAGGGTCACAACAATTTGACAAAGCTCAATGAGAGAACATGCATATGTGGAGGCTAACAAGAGCTAGAATCTACATATTGATAGAGGTGGAGCCCATCTTCTGAGTGGAGATAATCGATTTGGTAAGGCCCACGATCCGACTCACGAGCGAGACTCAAGCGCCAATGCAATCGCTGAACCAAACCAACTCGATGGTTACCAACCTTGCTGCAAAGTCAGCCGATCACGAAGATCGTGCACGCAACCGAAATCAACAAGAAAAAGAGGCGAGCAATCTTACTATCACAAGGTGGAGTACCAGAGGACATCACATTTGCATGTTTTGGTGTAGCTAAAGCTAGATGTAAACAAACCGAGTTCTAAGTGCACCGAGGAGGAGGGGTGTCCTAGGGTTGGGGCGACCTAGGATGGGCACTAAACTTGCTTAAGGCCCAACAAACCGACGAAGCACCTTGGCAGATTCTGGACGTCAACTTCATCGACGATTCCTATTGACTCGGGACGAATTTGGGCCTGAAACCAGTGCCATTGAAGCTCAATTGTGCTTCCAGCCATAAGAACGTCCAAAACTGACGTCATGCATGGGTGGCATTTTTAGTGCACACTGGTCCGGACTGAACCGGGCTCGAACTTGAATTGCTTTGCGCTCCACCTTGGGACTGAACGATTAGCCTGTGCCTCCTTCAACTTGGACACCCTTTGACTTCTTCTCCATTCCATGCACCAATCATGGTCATATCCATGGGTGATGTCCTCATCATCCCCTTTGAAGAAAAGTCGCCCCCACGATTGTACTGAAGATCCCGCACAACACAAAGGAGAACGGGTCGAAATAAAGCAAACCAAAACAATTATGAGGAGGATGTGACCATGTTTCCAAATGTGTATCATGTCATGTCGCATCAAATTGTTAGCATCTCCTCGATGTTGTTAGCGAAGACAGGTTATTACTATCCTACAAAAGATTAGTACCAACAAAAGACACAACACGAATAGCTGGTTGATTGAAAGAAAATTTAGCACCAAAATCATTTACCAGCAATGCTTCCTTCTTGCAAAACAAAATTATTAGAGGAACATGTGAAAATGTTTGTAGGATGGTTACCTCTAATCACAATCGTGTCACAAAAGGAGAATTTAGATTTGTACAAATGTAAACCCGATGTACCATATATTGTCCTTGTTCAATAATAACATGATATGGATGTCTAGACAACCATGGCAACTTAGTAAAAAGTCTCAAACAATCTAGATTACACAAATCATCAAATTCAATGTAACCCAAGGTAAAAGAAGACAACTATCATTTTTACTAGCAACATGCATAAGTTTATTTTCAGCACTAGCATGTAAACTGAAGTAGTAGCACACAATTCATCTTATCACAAGAAACATCAAGCAAATCACCATGTGACAAAGATAAATCAAGATGGTTCCAGTGAATTGCTCAACTAAAGCATGATTTGGAAAACCAGCACATTATTCTCACCTAATGAAAATGCCATGACCCATGTTCTTAGTAAGAGTATTCTGCATTATGAGTGATGGTTCCAATTTGTATAAAGATTTTGGCACATTTCATGGATGGTAGAGCGTGATCGATGTCGAGCTTTCCAAACGAGGAATATGTCTCGAGCGTCCGACTTCACGCTCAGCTTTGCAAGCATATTCAAATAATGTTCATCGAAGTCATGATAATCATATCTTGAATTTCATGATTCAAACCACCATGAAAACGCTACAGCATCATTGTCCTCCAATAACCCACAACGAATGATACCTTTGTAGTTCGATAATATTCCTCCACGATTGTTGGCCTGAAAAGATTTTATTAAGCAAATTCAGGCATAATAGGAAGGCACAACTGCATCACATAGCAACTTTTAATTCAGCCCAAGTGGTGGATAGGGATGTTTTGGTTCATAACGCCACCAAATTAAAGCAAAATCAGAAATGTACTAATAGCAGCTTTAACTTGAGAACTAGCAGGAATATCATGGCATGAAAAGCAACTCTAATTCCCAATCAAGATATGCAGCTGGATCATATTTGCCATTATAAGGTGGAATGTGAAATTTAATCTTAGTAAAAGAATCATTACCACCATGGATGAACTACCCGCTGTCACGAGGTCTCCTGATCCATCTCCGGCGCCACCGCAATCCTTCTTAGTGGCATGCATGTTCATCCTTCGTGTCCATCTTCCGCCATGGTTAGCGAAAGTAAACAAAACAAGACCAAACATGGAACGGCTCACAAGACGCTCACTAGTGTTGTTATCAAATTCTTCGTTCTACCACGCACTTATCAAACCAATGGAACTGTAAAAGATTGGAGATTGCCTGAGAAACAAAACCTGCTCATGAGAAATATGTCGAGTTCGGAAGGTTGCACTCAATTGAAGGATTAGCATCAAACAATAATGCAAAGTTGAATAGTGCTACACCGATCAAGCTCAAACAAGTGCAAAACAGATGAGAGAGCAGGATCAAACTATGATCTTATCACCACGGGGAGGAACCGAGGTGCTGCCCACGGAAACCACGCAATCAAGATCACAACATGGCGGGGATTCTGTGGCGCCCTTCTCCTTGACTTTCCTCTTTTTTGACAGACACGCACCTTAGGCGTGGACCATGGGAGGAAACCGTGGCGTTGCCCGAGCGATCGCGAGAGTTTGCGAGGGAAAAACAAATGGGCGCGTGCAACCGAGAGGAAAGCTGTGTCTGTGGGTGGCATGTGCCCTCGGACTCCACCCCTAATCACAAGGAGCATCGACGCACGCCAGGGGCTCTGTGACGCGCTTCCTTTCCTTTTTGGCTTTTGGTTTTTGTCTTTTTGTTTTTATTCTTTCCGTCTTGAAACAAACGAAGAGAAAACCGACGCAGCATGGAGTCCGGTGAGGAGTCACTTGCGGTGCTCGGATTGACCACGGGGGATCACGGTGTCCTCCTGTACTTGTTTTTACTTTCCTTTTTTGATAGGTTTCCAAAACACACAGGAAAGGGAAGGAGATGTGGATGGTTGCATGCATTTTCTGTAAAATGAGAGAGAGGAGCAGAAGAAAAGCGGCATGAAAAATTAGGGTTTGGTGAGAAGAACAAGATACAAGTAACGCTCAATGAACAAAGCACCCAAACAAAGCAAGTTATTGAATGAAGGAAGGTTAAAACGGTTGACAAAGATCTAACCTAAAACAAATTTTGTTTAGTTTTGTGGACCGTGGGAAGGTAAAATGATAAACTCAGATCAACCTAGAAAACTGATACCACTTGATAGAGGCGGAGTGCCGACTTTCGGAGTGGAGATAACGATTTGGTGGTATCACAACCGACTAATGGCGAGCGGACTCTAAGCAATCGCTGAACCAACTCCCATGGACCAATGTGCAAAGTCAGATCACGAAGATCGTGTCCGCATGCAATCAAGAACAGGTGAGCGAGCAATCTTACTATCACCAAAGGTGGAGTTCAATCGAGGACAACACGATTTGTGCAAAGTGTAGCTAAAGCCAGATAAAACAAAACTGAGTTCTAGCGTGGCTACATATATGAGGAGTTAGGGTTGCGATGTGGATGCTTTCAACTTGCTTAAGGTCAACAAAAGCGACAAAGACCTTAGTAGTATTCTGGACGTCAACTCTTTAGACGATTCCTGTTGACTCGAGACGAATTTTGAAATGGTGCCATTGGGCTCTATGAAATTGTGTTTCCATCCATATAAAGAACATCCAAAACCGATGATGCTAAGGTGTCGTTTTAGCAATGGTCCTGATGAATGCTCGAACTTAAATTGCGGCGTACCTTGGGACTAATGATTAGCCTCGGTCCTCTTCGACTTGGACATCTAGACTACTCCATTCCATGCACCAAGAGGTCATGCATGGGTGTGAGCTCATCACATATGGCCTTGGATAGGAAATGCTCATCATTGAGGAACTCATCATGTTTAGATTTTTCAAAAAGGAAAACTCCGGATGTCAAGCATCACTAGGTACAAGATCATAGCACTCTATTATACCATATCATGTCTCACAACAACTTAGGCATGGATCATGCTTTTTGCTACCCACAGTTTTCAAGCTAAGGTTCGAACATGCAAGCCAACAAACTCAAAACTTAGGTAGGATACAAAGTTGTAAGCAAGACATATGAGAAGAATAAATGTAAACTATTCATCATTTCAACCATAGAGGCAAAGCATTCTTACTATGCATATCAAAGCAAACTAAGCAAACTTGATGATGAAAGCAAATAAATCTTTTGGTCTTTTATATTTTGCAGATTTTTATGGGTTTTCATTATAAGATATTGTGAAAACAAAGGAAGATACAAGTTACCTAGATGGGGTCCTCCCAAGCTAGCTTCGCTCACCGCAGGAGGGTAGAAGAAACCGACTGCATAGAAAGCCTCGCCTCTATATGTCGCTACGCCACGTATGAATCCTCCCCGCCGCCACACCGAGGCCTCAATGTGGTGTTGCCTCCAATCCCGTGACTGACGGTGAGCTCTCCTGCTGCCATGAGAGCATCTCATGCAGAGTCAAGAGTGCCGCCTAAGGACTAAGATGGAGGTGGACCACTAGAGCTAGAACTAGTGTGTAGCCCAGTCCTCGCCTCACTCGCCAAGCCGTACCACTCGCACTAGGTAGGCGGCTGGTCCCAACCAGTGCATATCCGTGGGTAACCTCGAACATGTACTGAGGGGCCCTCCCGCCACGGGGTGAGTAGGTGTGGTGGGTGGTGGTGACCGCCTGCATGTGTCTCTTGCGGCTCGTGGACTGCTCAAACACTAGCACGACGGCCTTCCTATAAAGGAATGGTTAATGACTCGAGCTATACAATCGAAACCCCGGTTAGGTAACGGATTTGATTTGCATAACCCGGAAGAAGAAAGTCAAAGAATCATTTGGGCCTTCTAAGTGTATGCCTTGGATCAAGTACGCCTCATCAATGAGAACTCGGGCATCCCAATGAAGGGTACGGATTCCCGCTAAGAACCCCAAGTCGAGAGCAATAGTCACCAAAGATGTACACTCAATAGGGCCTATCATCTTAAATTCATCAACCACCAAATCATAGCTTTAACGAGGAGACCTTGATCCGCTGGGCGTAGAAGCATCAACTCATCGCACAACATCCTCTCGTGGAAAGAGAGTAATGGCGAGCCACTTGTGCCACAAGGAGAGGATGCACGATATCATTGCACCGAGGTACAAATTTACCGCTATAAACTAGACCGAAATATCTCCCCGTAAAGAATCTCAACAAAACCCTCACAAGCCTTCTTCAAAGAAAGAGCACAATGATGATTAAAACCAAGGAGACGAACTAAGATCTTTCCATGAAACTCGTAATCGGTCCCGAAAAGGTGAAACTCAATACCATCGCCACCTCGGAAGAGAGCAAAGAAATGGATGAGGGGCCGAGAGCCAAGCTCAGAACGCAAAACTCCTCCCAACCAAGAGCATATCAAATGGAAGCGAACTCGAGGTTCATACCGCTTTCCCATGAGTGGTCGGGTCCCGGTGAAGACTCGGTCCTTTAGGAGAGCATAGGTTTGCTCCTCTCGAGCCGCAAGCTAAGGTAGGGGTGTCATGACCTCCTCCTACTTGTGGTTCGGCTTGCTCTTCTTCATAGTCCATCGCTGATGGGCTCGGTCGCTCGACGGACGGATGAACTTGCACTTGCCTGAACGGGAGCGTGTCACCGGAGAGTTCGCCCAACTCATGCTAGCACAACAAATGGACAACAAGAGCAACTCGGTGATGGATTAGTGAAATGAATGAAATTCTACCGAGCTTGCTCCACCAATAGCAATACTTGCAACACAATAACAGAGAGTACTTGATGAATCCAAACTTGAGCAAGAAATCCAAGAAAACCAAGAGGAGTAGAGAGGGGAGTGTGAGTGAAATGAGTTGAATGGGTGAAGAACACCTCCCCCCTATTTATAGGCAAATGCGCCGCATCCAGACATAGATTGGAGCATAGGGAGAGCTGGGGCCCGGCCGTTGGGCTACCGACTGGTCGGGCCCACTGCCGCTTGGCTAGTGGCTCCAACGGCTAGGGATCCGCCTGAGTGCCTCGCCCAAATTCATCCAAAATATTTTTCAATTGATTTTTTCTAGAATTTTCAAACTTAGAAATTATTTTCAGAGATTTTATTTGAAAAGGGAAAAGGGCTAGATAAATCTAGCATGCAGATGCAAGGTTTGGAAAATCAAATATGCAATTTGGAAATAAAATTTTGGAAAGGGAAATATGAGATAAATACCATCTTTAACCTTTTGGTAGAAAGGACTCATCATTTTAGTCCGACGAGTTGGACTCTTCTCGGTTAATACCACTCAAGATCCCACTCCCGAGAAGTAGAGGGTGATGCCTTCAACCTTCCGCCATTCTTTACGAATTTTCTTTTGCTTCAATTTTGACGGAGATTTCTTCTTTGGGGTAAGGCTCCTTCCCCAAGCTGCTCAACACTATCTTGCACCAAATAGCATTGCTCTTCTTTATCTTGAAACATGAACACCAAGTTCCTCTTCCCAATGCGGAAACGGATCACCCGCCCCACATTGATTCTAGCTCGACATCATCGAGAAATGGTCGCCCAAGGATGAGCGATATTCCTCATCGTCCATCAAAGGACCACGAAACTGAAGACATAAGAGTTCTTGACCTTGACCAATAGACTCTCAACAATTCCTTCCGATATCGTATCGTTGAATCCAGTTGGATAGTCCGTGCTATTGGAGAGAGAGCTGGATATCCCAGTTGCTCGAACATGGCCTTGGACATGAGATTGACACTTGCACCAAGGTCACAAAGGGCATGCTTGATCGCCTTTGTAATAGATTGTGCATGTGATAGCCGGATAGCCGGATCTCTGTGCAAAACTGATTCCTCCCATGGATCTAGAATTTGTTGTATGGGCTTTCCTGCATAGTTAGAGCATGTCTCTTCCTAGGTGGCTTACCCCACCTAGTCGACACTACACTAATAACATTTTCACAAGAGGACACGGGTTGCCCCGGATCCTCCTGCTATCGTAGGAACCAAAGAGCTAATCGAGCTAATCGAGTTTCTAACATTTTGTTAAAACTTAGCTAGCTCTTCTAAAGAAAACTTTCAAGCTTAACGTTGAGACTTTCCAAGGTTTTATCAAGGGCAGCTAACTTTTATTAACACCTTCATTAATTTTAGCCCCGAAAACAAGATCTCTCAAGGAGGGTTGGTTAGAATTGTAAGTTACCTTGGTTACCTCCTTGATAATAAGGGCGTTGTTGATTCCACGCTTGGCCTTGTTGATGTGGACGATAACCATATTGCCATTCATGTACATCACTTCCTCCCGAGTTTCGTGATAGTAATTTCAAATGCCCGTGTGCTAGACTTCACAAGTCATATGAGAATCCATAGGCAGTAGTGGTGGCCATGGCAGCCTTTATCGGTGTAGTCATCCAATCTCTTCATAAGAAGGTCCAACTTGGCAAGAATCATATCCGCTTCCTTGACAAGATGAGTACCCTCGACGTGGTTGAGTTGTTCATCGCCCACCCTTGGTTGGATACCATCTTCTCAATAAGTGATTTAGCATTATCAATGAGTGAGAAGAATGCTCGAGCATCATCAATATGGCCTTGGGCCTCGAGTCAACCCATTATAAAAGCTTTGAAGAATAAGCCAATCCTCCATCCCATGGTGAAAACAGCCACATACCTCAAGCCTTTCCCAAGCCTCCGAATAGATTCACTGCTTGTTGAAAACTAGAAATCTTCCACGAAGAGCATTGGTTTTACCCAATGGGAAGAACTTCTTGAGGAATGCCTCAACACTTATCCCAAGTATTGATAGCATCACGATTTGCATAGAACCATTGCTTGGCTTTCCTGTGAGAGAAAAATGGAAACACAAAGACAACAACGTCCATATTTGCACTGATGATGAAAGTGTTGCATAGCTCTAGGAATCCGTAGATGGGCATTAGCATCCTCATTTGGCTTGCCAAAAATGGGCTAGCTGCACCATCGATAATTAGACCCGCCTTGATCTCAAAATTTTCAGTCCCCATTGCCACCTCGTGGCCTTGCACCGGTAGATAAGGAGCCGAGTACTCAAAGCTGGGCCATAGAGTTTGACGTGGATGGTACAAAGGAAGTTGGACCGCCCGACGAGTATGACGAGGTGAGTCGAAATGAATTCGCTCTCACTAGTGACTCGATCTTCGTGAAATTCTCCGTAAGTCAAAACCAGTCATACACTACCGTCTTCATCATCCAAAGATAAAAGAAGACAATCAGGCATTGAGAGTTGTTCTAACCTACTCATGATTTATAAACAGATGCAAAGCATAGTCATGATAATCCTGCCTTCCCAAGAACGGCACCGTAAATGCTTGTTGGCATTTCTTAACGAATCACCTAATGACGAGAGTTAGCGTGAGCATCAAGACTTGCCAAAGGTAAATCTAACGATCATGAACAAATCGCAAGCATGATAAACCATTGTAGCATTTCCCAAGGAAGGAGAATATTCCAAGGGTATCGATCCGTGGAAGGCAATGGCGGATATCAAGACTTATGCTTTTGCAATCGAATGTAAACCAAGAGATAGATATAGAAGACAACAACTCAAAGAGGGTAAGATAAATGATATGATAGGGTAGTGTGACACATCATCTACCTCTACTCTAGTACACTACCTTAGGGGAACATACGAGTTAACTCTAGGTTCTAATGTACTAAACATACAAAGTTAGAAGATACAAGAGATAAGCATAAAGCATTGCATGAAAGGGTAAGGTTCGCACCTGTAACGGGAGATAGCCCACGACCAAAGACTATGCAAACTATCACTTTAGACTCCTACAACAATACCCCGGAGGGTTTCAAAGGGTCCAACATTGTCACCACCGCGGCCTACCTCAATCGTTACGGGGCATGCTAATAAAAAGCCACACACCATGCCTGCTCTAGACTTCACCCGCCGGCTATTGTGACCTGGTGAGAACCACCGAAGATTGGTCAACCGAGAGTACCGTAGCTTGAACACAAACTTCATGTAACACTAACATGCTATCTAACAAGATCAAACTAGGGCTAGTGATATGAACGGATACGAACTCTCTTATGTCTAGTCAACAAGATCAAAGGGTCGTGTTCGTGAAGAACACGAGCCTCTAACTTATGAACAAACACATAAGGAATGAGTAAATCATCCTTCAAGTGGATCAAAAGGTAGTGTTCACGAAGAACACAGCCTCTAAATGATGAACAATGGATGAACTCAAGAACATATCAATCATATGATCTACCAAAACTTTATATGAAATATAATAAGTAGATCAAAGTCATACAAAGAAATAAAGATACAAGAGAACTCATACCTAGACTCCAAAGTAGACTTGGAACCCGAATAAGAGCTACTAGCCTACCCCTAGCCTTGGAAACTAAAAGTGAGAGGAGAATGAGAGAGAGTGGTGTGTGAGAAATGGAGCCCTCCTTCTATTTATAGGCAAGAAGGAGGATTGCTTGGGGGCTCAAAGTTTCTCAAAACACCCGGGATGCAGCAATGGACCAATGAGTGGTTCGCCAATCCTAGGATCGGCCGCCCCTAGGTGGCCCTCCTCGGTCTTCCTCTCGGGTGGCTGCCCTCAGGCCCTCCCTTTGATCCTTCCCATGCATGCCAAGTTTGGAATCCTAGGTGGGCTTATGGATCCATGTGAAGTCCATGTGTCATTCCTTTGATTCGGTGGTGAGTGCCTCCTTGGATCGCTGATGGATTGCCACATGTTTCCTTGGTGGCAGCCCACCTTCACCGGAGTTGGCATGGATCTTCCATAGAAGGTGGGTTTCCATCTCTTTTCATGCTTATTTCACCTACATACAAATAGTCTCCAAGGACAAGTGGAACTACATTATTCAAACCAAAATGCAAGTAAATAATGCATATGCCTCCATTTATGTGAGAATATTGATGGTCGAAAGCGATTTAACAATTCAATGTAAACTACTCGTGCAAACAAGTAGTCGCGGCTGAGGCGGAAACTACTCGTACGAACGAGTAGTCGTGGCGGAGGCGGAAACTTATTGTGCGAGTCGCCAAGTACTCAGAGAGTTGTCGTACGAGTCGCCAAATACTCGGAGACGGGGGGTTCTCGTTCGTGCGGGCCGCCAAGTACTCGGAGGTGGCGGAAACTGGTCGTACGGGCCGCCAAGTACTCGGAGACGGGGTACTTGTTGTACGGACCGCCAAGTACTCGGAGTGTAGACCGTGCTCCTTTTTTCGGTGGTTGTGGTGGGCCATTACCTATGCCCTCGTCAAGGGGTATAGCCCGGTTCTTTTGGGGTAGCAGCCTTTGCTAAGGTGCTGACCATCAGGGAGAGTTATGGTCCGCTCTGAACTGTAACTATGCGGGTTGTTGGTCTTTTGCATGCCTTTGTAAAGGCTTTGTAGTGGACCCCTTGCCACTCACCTCGGAAGTGTTTAAGGGTCTGATCAATCCGGGCGACATGGGGAACACGAGCTGTGGCTAAAGTGTACAACCTCTGCAGAGTTAAAACTGATGGATCAACCGTGCTCACAGTCAGGAGCGGCTTGGACCCTCACATGATAATCAAACTTAAAGATGGAATTAAATTGTGGTTTTTCATATTATTTTGAGATGAAATGTTTTATAAATGCTTAACTGCGTTGGTATAAACTTATATCTAGTTAATAGGTGCTTGCTAATAAAATTTGACCAACATTAAAATGCTAACCGCTGTAAACCCTTAGCCTATCCTTGATAGCTTTGCATCTTCCCCCACTTGTTGAGCTCCAACCATAAGTGTGCTCACCCTTGCTTACCGCTGTTCAGAGGAGAACATCGGTGAGGAGTACTACAATGATTATGATGAGTTCTGAGGCATGCGATCCCCGAGTCAAGTGCCTGTGGAAGCTGAAGACGGAGTTGCTTCGTCTAGTTACCGTTTGTTCGTTTTAAAGACCTTCGAGTCTATCATCTGAGTGTAATAAAGATAATTTAATGGTTAAACCTTTGTACGTTTGATTACTGTTTATGGATATTTCACTCATGACGTCTATGTTGGCGTTTCTTAACCTCAACGCTAGGCGCCGTGGTAGCGTGAGTATGTAAGAGACTCCCGGGTACACTGACGAGTGCGAACGAATCCGCAAGCGCACGGATACACCGTTGTAGCACTTCTCCCTAGGAGAATAAGTATTCCCGTCGAGTTTCATTCCTAGGATGGAGGCGTAACCAGTGAGGGTCTATCCAAGGACACCAACTACTGCTGGGATAGGTAGGGATATGAGAAGCACTTTCTTAAGGGGCTTAACTCTCAAGATGGATCTGTCCGCTATTAGTCCTCCCCATGGGGCACCAACCCATCCTAACTTTTTAGGGAGAGGCCAATGTATTGGCAACAGGGCCCGACATGGCACGCAGGCGCAGAGGGTTCCAAAGGGTCCAACAGGCTGTCACCACTACGGCCTACCTCTATCATTACGCGAACGCATGCGGTCTTCGTAGGATAACCAGAGCCCAGACACCACATCTGCACCTAGATAACTACTATAGTGCGGTTACGTCTGTCGACCCGCTAACAACACTATAGCAACCCGTATAAATACGGAACCACGAACTAGAGAGAGAACAGAATCAAATCATACTAGTCATCGAGCTACGGAGCAGAAAGAAAGCTATGGATGCAAACAAACGAGATACAGCAGACTTACTCAGCTAAATAGGATCAGAGCATGCAAACAGATATATGAACTAAGGAACTAGCTCTAAAGGATCGAAGCCTTGTCTCACGAAGAACACAAGCCTCTAACTTATGAATGAGCTAAGAACACAAGAACAAATCAAGCATGCATGATGTCCACTATAGTCTAAATAAGAAATGCTGAAATACTCACTTTGGTCTAAATGAAGAACGAGCATCCACGAGGACGTCAACTCACTCCTCACTCCTACTCTACCTCTCTACTAATCCTAGTCTAGATCTCTTCAACACCATTCTACCACAGAGGTGAGAATCACCTCACATGGGCGCACTAGAGAGAGGAGAGAGAGGTACACAAGAGAGAAGTGGAACTTGAGAGCTTGGTGGTGTGTGTGAAATGAGGCCCCTCCCCTTCTATTTATAGGCAAGGGAGTGGCTTGCTCCGGGGCTCCAAGTGCTCCAAAACACCCCGGGATGTAGCCAACAACCAATGGGAGACAACCACGCGGAGGGCCAGGATGAATCGGCCCTAGGTTCATAGAACCTAGGGTCGCCGCTCGGGTGGCCCTCGGCCCGTGCTTCCTATGGATCGCTTCCATGTGGGCCCTGATCCTCCTCCTCCGTGCATGGCACGTTTCCTGGCGATTTGGTTAGCAAAGTGGGCCCATGGATCCATGTGATGTTGTCGTGGCTGTCGTACGGACATCCCTGGGCCCACTACTCGGGTGGGTACTGGGACCGACTACTCCGTAGGCCCCTGGGACTACCCGACTTGAGCTGCACACTGCTGGGCGTGGAGCGCAAGGAAAGCAGAGGATCAAGACTCGTTAGGAAGCTATGCATGCCCGGATCCATGTAGAGTACTCCTAGCCGCAGCTGATTGGAACTCCTCTGGCAAACCTACTTGTAACCCTGCCTCCCGGACTATAGAAGGCGAGGCAGGGACCCCTATCTCATGAATCCTCATCATCTTGTAAACACACCCAATCAATCCAGAGCTACGCAGCATACAGGACGTAGGGTATTACGCACCTCGCGTCCGAACTGTCTAAATTGTGTGCCACGTGTCTCTCCTTCGAGTTACCGATCTCGACGAGGCCACATTCATCTACCTGCACTCCCTTGGTAGGTTGCCGGTCTAAACACCGACACCGGGCGCACTGTGTAGGGATCTCGCCAAGATCACATGGCGAACTCGACGGTTTCAATCGTCATCCAACCGCCGCTTTCAATCGCGGCGACACCTTCGCCTTCGGCTCCGGTGCATCACGACGGCGCTGGATCGTTCCAGCGCATCCTCACCATGACTCCGGATCCGGAGACCGGGTTTGTGACGCTTCCCGAAGCCGTCACGGGTCATCTCGTCGAAAAATTCGATTTCGCCGCCAACAAGTCGCCGACTTGAGCTTGATCCGCCTCCAACTCGAACTCGACGCCGCCTTGGATCGTCTCATGCGAGTCGGCTCCTGAGCCGAGACAGTCCCCCTCCACAAGCACTTCCCATACGGTCTCTGCAACGCCAACAGGGTCCACGCGGAAGCTCTCGCCGCACGCCGGGCCGGCAAGGAGATCGCCCAGTACCCTCGACTCCAACACCGCAACCGGCTACTACTGGACTCTTCCTATGAGTTCGACTTCGGATCGGACCCAATCGAGTCCGAGTCCGAGCTCAACACGACTGAGGAACCGCTGTCAGGTCCTGCCACTAGCCTGGTCATTACGTCTACTCCCGCCGGCAGATTCGCCCATCGCCCGACCGCAAGCCCGCAGACCTGGCTGACGACAACTCACACTGTGTCGCCTACCTCGATTCACTCCCCTTCCTGGAGGGGACCCCGCTGGCTCTAAACAACGAGCACAACCCCACCGAGGTGGCGACCATCGATTCCGCCTCTCTCCACCGTGAAGTCTTCATGACGATCGGAGATGGGACCTCGAAAATCGACCGGCATTTTGACGACGACATCTCGAGGATGAGTTGTCCGCCAACGCACCTCCGAACGAGACCCAAGACAAGAACGCCGCCGCGTGACCGCAAGAAGCGGAATGATCGACGAGACGCCTCCGGAAACTTTCCCCATCCGGAACCTCAATGAGGCTCGAGCAAGTTGCCAACCGCACACACCACTCCCGAGCAATGCTGATGTCTATCACCACGATAGCACGACAAGCCTGTGGGATTCGTGCGGTAAGTCATCGCTAAGCTCAAGATGCCTACTTCATGCGGGTCGACAACAGTGGTCACCCAAGTACCACCACGGAAACCACGAAGCCACTAGCCATGACCCTGGCAGATGGGACGAACCGTGTCGGTGAACCCCAACCAAATCCCAACCGCTCTAGGGCCTCGTGGAGGACCACAGTATGGCATCAGCAGTGGCACCAAAGGTAGTCGCGGCGGGCGGTGGTGGTGGCGCGGAACTTCATCCCATGACGTGAGAAGCCGGTGGCGGTGGCGATCACGAGGCCGAGGCCACGCGACTAGCCACGCCACCGCAATGCACGTGGCGGCACGACGACGCCACAGGATCGACGAGATCCGCCGCAAGAAGGCCACTGAAGCAAGCGACAGCGATGGCTTCCCCGCCTACTCTGCACGACTTCGCAACTCCTTCCCGAGAAATTCAAACCTCTCGATCACCAAGTATGACGCGAAGCAAGACCCGATCCGGCTCGGGTGCTACGCCTTGGCCATCGAAAATGCCGGTGGCAACAACGACAAAGTGCCTCTTCTTCCTTTCGCCGGATCCAACCCCCACTCACGTGGCTCGAGTCACTCGAAAAGAACTCGATCGACAAGTGGGCAGTTCACCAAGAACTTCGCGGGCGCCATGGGGCGCTCAGGTACCCGCATGGATCTCGCAATGGTCAAGCAAGAACAAGGCGAGACACTCAAGACATGCGGCGCTTCGACAAGCGTGACCGTAGTCGACGCCATCGACAAAGAAGTCATCGACCTCTTCCAAGACGGGCTCTATCACCGTCGCACCTTCGAAGACTTCGGTCGCCGCCACCCGAGCTCCATCACCAAGATCAAGGACATGATCACGTCATGGGCCGACGAAGAGGACAAGGCGAACACCAAGTACGACTCTATTCGCGGCAAGAACAAGAGCAACATGGGCGGCAACAACAAAGATCAAGGGGGTCGCCACAACAACAACTACTCGAGCTCCAACCGCAAGCGCAAGCTGAACACAACGCGGCTATACTACCGCCAAGGACAACTCGAAGAAGACCTCAGGCGGCTTCAGAGACTTGCTCAAAGAGAAGTGCCCGTGGCATCTGGATGGCAATCACACCATCGAGCAGTGCTACCAGCTCCGGCGAGCACTCAAGGATACTCCCGACCCACGGCCTCCTCACGACAAGAAGGGCAAGAAAAAAGTTGACGAGGGCAACGGCGACTTCCAGGAACCCGATAAGACGGTGAATGTCTTGTTCGGCGGACTACCCACCAGACGGTTCCAGAAGGCCACCCGACGGGAAGTCTTGAACATTGAACCAGCGGTGTCGACACCTCTAAGGTGGTCGGAGGTACCCATTACCTTCTCCCACGCGGACCAATGGACGAGCTTCTCCGAGCCAGGACGTTTTCCACTCGTCCTGAAACCCGTAGTCGCGGGCTCCAGACTCAACAAGGTACTCATCGACGGCGGGAGTGGACTCAATGTCCTCTTCACCAAGACCTTGAAGAAAATGAAGCTCGACATCACCGACATGCTCACCAAGAGCGTCACCCTTCGGCATTGTCCCCGAACGGCTATTCCACTAGGCTCAGTGGTCCTGCTAGTTACCTTCGGGGAGACAAGGGAGAACTACTGCACCGAGTACATCAAGTTCGAGGTTGCGGACTTCAAACTTCCTACCATGCCATTCAGACTAGCTATCACCAAGTTCATGGCGGTACCCACTACACCTACTTGGTCCTCAAGATGCCAAGTCCCTCCGGAGTACTCACACTACAAGGGGACTTGAAGGTCTCTTTCGATCGCGACACCAAGCCGTGGAACTCGCAGCCGACCAACCAAGTACCCAATGCAATGATGGAGATCTTCGCTGGCCCAAGAAGCTTGCCCCAACCGAACTCGAGATACCCGAGAAGACCGACACCGCGAACAAGCCTCAACCATCGAGGAAGTGCGGTGAAGGCCATCGACCTCGGACGGGCGACAGCAGCAAGAAGACCACCATGATCGCGCCAGGAGGCTCGACCGAAATAGGAAGACGCTACCGCCTTCCTTCGCCAACCGAGACATCTTCGGCGTGGAAGCCACGGGCATGCTGGGTGCCAGGAAGTCGATCGAGCACTCACTCAACGTCGAATAAAGCTACTCCTAAACGACAACACCTTCGCTTGCCGACGACCCGATGGGATGCCATCAAGAAGGAACTCGCAAAACTACTCGCGACGGGCTTCATCCGTGAAGTTTTCCATCCCGAGTGGCTCGCCAACCCCGCCCTCGTCCATAAGAAGAACACGAACGAGTGGAGGATGTGTCGACTACACCGACCTCAACAAGCATTGCCCCAAGGACCTCCTTCCGGGTTGCCGCGACGGATCAAGTCATCGATTCCACGGCGGCCGCGATTTACCCTCGCTTCCTCGATCGCTACTCGGGTACCACCGCATCGCTATCAAGGAAGAAGACCAGAGAAGACCGCTCATCACCCCGCTCGGCGCTTATCCATACGACAATGTCGCTCGGATT